>JAFMSR010000001.1:34870286-35000809 GCA_022818135.1 Saxidomus purpurata
TCGTATAAACGAACATGTTGTCCAGTAACTGAAGTGTTATTATGTAGTTTTGGACTCAATTTTCCAAATATTAACATAATTATTTATGACGAGTTAAATATCACATCTTTGATACAGAATGTGAAAATGTTTGTTTTTGCTTCGAAATATCTTTTCATTGAAAGAATTCGAGTAATTTTGTGTTATACACGAACACATTCATCCATCAGGATCATGTACACCAAATACAAGCCGCACACGTCCTTTCTGGACGAAGTTACAGGCTTCCAAACTAGTCCGAGTAGAGAAAAATAGCTGCCTTGATGGGCAGCTGTATTGTATGACAGAAACGCTCAGAGGTCGGCTTACAATTTGACAGAAATACGAAATCGCTCTTTTACTGATTTTTTCTAATTTTTACATTCTTTGATATAGAATAGAATAGTCTAACTATCATTTGTTACATCTTCTCGAGTGAGAAAGTAAAAATACTGCATAATTGACACCGAATAGGTGTTTCATTGACAATTTGTTTTAACAACAAAATATATAACATATATGTGGTAAATTGTTATTTCATTTCTCTCATCTTTTTTCTATTCTATATCTACTTTCTTTTAGTCAGAGCAATTAAGATATTTCATAAATATATTGCATGAACAAATATGTGAGATCTTCTCGTCCTCTCCTTTCAATTCTCTTTATTGACTAATCTCTATCACTTCTACCTTTCTCTCTGCTTATTTTTTATTTATAAAAGACATAGCATACGTCATATCATTCTACTTTAAACTATGGTGAATGTTTTGTCATAATGTATATGTATGTCTTAAAAAATAAATGATAAAAAAAACAAAATTGTTATTTCATAAACGGTACAGCGTCTAAGCTCCTGATTCATGTAATGCTTTTTTATACGCCCAAAGGGACGTTTTTATGTTATACCCCCTGTCGTCCGTCCGTCTGTCCGTCCTTCCGTCCGTCTATTAGCACAATTATTTGCTGATAACTGCTCATTCATTATTGAACGGAAATTGTTCAGACTTTCAAGGATGGCTTACATTAACATGTTGTTGTGCATTAGGCGGATAGTTTTAGGATTCCTCATTTTTCAGCAGAATAGTTTCAGTGCCCAAGAACCAAAACTCTATCTTGCCCAATTTTGAATTATTCCCCATTTTTCTTGTGCGGAGCATAACTCCAAAAGTACTGAAAGGAATTACTTTAAACTTAATACAGTGATAGAGTAAAATAAGGGAAAGTGCAGTGCCCAAGAACCATAACTCTATCTTGCCCAATTTTATATTACTTCCCTTTGATACATTTTCTTGATTTTTCTTGTCCGGAGCATAACTCCAAAGGTACTAAAGGTAATTACTTGAAACTTAATACAGTGATAGATAAAAATGATAGAAAGTACATACTCAACAACCATAACTCTACCTTGTCTAATTATACCCCGCCAAATACTAATATTTGTTTTAATTAGAAACTATACCATATCCATTCCTCTCACCTCAAATTTCTTGGTCATAGAAAGAGCACTTGGCGGTGGGATGGCCATGTCTACCTATAACATGGCTCTTGTCAATATTACATTGGATAAATATAAATATCAAAATGTAGAAAAGGTCTTGTCATCCCTGTAGTTTATGCCAGATAATTATGGTATTACTTGTGACAGCTTCAATTTGATCATAGCTTTTTTATAATAAGACGACCAAAACGGCCCTACATGTAATCGTTCAGACACCTGGCAACCCTACATGCTAAATACCTTAGCTCCAGGTCATGTGGTTTCACAGGAGATATTTAAAGTATTCCCTAAATAAGCCTATTATATGCAAAATAGACGGTTAAGGTCATAATTTCAACAATCTTGGTAGAGGTTCACTAGACAAGTCTACATGCCAAATATCTAAGCCCTAGGCTTTCTTGTTTTTGAAAGGAACATTCCAAGTTTCATTAACATTGGCTCTATGGTTTCAGATATGTCGATTTTAAGTAGAGGTAAATGGATATACGATGTTCATCAGATGTAGCTTTATAATAGGTCTTTGGTTGCACGAATATTTTTGTCACTGTTATGATTCGAGTTATTTCCGGGTGATCCAAACCTGGTAGGGACCAGATTTATGAATCGAGTTGAACATTTAAATATTCAAAATGGAATAAATTAACATAGAAGGGCATGTACAAAACGTTGAAAATACAGACAGCTCCGAATAAATATTTTAACAGACATATGTGAACAGTTAGTTATATACTTATTAAATGAAAAAAACGTCTTTAAGGATGAGACACAAACTTAATGTTGGTTTCATTAAAGTGACATTATGCGCATCTTACTGCACATAGTGTATTTTTGGTGACAGTGTTATAAAAGCAATTTTCCGTTGCTGTGCATTTAAATATGTTAAATAAATGATAATGCCGCATTAGTATTTGAAGTTTTGAAGTTGTTGCTTTAGAAATAATAAAATCGGACTAACAAAGTAATAGTTCCTTTCTTCGCAGTGATCTCCCTTGTGCTGTTGTTGTTGTTGTTGGTGGTGGTAGAGATTTCGGCAGTGGAAGGGAAGCAACTCTTGCATGCAGTTTTTTTTTATAAAAAGACTGACCAGTAAAAATTGGAAACGTAATATTAGGAAAGTTATTATTTCGTACTGGTAGCAGGAAGAGTTTAGTGTATTGGATTAAAAGCTATTATTTCCTCTACCCTTTTTTTACACACACCTATTTCAGCTGGATTTTACTGGGAAAATGTGCATAATTCC
Organism: Saxidomus purpurata; assembly: GCA_022818135.1. Taxonomy (NCBI): domain Eukaryota; kingdom Metazoa; phylum Mollusca; class Bivalvia; order Venerida; family Veneridae; genus Saxidomus; species Saxidomus purpurata. The sequence goes on from JAFMSR010000001.1 coordinate 34,873,043, forward strand.
ACTTTAAGGTCCGTGTAACAGGATTTTAAGTTTGTTTGAATCTCATTTCGGTTAATTTACAATATCAGCCTGGTCCGTGGAAATACATTTAATATTTAATTATTATAACTGGTACATGCATGCATCTGCATTTTTACCGGATTTATTTCCCGACATATCACAAGTGTTTTATTTCTTATTTATTCTTATTTGTTTTCTATACAGTAAAACCTGTGAACAAAGACCACTGACAGGAAATAGCTATGACAGGCTTTGTTGACAGGTGTTATTTTATTTCGTCGAAGCAGAACAGTACAAAATTTTCATCCTGTTGTTCGTTATCCGAAGGTGGTCTTTAAAACTGGCTTGAGTTTATGTTTTTTTCTTTATTGACTCAATTAAGCTCTTAAAATAAATTCAAAATCGTTTCCTCTAGCGTTTGCAGTGTTGGCTGAAAACTAACGTCAGCCAAAGTTTACTTTAAACACTGTGTTCATTGAAACAGTACTTGCATAATAAATCAAAGTTCAATTTTTTAGTGTTTCCCTGAGCCTCTTTTGCATTGATAAATATATTTTCATTACAGGATATTTTCGCTGTTAGCCTTTGTCTGATGTTAAGTTACCACATATGTCTAGCATAAATGACACGCGACATTAACATAAAACCGTTAAGGTGTGAGAAAAGGTAAAGCAAGTATGTTGCTACAGTTACATCTGTAAACAACGACCACATATGAAATCAAAGGACTGAAAGTGCTGGAGGATCGATTGTCTCTGAACAACACAGACTGTACACATACATGTGTAAATATCAGGACAACCCATACACGAGTAAAGTTATAAACAAACTAGAGACACAACTGTCCACAAAGTTTGACCTTTAACCATATGTGTAAACTTTACTTTTGAGATAGGAACCCATTGTGCTTACCTTTTGCATTCAGTGACTACATGTATGTTCAACTGCCCTATAAAGTTTGTTATCAATATGTTTGTCCAAGTCGTTCATTCGCGCATTAATAGTGTTTACGATTAATTACAAATTTAAAGAACAAAAACGAAATGATATTATTATATTCTGAAATGTTTTGAAATTATTTAGATCTATTACTATATAATTTTGAAACATTTCAGAATAGAGTATAATGCCTAACAACTGTATATATGGAATAATGCCTAACAACTGTATATATGGAACTACAAGCTTGTATGTTGTGCGTTCAGCCGTAAGGCCACTATACTCTGTTAACATTGGCTCGATTTTAACAATCGATCCAAAAAGAACAAAACTAGTACTCTTTATTTACAGAGGGTCTCTTAAGGGGAGCAGTTTCATTGTTCGGTGTTATTTGGTGATTTTTACCAAAGAATTGGCTGTATTCTAAACAAAGTATATACTTGTAATGAATATAGTTTCAACAAGATAGGCTCGTGATGTTCTGCTAAATAATACTTTCATCAATTTACCCCTGAAGCAAATTAGCAAAATATGAAAATGCATAAACATTTGCATAAACAAATTCATGCCTTGTTTGAACAATATACATGTACGACATCTTGTATACGTGGCAAACTTAATGTTTTAATTGAATCGTTTTCTTATTAATCTAGAATATGAATTTGAAATTTGCTATATACTATATGTATTTGAGCCGTAAAAAAATCCCGTAAGTGGGTTGTACTAATTGCAATGTTAGCATGAGTATCTTCATCAACCAATATAGCCATTTTTGTGCAATTCACCTGTTTACAGAAATAAGAAACAAAACCTTAGTGGCTCACTTATTCAAATTCATGAAATCTGCGGAACTAATTATAGTCCTTAAATCTATGTGCGATCATTATGAAAATTCGAAATAATTATTATAGTTAATTACTTTTTGCTATAAGCAGTAATGTAAAATAAAATTGTACATTACATATAAATGTATTCTAACGTTTGCTTAAGATTGATTTAGCTGCGCTTGTTATATTATGTTATATTTTGATATTTTCTATGAAATATTGTTGAAACAAAACCGCCAATGAGAGTCTAGCAAAAACATGCATTTGTTTATGCCAATAAACATTTTAACTTTGACTTTGATTAAAAGCCGAATGTACTCATGCAAATTTCATAGGATTGCATTGTAAATCGTCACTTCAACATACATCATATTGTAAACGAACCACGTAGAAAACACATACATATGTAGGACAATACGTAGCAATATTAAAGACCATTAGACACGCATCTCAAGTCACAAGTTGGAATTGATATTTTATTTTAACTGTACGCCGATTGCTTGAAATGGCAAGGGGGAAAGTTCATAATACATGGAGTTTATAAAATCGTTCTCTGTGCCTTTTATACATTCTCTAAATGGTTTGACCATTTGAAAATATTCTGAGTTACTTAACTGATCATAGTATCGGGCCGAGCAGTTAAAAAGTTTAAAATTATAACTAACAGAATGTCTATTTTGAATACCCTTTATTGTCTTTATTTAAATGCATTGTACAATTTCAAACTTCAGTCAATCTCTATGAAGGTAACAAAGACTCTTGTTTCATGTGCCAAACAGAAATTACTTAAAAAAATTACAATAACTAATGCAAAAGTTGTCTTACTGACATTCGATGATGCCTCGACACATACAAACGACTATAATTAAAGGTGTAGTGATTACCGAAGTGTCGACACTATGTCGTCTGCGTTTAGGAAGCATGTAATACTTTCTGGTTGTTTGTTGTTAAACAAAGAGGTACTAAAAGTCATTGATATAAACTTCAGTTATTGACAGTACTGTTATTGTTTCTTTATTAAGACTATACGATTGCTGATTGATAATAATGACCTGCAAAATCACAAGGATATACTAACTCTGATTAAATAGCAAATGAATATATATGTATATATAATCAAAACGGACATAACATTAATCATAAAAATATTTTTTAAACTGCACATAACATATTTACTAGTTCAAGTAGAATTAAGAAAAGGTTTACAGTTTTAAATATATTATAGTCGTATTATTCAGTCTTCACCAAAGTAATTACTGAATAGAAAACGTTCATGATTTTTGACATTATCCATTATTCATCAAAATAATCAATGTCAAAATTTTGACCGACAAATGAACGCAATAGATTTTACGAAACCCTTTGGTGCAGCTATTGAAAACTATTTTGAATTCTAAAATAACAGGTAAATGCATGCTTAATCCTGGATAAAGAATACTAAATCTTGCGTAATATAGCAGAAAATTAATAAAAATCAATAACTAACGTTCCGGACACAAACATAAAAGAAATAACTAGATGGCCACGTGCAACATGTCGAGCCGCAAGCTGTCAAAAGGGCTAACTCCTTATCAAGAAGAGATAAGTAAAAAAAACACCTAAATATTGGCTGTAACATTCATGTTGTATCACAGAACAGTGGTCTCGATTTTTCTCTACGGCCAGTAATAAAAAAGTTACAATATAAGCTATTTACAACAAAGGGGAGTAATTCTAAAAACAATGGTAGCTCATGGTGGTGAACATTTGTGCCATGTTACATCAAATCCCTCCATGAAGAAGAAATCCTCCGGACAAAGATATTCTTGAATTTGACCTTTAACCTCTAAGTGTGACCTTGAACTTAGACCTAGGGACCTGATTCTTGCGCATGGTACTCCGTCTCATGATGGTGAACATTTGTGCCAAGTAACATCAAAATCCCTACATGCCCGAAGAAGAAACGCTCCTGACAAAGTAATTCTTGAATTATACTTGTATCTGACCTTTGGCCTCTCAGTGTGACCTTGACTTTGGAACTAGGGACCTGGTTCTTGGGCATGACACTCTATCTCATGGTGGTGAACATTTGTACCAAGTTACATTAAAATCCCTCCATGCATGAAGAAGATATGCTCCGGACAAAGTCAATCTTGAATTTGACCTTTAACCTCTAAGTGTGACCTTGACCTTAGACCTATGGACCTGGTTCTTGCACATGACACTCCGTCTCATGATGGTGAACATTTGTGTCAAGTTATTTAAGAATCCCTTGATCCATGAATAAGTTACAGCCCGTACAAGCTAAACTCGGACGCACGCACACACTCACGCACAGACGCACGCACACACGCACGTACGCACATACAACGAACAGCCATTTCAAACTATATCGAGCATTCGCAAGCGGCTCGGCAAAAATAATGTTTTCAACTATAAACATTTTCTTCGCTCCAATGCACGGGTGGTTAACTCTTCCCACCACCACAAAATGAGGTGAAAAGAAATTGTGGGGAGCACACTTCCGAGGTGGTGGGGTTCTCCCAAAAAAACAAGAAATGTGAATATGATTTTTGTAAATTTTGTTTTAAATTATTTTGTTGAAGAACTTTAAAAAATCAGGCAATGTAGTTACCAGTAGAAATGTTGAGACTACCGTTTGCACGATTTGTCGAAACAAAATTCCATAAATTGTAGTCTCTTGAACGTTTATAAGTTGGCGAAAATCTCGATTTTCAGTAACCAAAGTTAAACTATTCTTATTTTTTGTCCTAAATCCCGTTTTTCCGAATATATTTTACATGCAACGTACGAGTACATGTACAAAATAGCCATTTATTGTCACTAGACGATCCGGTGAGTAAATAAATTGAAATTACAGCCAATTTCTCAAATGAGGTGGTGGGGTGGAGTACGAGGCGGTGGGGATTTGGAGGTGGTGGGTGTTGCTATACATGAAACCGGACGTTTTTTTCTGGTTTCGTGATAGTTTCTCGGTGATCATGAAATCCTCTTACCTGTAAAATAATTGGTTGCGCATTTATGCTTCCGTAATGGATATCCGTTAACATTATAAAACATTTAATACAGGTCATTATTTAATAATGATATCCGACCAGAAACTATGAAAAAAAAACAAAACAAAAGCAGCATTCATTTTTAAAATGAATTGTCAGCGTCAAGCACTGTCAATTCGCAGTGAAGATATACCTGAGAGAATAAAATAATTACACTGACACTTTTGATAGGAATTTACATGTCAAGAGACTTGCAATGTGTAGAGCAACCCCACATTTTGTTTTGTTTCGACAAATCGTGCAAACGGTAGTCTCAACATTTCTACTGGTAACTACATAGCCCGATTTTTGAAAGTTCTTCAACAAAATAATTTAAACAAAATTTACAAAAATCATACTCACATTTCTTGTTCATTTGGTAGAACCCCACCACCTCGGAAGTATGCTCCCCACAATTTCTTTTCACCTCATGTTGTGGTGGTGGGGAGAGTTAACCACCCGTGCAATGCAACACTATGCAATATGTGAATAGTATTTCCAAAGTGTGGTTCTTTAATTAAGAAATAATAAATGTGTCCCTGTTATTTTGTCGCGTAGAGTTTGATGTGTAGTAATTTAATTTTTCGCATTCGACCGATTAACTGTATTGTACTTGACGATATTGGCACATATTTATTATTTCGATTCTAACAGGTTATTTTCTTTGAAAACTATTTTTAAATTTTTAACTCGTTGCAGTACATCATTATAACTTTAAAACGCAAAATACATTTGAAAGGTATATTACTGTAAAAGAGACCACCAACTTCTAAGAAATACATTAATAAAAGATTTTAGCTCATAGAAACAAAACAAACCTATAACAAATACATATGAACGTGTATAAAAAGTATATGTAACAAAACTGTTGGTAAACTATTTATAACGCAGACAAACATGAACTTTATACATATAGCATGTTCGCAACTGTTTCTATGACCCATCTACAATACAGATGTTTATAAAACAAAATATCTGTGACACTCACACATGTAAACGATTGAACTATGACACATCACTTAGGAAAGTATACATCTCTATCCTCATTTGAATGTTACTGTTTAATGTTGTGCTATAAATACGTAAGCACATTTTAATTGCGATCGGGGATAAAATCACTGCCGCGGATGTTATCCTGTGAGGCACACGCCCCTGAAAAAAAAACACATAAAACGGTGTCCAAACAAGTTTTTTCCTGACATAATTCCGGTTCACTTTAATTCAATATTTTGGTACAATGTATAGCGATTTACTAATCTCAAAATAAAACTGTGATAAGAATAGTTTGCTAGGATATATAATCTAACATTTAAAATAAACGTGTAAATCTTGCAACAAAATTGAAATTATAATGAATTGATTTGACTATATTTTAATCGACAAAGAAACCATGTTTACTACAAAGAAGAATTCTTCATACACAAACAACATTAACATTATTGTATTGTTAGGGTACAAAAACTATGGCCCTAGTGTTTTAAAAGGGGTTATATTTTATTTGAAATGGTCATGGACTATATTTCATACTAAACAATGACACCCTGATCACGTTTTACGATATTTGCCAATGACATTAGGCTTATACTGTGATCGATAGATGGTTCTGTTACAGTATATGACCGTATAGCTTAAGTTCTTTATCCAAACTTACTTAGTTTTAAACATTGCCTGGAATTTGCCGAGATTTGTGTTACGACCAATTCAATTCAACTCTCTTGCAGCAAGCAAGGTCACTGACCCATTGACAGAACATATATTCACAAATATATACACTGCACAATAGTATTTGCATACCCAAGAAACTATTTTCAACATGTAATAATATTGGTATACAGCTTATAATCAACACAGCACCAGTCAAAATTGGTATGCATTTATGATAACAAGATCGAAAGCTTGTCATCGTCAATGTTCATAATGTTTTCTCGAATGTGACCGGATAACCTTGATGTAAACTCTAAGTGATCTTATTCTGATATACTCATAATGGCTGGCTACAAATGGTGGCCTCTATAGAAGGTTATCAGTTATCAATCTAATGATGACAAACAATTAACGACAGGCAACAGATAATCACAGCAGCAGGGGAGCGTCTCATAAAATGGAATGACAAAGTACTTGGACATTTGATGACATAAAGAATGCATGTGCTTATATCTTGATTCAAATATTAAAAGAATAACAAATAAGGTAAATGTGTTTTCTTTCTATCTTTATCACTTTCTATGTATTATCTAAATTAGTCTTATAGCATTAGAATGAAAGGAGATATAAAAACGTTCCTATTACATGTATCAGTTATGGAATAAGGAAACATTTAACAAGCGATTATTCTAATACACAATGGCGTTTACTACGCTTTTAAATTTCACCTTGGTTCTTATCGTCAGATTTTCCCGTGTCGTCGCCTTCAAACTCTTCTAAATAGTCCTTTCCAAGCGTCAAGATCTCTTTCATTACCGCTGCAAATAATGCACTTTTACAATTTCACAATGATTTCCCAATGAAAACAGGATATTTTTGCATCAGGAATCTTTAAACAACCCCCACAGTATAATTAAAGTCGTCATCCTCTTTCTGGGAGACGTCTGGAAAATTACAAAGGTATTTAATAACTCGAAAATCTACTTTCGTTTTTGAAAAGGCAAATTATTCTCTTGAATTCCAATTGCCAACAAAATATGGTAACATTCGATGCAGTAAGTCATATTTTTCTTTCTGAGAAGGAACCTGTTACAATTCCAGATTCAAACGAAAAATCGATTTGATCTTAGTAGGGTTTGAGCTTACCTAAAAGTAATGCATCTTTTTCAGGATCAACTTTGTTTTCATGTACATAGTTAATCACCGGGAACATCTTGCTATCTCTAAACTTAAACATTTTGATGAGTTTGTCTCTGTGCTGTCTTATCCGGTCGTTTTCAAGCAGGGTGCGATGAGTGTCTTTTTCATCACCTTTTGTAAGGATGACAACGCATTGAATGCCTGAAAAAAGTGTCAAACAGTAGTTTTTAACAACCATCAATGTATCTATAAAACGTATGTTTATTCTGACATAATGTCAGCAGCGCAAATAATATATACATTCAAAGCGCCTTTCTCATTTTTCACCTGATGAAGCCTATCATTTAAAGTCGAAACGCCTAGTGAAAGTAGAGTGTGTCTTACATTATTAACAATTGACTCAAAATGCCATGGTATATCAACAAAATAAAAATAAATTACTGTAGATTCATTCTTGATATATGTATACATAAGTGATACATGTATCTGCATTCTTTTAAACGAACGAAAACGTAATTCAAGTTATACCTATAATAGTTTAACTTTGTTGCCAAATGGCAATGCAGTTCAAAAGTTCCATTTCTAATATAATGTCTTATTTATTAGAGTGATCATAGACCTTTTGCAGGATTCCACCTGAGGAGGACAGTTACCAAATACCAGTAACTTAATACTATGACTGTCATGTTGTTAATAGCGAAGCAAGCTGCATATATCCAGTATCGTTATGAGAGCGTATCTTTGCTTTCTCTAAGTAAGTACTGAAGTACAATGCCAAAAACACGCATTTACATTTAATTGCAAATATTATCTGTAGTAGTTCATGATTTACGTCAAATCGGTTTTTCGCAAAATACGACACAGGATTGAAGTAGACATGTTACGTAAGCCAGAAGCTACAATCCTGCTTTTACTGACAGAACCGCTAAAACGACTGGTGAACAACTTCAGGTTTCTTAAAAAGTTTCAAGACGATCAATTTGACGATACACGTGACACAGAATACAAACATATTGCAGAGAGATTGCCGAATCCACATTGTCTGTATAAACACTTTCAGCACAAAAATAACTTCAACCTCTGAAGCCATCATCTGTTTCAGCACAAAACTCACAGAAATTTCGAATTAGTTGATATAATTTCCAAATCACTTTATGAAGAGTTCACGTAAAAATACTACCCAACGCTGAACTTTCTTGTAATTCAAACTTCAACAAATGGTTGTTTATGGTTCCGGCCGATCGTGGGATTTCTCCTCTGGTGAACTCCATCAACAAATGTAACGATGTTAAATCAGTATAAAATCTACATTGTAGCTTCAGCCATCAGTTGAGAGCTATGCATCCATTAGTCGAGTGGTATTATTTTCTTAATATATTCCAAATGGCTTATACTTTTTCCCACGCTAAACAACCATTTCTAACGTTAAAATGTCAGCGATAATATAAAGGAATCTACAATTATCGTCTTGTAAAATCTTTTAATAATTAACAATGGAAGTAATAGTAACAAGAGTCCTGAATGGTGGACATACGAAAGGCCTGAATTTGATAAATAATAATCATTGAATTGATACAGATATATATAATACATGTGTATGTACATCTCCTCTTGTAAGTGAAGCTTTACGCAAAGATATTTGAATTCCAGCTTATTGTTGCTACGAAATAACACAGTCACGCAGATATATGAAAACGTTTTTTAAGAGGCAGTGTCCCTGGAACATAATGAAACACATCTCCTCTCGATACATGTATTGAATATTCAAACCAGTGGTTCAAGAGAAATAGCCCGGACATGAGCACACACATGGTATAAATGCTACATTATTTGTACTTATAATGAAAAGGTCATGTACATCTCTGCAAAACTCATTGCTATATGCAATATCCTTTTGTTCCAATAAAGAATTGTTGAATTCCAGCATGTGGTTACTCAGAAATAATGCGGACAAGAATAATTGAGTTTAAGACATTGTTTATTTACAAATACAAGAATGTAGGAGATCATTTCTGGAGGGGGATGAAAAGACAATAAAACAGAAAAACGTAGCCGTTACAAATGACTGTTTACTTACTGTTCTGAGATATCCACCTTTGTAATAACCCAAGAATTTCCTGCGACTGTTTTGGTAATTCATCTGGAGATGTCGAAATGTCAAACACAAAGCAAACACAGTGAATTCTGTCTTTCAGTTTTGGGATTTTGTTGAATTGTTTCGAACTACTATTTATCCCGCCAATTATCTGCAAGATTATGATAAAATGACATGCTATATCGATGATCAAACTAGTAAGGGAAACAGTTCACTCAAAAACAGCTTAACGCGAAAAATCTGACATTATGACTGCACATTGTTTGGTTTTTTACTAGTTCCTTTATCTTAAGAAAATGAGTTAATACTTTAGTATGGAAGACCATAAAACGATCATATATAGTATTTGGTTATGTGTGACCAAAAAAGCATCTCTGTGTGAAAACTGCACATGTAATACGAATCTTAACATATCTTAATGGTTTAGTCGATTTAATTTTTGTGGTTAGCGGACAAATAATTGGGCAATATTAATATAAGCACTTTTTTGCCTTCTATGGTTGTTTTTAATTATCATAACACATAAATTATTACTACTCAAAGTTTGCTAAGTACAATGTACCAAGAATATAAAACTACCTATTTCAGTTTTACTAGCAATACAGTTGAACACGCTTTTAACGAATTCTAAGGAACCTAGAGATTTATTTCGTTATGTTTAATCCAACATTCGCACATGTTTGAACACAACGTATTTCTTATACACATGTATCATGAAATGTCAGTACCAGATATTTCGTTGGCCAATCATTATTATATTTTCGTGAAGAGCACATAGCATTTTTATTTTGTTTACGAAATAGACTGGCCATACATCGTTATGGGCTGTTAAATGTCAAAATCCGTTCAAAGATAAGAGTGAGAACACTGCGATAAATTATGCAATTATAGTATCTAAATTAATGGCAATAATGGTACATTTAACTGCAAAACTCGGTTCGGTTTCTGCAAAAAATTTTCGAATGTTCCACACTAAAACTTCAATATATATTGGAAAATTGCAACTAAAACGAAAATACGTTTCCAAAAGGTAACCTTTATGTATGTGTTTAAACATGAAAACCGCAACAACTAGCAGTTTTTGTCATGTAGGGAAAACGAGTTTAAAGCTATTACTGCTCAAAATGACCGGAAAAAGTACGGCCAAGAAAAGTTCTTAAAACATGAAAATTGTTTAGAATATTTTAAAGAAAAAAAGTTATACTCAAACATTTCTTTCATTAGTACATGCAAACACAAATGCATCAAATCAAATTGATGGAAAATCATTTTATGACCCGGCGGGTCAAAACATTTTGTCATTCTTTCAACTACATTTATGTTCGATAAGAATAAAACTGATGTATATATTTTTGTTATTTAGATATAACTTTTGCATTGCTTGTTTCTAATGATACTAAACCATTGCAAGGGGGTGAACGTAGCCCCGTTTCTTCAGAGGGTTAAGCGACGAACCGGCATCTGTGGAGGAAAAATGGCGGACAGTGTTGTTTGAAAAATCAGTATCACGCACTTTTTTGTCTCTGCAGAGAGTATTACGCAAGTTTTGATGTCTGCCGTCGTTAATTTATAATCGCTATACGTACCATTTGACTAATATTTACGCATAATGTCCATCATTCTCACGCGTTTGCAAGAACACGGTTATAAGCAGATGATAAGAACATTTTGAACTGAACATACGTCCCTTTTCTCATGTACAATGTAAAAAATAAAAATGTTTTAGGTACAGAATTTATAACATCCGTTGTAATATGTCATTAAAATATACGTTTGATTTGTTTAGATAACAACATTCAGAGTCTGTTAGCACCTAAACAAAAAGTCTAGGGACAACATACCAGCGTTTTGTTCTTGATGATTTTAGGTCGTTATATGCTAATAATATTCTTAAAGCTGCTCGCTCTCAAATTTTGGTTAAAAAATAAAGTTCTTCAAACTGTATGTAAATAACGTATTTTAGAACATATAGTTATATAAAAAGTATCCAGTATAAATTACAGTCACGTTTATCTCTAAATTTCAAATAATATGCTACCAAATTCAAAAGTGTTGCAAACGCTTTTGAAATTCCAATTTAAACATATAGTGTAGCGGTGCCGTGTAACCGACATTTTCAATCGATTTTTGCAAATTCCTACCTAGATTTTTGCTTATATTTTGATTCTAGCCTTTAGTTTCATATTTATGTATCAGTATGTCAATTTTTTTAAAAAGATATTTTCCAACGGTAACTGAGAGCGAGTAGCTTTAATGTTCATCAGTACGTATTTTTTAGACATATATCCACAAAATTACTATTTATTTTACGTTCTTCGGTAAATTATCGAATTATGATGGTGTACTATATATATCGACAAACTCGCTGTGATAGTTATCAAAGTGTCCTACCCCGATTAACATCTAAATGTATACTGAGCGTAAAGAATGCCGGAAACCACGACGATGACGTCGTTAAAATGACGTCATGTTTGCTTTCTGATACGTTTTCGGCGATTTTCGACATTTCATTGAAACAAAAGTTAACAAAAGTATTGTTACAGACATAAATTAAACAGAAAAATTTTCGGCATCGATGTAATATCACGATGATTTCACTCGTGAACGCCGAAACAGTTGCGCCACTCGTGAAAATATCACCTTTGGTACATGTACCCATTCGGTAAAATCATAACTTGATATTGCACCGAAACAAACAATTATCCTGTATATATATCTTTACTTGTTCCAATAAACATGTGACATTGAAAATTCAAAATGTTTACCTCACCCACCAAGTCATTTACATGCATTTTGGACACATAGTTACTCCAGACACATGCTGTTGCTCTACAATGCAAAATTGTGATGTTGTATTTGGCTTTTAAATGCCTTCGCTAGATACTTGACAGTGGTATTGTGACTTAAGCTCATTTAGCGATCGACAGGCTATTAGACTTTGGTATCTCTTTTTAGGTGTATAACAGCGTTGAACGATTGTCGAAGTGACTTTCTCAATTCTTGTTGTCATTTAATCACCATGGTCAATGAGATATAATTACCTAGGGCCGTGGGATCGTGCATTGCGATAGAACTAGTGGCGGTGAATGGAGTGTAGTCATCTTTTATGATGTGGTTGAAACATTTTATTGTTGACATTGTACATGAGAAAATGGACGTATGTTCAGTTCAAAATGTTCTTATACATTGTAATCTGCTTATATGTTCTTATAATCTACTTATAGCCGTGTTCTTGCAAACGCGTGAGTATGATGGACATTATGCGTAAATATTTGTCAAACGGGTACGTATAGCGATTATAGATTATCAACGGCAGACACCAAACACTCGCGTAATACTCTCTGCAGAGACAAAAAAGTGCATGATCATGTTTTTTCGGCAATATAGTCCATATAGTCACTGTCACAGGCACAACAATTTCAGTGGGTTTAGCTGCAATGATAACTTGTATTACAAAGTACAGAGCCCTTGTTTTTGCCTTGGAAATGACGAAAGAATACCGGGAGTCGATCGTTTTGCATTTTTAAACATCGATCGTTGCAGACAATGTACAAACAGGCTAAGTATGGCACCTACGAAGCTAAACCGAAAAGCCGATTGAAGATTATATATTTCTTCACCCGATGAAAGTACTCAAAGATTTCAAAGTATGCTACAAGTCTACTTACACGTCAAAATATGGCCCTACTTTCATTTTCAAACAACACTGTCCGCCATTTTTCCTCCGCAGATACCGGTTCGTCGCTTAACCATCTGAAGAAACGGGGCTACGTTCACCCCCCTGCATTGGTGAATGTATTACATTAAATTGCGAATACCATTGAAAGGTATTATAACATTAATTGATAAAAGCCATAAATTCGATTGAATCGTGGATTTAGGGATTCTTTTAAACCGAGCTAACTAACATAGAAAGAAAAACTGTTTCTCGTGACCTCTGAATTGTTATGTAATAGCCGATTTTTTCATAACATTCATATTCTTTTTAATTCTGTGAAAATATATAGAAAAAAAGAAGAAATGCAGTCGAGGAATAAATTTGGCTACATTATACCCGTGTTTCTCCGAGAAAGCTATAATTTAATACAACTGTATATTATTATTGAAATTGTACGTAACTTTGATTAAATATTATCTTTAATGATCTTTTAAAGTAGAACCTTAAAAAGTGAAGTAATAAATATCAAGTATGTGTACCATTGCAGCTGTATATTACAGCTTGGCAACGGCTATTCATGCTTCCTATTTAATTCGTGATGGTCCTCTTTGACATGTTGTCCTATTCTTGGGCCAGCACAGCACCAAGCTCCTGTAAACTGCTAGGCTTCACTTGACGGGAATAACTTGCAAGCTGCAACCCCTTCAAGAAATGTTTGTCAGGATTCAAGCCGAGTGATCGGGCTTGTCAGTCCAGACGCTCAATATCATCCCTTTCTAACTACTACCGAACAACATGAGCAGGATTATCCCCAGACCGCTGGGCAGTCAGTGTGCTATGGTAAAGGCCAGAGAACCCCTCCATTACGGTCATACTCAACATTGTTGGCTACATGGAACCTCTCTCTCAGGTCTTCTCAACACTAGAATGCATGTCTGTGTAGTCCAGACAAAACTCCGACTCGTCCGCTTAATGGACAGGCTGCCCAACCAAAATGGTCCATGGCCTATTCACTCCTTTTCTGTATGTGATTCTGATACAGTAGAATGCGTATACACGGTCCTCTCGATCGAAGACAAGCTTCGTGCAACCTCATCCGAATAGTTTGGCCTGAAACATCTACCCCAGCTGCATTTTAAATGTCACGCCGAATCTCGGTTGAAGACGGGCCTAATTTTTCAGAAACAGGTCTTCAGCTACAGAAATAGCCTTGTCTGTGCTACCACCATGACGTCTGGCTGGAGTGTTATGTTCTAACGTTCTTGTTATCACAGTACGATGCAAGGGCTTCATCCACATGATGGTGTGCCTACATTCCGCCACATATTTATTTCAGACAAAATGTCTTACGTTTGCATTCGCCATATTCAATGATTATGTTTGTAATCTGTGAAGTTGTTAAGGTGTCATCTACTGTACCCCGTGTTCACCGTACCGTGTATCAAGTTTTCATTGGTTTTATTAGTATGGTTGAAAAAAGGTATTTGATTGTTCCTTCACGCCTTATTTAACCCTGTGGCACATATTTAAATTCATTTCCTAATAAGTCTAGCTGCCCTGTTCATTCCATATTAGTACACTAAGTTCCCTTGATCCTTCATTTGTATTACTATGATTATTAGTTAGTTATTATTCTTATCTTTGGATTTATGGAACGCCAAATCTACATATACTCAAATATTTGAGGATGTCTTTAAATATTTGGAGAGCTCTTCAAATAATATTAGAGGTCTCAATTTCAATTAGAGATATCTCCAAATAATTATAGCGCGCAAAAATTGTAATAGAGAGGTCTTCAAATCAATTAGAGACCTCTTCAATTCAATTACAGAGCTCTTAAAAACAGCTGAAATACACCTTAATTTTTGATATCTTCAATTGAATTGGAGAGGTCTTCAATTCATTTATTGCGCGCTTTAAATCAATTTTTGATATCAATAATTGAATTAGAGAGCTCTCCAATTATTTAAAGACCTCTTTAAATATTTGAGTATATGTAGATTTGGCGTTCCATATGGATTACAACATCTTTACTTCATACTAGTTAGATTTCTCTTGTAAGTTAATTATTTATTCCCCATTTTTGTAGAATGATATACGGTTAAGCAGTGCATTTGAGTGATAATCGCCGCAGTTTTGCAATAATTGACCAAGGGCAATTACTAAATGACGAGGCGATTATCACTCAACTGCATTGGGCAGCCCTTATTTTTCTTATTCTCTTTCAACTTTAGTATGGAACGCCAAATATACATAAAATCAAATATTTGATGAGCTCAAAAAATATTTGGAGACCTCTACAATTCATTTTGAGAACGTTACAATTGATTAATGATAGTGTCAATGCAATAAGAGCTCTCTCCGAATCATTTGAAGAGGTCTACAGTTCAATCTCCAAAAGAATTAAATTAAAGAGCCTTTCAAATGAATTAGAGCTATCTCGAAATCAATTGCAGATCTGTCCAATTCTGTTAGAAATATCTCCAAATCAAAGTTTGTAATATCGGGGTTGATATAATGATTTCTCCCTCACTATGATGTTCCCGCTTCCCAATAAACCAAACGTAGCGCGTTTGGACATGTAAATATTGCAGGCCTCTGCGGGCCTAATTTCGATCCTGTCAATTTAAAACAATTAATTTCCGATCAGTAGTGAATTTCAGTAAGTCCGGTTTATACATTTCTTTGTTCCAACCTGTTTTTTTCTATCGGATTATTTAAAATTTCTGCCATTCTGCTTCCGCTTCACCGGCCCCAGTTGTTAATGTTTGTGTTTTTTTTTTATATTTAGCCGAGTTAGTGCTCTCAACAATTGAATTAAAGAGCTCAAAAATAGAATAAAAAGCTATCTTCAAATCAAGTACGGATAAGCATGGATTTGTTAGGATTGGAGATATCTCCAAATCATTTGCTGCCCTCATTAATTAAATTAGAGTTATCTTCAATTGATTTGATGAGCTCTCAAATTGAGTATATGAGAGCAACAAATGATTTGAATATAGCAATAATTATACAGTGATATCTACATATAACTAGAACCATTTTTAAATCAAATGAAGAGCTCTGCAATTGCTTGGAAGAGCTCTGCAATTCTCTAATTATTCGTAGATATCTCTAATTATTTGTAAATCTCTGCAAATGTTTATGTAGATTTTGAGTTCCATTTTGAAGTGCATGTTTTCATATAAAAAGAATCTACACGCAACATATGGAAACCGGTTTTTAGCTGCAACAATCTTAGCGTATCCTTTGATCTAAGAAACATGTAGACAATGATCAGCTGTGTTCATATTTGGTAAGTCCTGTCGAAATGACTTGTTATTTTCCGCTGGGCTATTGCGACATCTAAATCTAACATTCTTGTCCCTAAATTTCGCGGCAGCCGTTTTTGTCATGAAATGACGTTTGCAAGTTGAAATCTTCCAAAAATAAAAATTATGTGAATTATGCATGTGCAAAATAAAACTTACCTAGGACGTTTAAACAAAATTTCTCTATACAAAACTGTTACTATTTGACCAGCGACACGAGAAAATGGGCCTTCGGACAAATACTTGAAAACTAGCTTTCTTGCATATTTGAACAAACAATATTTCAATATCAATATTGGAAAATTTCAGTTACCTACGTTCAGTACAGACAAAACTACAACATTTTGAAAAAGTATACCTAAGGCGTCATTGTTCACTCTAAAAATGACGTCACATACCACAATTTGACGTCAAAACTAACTTTAATTTACATGGGCAGTAAACTATTCCGGTAATCATTTCCTAACAGCATCATTTATTTTTGGTTGCAACATTATATACTCTTTCAATATATGATCATATCTGGTGAACTATTTCATGTCTTCTTTCCACGATCTGACTTTTTCATAGGGTATAGCCAAGATTAAAAAAAAGAATAATTTCAAATAGCTGTTGCCATAGTAATGGTCTGAAAGGATTTTGAAGCAAATAGTATGTCTCTGTTGAGTAAAATATAGCAGCTATCAGTTTTTATCATTGGTTTTGCATTTAAAGAGGGTGACAAAAATGTAAATTTTATGGGTTTTTTTATCAATTATTGTCGAATAATGTAACAAATGTCCGAAGGTACATTTTCGCGCGTCGAAGGTCATTTTAGTAATATAAGCATTATAAGCTTTATAAGCTTTAAATTTTACGTTTACAAGGTTTGTTTGTAATGTTCAGGTGTACTATTCTTGTATTTGTAAGAAGTTATTTTAAAATCGGCCGCTGTGCGTCCAAAGAAGATAGCGGTGCACCTTATGTAGATATTTGCCCGAGGTCTTTAACCCGAGGAATAACATCGTAATTGGTGCGTCAGTATCTTCCTTTGGCACCCAACGGCTGTATGACATGGAACGCCAAATCTACATAGATTCAAATATTTGAAGACCTCTACAAATAATAACAGATATCTACAATAATTAGAGACCTCTACAGATCAAATTGAAGATAACTCTAAAAGGGGTTCTGTGATTTTATAGATCTTCTTAACATGAAGAGCACTACACCATGTGAACCTTTGAGTGATTCTGTTCGAAACGTTATAAATCTTTATGATACCAGTGCTTCCGATTTACAGGAAAATGAAGATGTTGATAGTATGTTAACTGTTAATGATTGAACTGTGGTTTACATGCAAAATTAGGCAAGGCACCTGGATATGACGAGATACCCTGTGAACACCTTAAGAATATCACTACTGTAGCTATGTTACAAAGTCTTTTTAAAAATTGAAATATAATAAAAATATCTACAAATGTATTAGATCTACTTAGTTTAAAAAGAAAAGAATCAAGGTTCAAGGAAGACTCGGACACGTGCCCCTTTTGTGACCATAAAATGCGAATCTTCCATCGCCATGCCCTATACCACTGAGTTATTGTTCTTTTTATTCTACCATAGTCACATTTAGCTTTCATGAACATTCTAGTGCGCTATTTAGAACAAGGTTTGCAAAACAATCATGTTTTATTACAATGCACGACACTGGTGCCATCCTACAATACAGATGCCAAAACTACATTGTTGTTAGTTTAGTGTTGAACACCATACTATATATTTGCCATGCAGTTTATCCATTCTCTGATAACGACAATAAAAATATCTACGATTTATTTTCTTATCTATATTTTAAAAGTACTTACCTCGTACCTGTTGGGTACGTGACCTTGGATAACATATTTTATATCTTCCCACTGAATGCCCCCATTCTGTTGCAACCCCGGTAAATCTCCGAAGAAAACATTGCTGCTACAGATATCTCCGGTTTCCTGCTTGAATTTCATTTGATACAGCTGAAACTATTTTAGACAACAGATAGAAGTTAGCAAAGAGTTTTTAAATCATACTAAAGTATACCGTTCCAATCGCAGGTATATAAGTATTATTATGATCTTTTATAAAAAAGACAGCGAAGTATTTATACATGTACCTACCCTCTCTGTTGTTGATTCCGAAGATACTCCATGGGATTGTCCCTCCGTTACAAATCCTCCGGATGCCTTTGTAGTGATATCGGCTGTTAATGCAGATGCCATAGAATCAATAAAGCTTGTTTTGCCACTTCCCACTGCCCCAACGCACAACACGCGCAACTGCTTTTCAAAATCTGCCATTTCCTTTTTTAATTTCATTGGTAATTCCTCTTTATCTTTCTTAGATTTCTGGAGAAGAAAGTTGACATATTTAATCAACAAACGAAACTAAACACGGGATTTTATTTGGAGAATATGTTTTATTCGCATGCTGTATAGTTATAGATAAAAGCCTCCAGAAAACCATGTAGTATGAATAAACTATTGACTATTACTCCAAGGAGCAAAATATGAAGAAAGATCATGTTAAAAATTACAATGATTATTTTCTTGCGCTTATAACTCTCATAGTATATCTTACCGATGCAATCGATTCTATTTCCCTTATTTTCGCCAAGCTATCGAGCGTCTGTTCCCTATCTGAAATATATCGAATCGTTGTTTTAGTAATTGCTGAGACTATTTATAGAAACAGCATACTTTTCTTTTTATACGCTTTTGTTATCAAAGTCAGATCAATACAATGTATGTGTAAGCTGCTTCTCTGTTTAGAGGACTTCTTCACGCTTTCAAGACTTTAACAAGAAATGTCTTTAATAAAGATGGTCGGCACAAGATAAAAAGATATAATTCGTAGTAAAGAATCCTATCAAGTTCTATCTTTATGTAGTCAGAGGGCCCCAAATGAGAAATGTGCACCCTGACCGGGACTAAAACCCGTAACCCTTCGCTTTCAGATCAAATGCTCTCCCGATTGAGCTATCGGGTCGCTTACACATTTACTCCTAAATTGTAATTAAGTCCTAACCGTGACATGTAAACTTTATCCTTGTTCGGCCCAATCGCATTAAGCTTGCTTTCTCCCGGGTGTTAGTAATCTTTCAACCGCCAATGAAATAACAAGTAGAATGCAAAACGTTTTGGATCGAAAACAATACTATCTAACGCTCCTTTTAACTGCATGATACATTGTGTACCAACAGAAAAAAACTCAATGAAATACTCTCGCGAGGACTTTTACATGCTTGTTTATTTTAACTATTCTGGCATGCTACAGATCAATAATCAACTCAAACAGTAAACAAAGACTTGGAAAAATCCACACCTGGACAATGAAGTGGAGACAGAAGTGTAATACAGAGAAAATAGAATACTGCCTTTTTACACGGAGGAAATCAGACGATACTGCTCAGTTTGACATAATTATAAATGAAAACACTGTAAAAAAGGCAACAAACCACAAAACTACTAGGAGTAGTTCTGGATGAAGAACTCCGCTTCACAGAGCATATTGAGTACATGGTTTAGATTGCCACAAGAACCGTATCAACTCGTAACATTGTTGCAAAGACCGAAAAGATTGGTGTAAAACATATTGTTGACCTATACAAAAGCATAGTTCTACAAAAGTTAGAATATGCAGCTCCCGTCAGGCAAACAGCAAATTGTCAACCACTAGAAAAAGTTCAGAGGAAAGGTCTAGTTACTTGCCTTGGCTAACCAAGTACAGCCAGTGGAGATGCAGTTGAGGTCCTATACAGAATATTAACACGTTATCTTAGGTGCAACAAATTGAGTATAAGAGAATGCGGGAAAATACCAGGGAAAAAAGAAGTAATCCTATAGCCATTTGCATGTTGTGTTACAATGACAATCATCCTTTCGGACGTATGTTATTCCAGGTTGTTGACATTAAATCCTTCATTGATACTCCGATGCATATTATCGAACCAGCATTTTCCTACCTAGACTATTAACAATCAAGCCGATCAAGGCCAGAGTACTGGAACTTTGGATCATCTCAACAAATAACTCCAAAACACGAAAAAAAAGGCTAAAGAAATCATCCCCCAAATCATGTCCAACGTCAATGGCAAAACTGCAGTGGCATTTACTGATGTTTCATGTAAAGAAAACCCGGACGACTGTGGTGCTGGGGCGTGTGTCCTCCTATCCAATCATGATATTCTGGAACTGAAACGACCAGTCTCTACATCAGGGTCAATTCTGGTTGGCGAAACTGTTGCCATAAAATTAACTCTAGAAGCTATCTTGGAAGAAAGGTAAATGCATGACAATCACAGTCTTAGTGACATCCAATCTACAGTTAGAATCATTACACTAGGCAGGGATAACAACGCTTACAAACATCTGTCCGTGGAAATCAAACAGTTATTGGAAGAAGTAACCAATTCAGATATACATGTAGATATCAACATCAATTGGACGCCAGGGCATGCAGGCATTAAAGGAAACAAAACAGCAGATCGTCTTGCGAAGGGAGCTGCAGTAGAGGCAGAGACTATGAGTGACGAGGGGATACTAGTAGTTACAAGCCAAATATATATCAGGATGTCAGCCCGGGAATCAACAAACGTTACTTGGCAAAAGAGATGAAATATCAGTAACAATAGTCGACACCTCTACCAAGTCATGCAAAGAGTGAAGCCTAAGTATATCAGCTTCAGTGGATGCCTCAGCCAAACGCCAGTGATTCATTTACAGAGTGGTTACTGTCTGAAAGACTATCTCCATAAAGTTGGCAAAGAAAATTCACCAATCTGTAGGTGTGAAAAATCTGTGGAGACTAGTGTTCACTTTCTATCAGAATGCCCAATATATGAGGGTCTCCGAGAGAAATTCAAACAAGAAATTTTTCAATACACCGGAGTAAATGACTTTAGTGACCACCTGTTGCTGATCGAGCAAGAAGACGATCCACACAAAGAGTATCACAGAGTCATACTTGATATCCTGAATGACTTTGTAAGGTCATCCAATAGGTTTAACTAATAATTTATACTAACAAAACCGATTTCGGTTAAATTATACCTGTGAGTTTATAAGTGATTCTACATGGGAAGAAGTTTTGCCTATACCGGAGTATTAAAACAGCCATGAGAAGTTTGAATGAATATACACCAGGAACATCCATCGCGTTTTACAAATGTTTACGCGCCAAAAGTGCCAAAAGTGAAATATACTGCTAACTTTTCTTTATCAAGCGTTCAAAATCAATATATCTTACAACAAAATTATATGCTTTATATCGGTATTATAAACATTTGCTTTATCTGATTGTGTGTTGTATTTCAGAATAATTTTATCTGGCTTTGGTAAAGGTTATCCATATGATTTTAGATTTCGTGAAAGAACAAAAAACATTAAGCAATCACATATAGAACATGGATTTAATTATACACTTTGTGTTTTGGTAATAACATTTGGTATCTGCATGTCAGTGAGATGATAGAAGTAACCGCTGATCCATGGAGCTTCCTACTCCCATCCCTCCCACTCCCACGTCGGAGGGTAGGGTAGCCCGCTCTAAATAAACCTGACTTTGGGACCTTTCTAATTGACACATAAATTATAGCTGACCCATTGTCTGATCAAATAGCATCGCAACACTTTCTAAAGTTCTAGCAGTAAAATAATACAAAACAACAAAAACAAAATCCAGTCGAAACAAAAAATGTCACTGAAGGTTATGAAAACACCCCAAACACCCTAATAACACAGAATATAAAATGTATGTAACATTTGATGTTTTAATAATTGGACCTGCACAACTCAGGGCATGACAAAAATCACTATTGGAGATTAAATGTCTACAAGACTCCGTCTACAGACAGACAAACACAAAAGCAGAATTCAGTATACCCATCCTTACACTCACCTGCGTGCAAACAATCTCAAAGATTATCTTCTTACAATTAAGTTTTCATCTACTATTAGTTAACAGGCAACTACAAGTATTTATGGTAGATAAAGATGCAGTCATTGTTCTAACATTGTTTAGTCTCATAGGTTTGATATTTTAAATACACAGTATCTTATGTTGCTCGTCACTTTCACGAATGTGAACATACGGTTAAAGATTTTAGTTTTATGCCTATTGACAATGTGATATGAACAGGTTGATGCAGGAGACCTCTTGATACTTAATCCCCTAATGGATTCAACAGCGATCTCTTATTTAATGTTGTATAGACAGTTATTTACATATATCGTTTGTTTGTATGTTAGATGTGCTTAAGGTCAACCATCCTTATTCAAGTTATATTCAGTGCGACCTATACTTATTGATACCGTTTTTAATGTTAACATTTAAAGTATCTTTAACTATGAATTGTCTTCTGCTATATTAGGTTTTATGTTTATGGGTAAATAACTTTACAAAAGATGTCATAAATAATTAATTGTCAATACAACTGAATGTTTCACTGTCGAATTTCTCTTAAAACGCTTACATTAATATTTTCTAATACCTCTCTTTATTTTTGTATTGTATACCAGAAAAGTGGGTGTTCAATGTACATGTACTGTATAACAATATAGTTTTGTCATTCACGACGTTGCAACAGCTCGGGCGTCAACACGTTGGTAGCTTTTTTATTTACCGAATTTGTATTTACAGCATTTGATTTCGATATTTGTTTATCGACAAACGGAATCTGTCAGTGCTTTAAACATACCCGTTTCAGCCATTTTCCTCGCATAAGATGTTGCTATTTATTTATTCATATGTAGTGTACTTTTGCTTTGCATTTTTATGAGGGGGTACTATTGGGCGCTTATTTTGTTTTGTTCTGTCTGGTACCTTACGTACCAATGCCCTATAATTTTCTACTTATTATATCAAATCCTTGTATGAAGCATTTGGCATTATTTAATCAGTATATTGTGAAATTACTATAACGTAAGCCTATTAGGGACATTTTGTTTTAAATTTGTTTTGCATTATGTATTATGTGTTATGCATTGCCGCTTACATATGAAGTATTATGTGTTAGGTATTATATACTACGTCTAGATGTAATAAATTTCCTCGTAGTCATAGAACTGAAAAGTAGAACGATCATATTCCATAACAAGAACGGGAAATAGAAGAAGAAATTACAGATTTATAAGTGATAAGTACAGAAGTACATGTTGAGCCACGACGTGTGTGTTAATAGTCTTGTGAATTCGCACTTCTGACTTACGAGTTACGACTTATATCTCAGCATTTGCGACTTCTTTGTTACGACTTTTGACTTAAAACTTCATACCAGTAAGATCCCTGTTAACTAGATCAAAGTCTAGGTCAGTTTTAGCTTTTATAGAGAACGCATTACTAGTAACATGAACAACCAATCGAATCAAAGCACCCTGGGGCCAACATTTCGGGTTGCTAGTAACATATATTCTATTAGTTTATACTAATTTATTTTAGCTCGATTGTGAAGAAAGCTTGTAGCTTATCGAGTCACCCTCGAGTCCGCTTCCTGGAAAAACCAGTACTGTTGTCATATGAGGAGGTACGGTCGTGACCTTGGTGGGGTTCGAACCCGCAACCTCCAGAATGAGCGGCAGACACCTAAACCTCTACACCACCGCTCCCCTCTATATTCTATTGAAGCCTACAATGACCTAAAGTCTGTTCCACCTAATTTTGGACCATTACTTTCTTGTTGCCATTCATGTATTTATGCTCTTTATAGCATATATATATCTGGAAATTTAATATCTCCAGGCATCTTTTTTATTTTTCCATTATTTCTTACTAAAACGTAAAAATCCGCATTTTTGTGATTTTCTCCATAGGGCGTAATGCAAAGTGACGTTGCGTCTATTTCCAAGATAGCGGCGTCCATAGCGGACGTTACCAGGGACGTACTCAAAATTACCAACGTCGAAAGAGACAAATTTCTACGGTGTATATTTACTATTTGATAAATGTATATATGCCGACCTGAACAAATCCGTATCGACTGTTCAATGATTTCGGCATTACCAACTTGTTTTAAATCACCGGCATCGTAGGATTAGCCGGTACATTTTCGTCATTTTGTAAGGGCCCTAAACTGTTAATTGTCGGCATTAAACATGTGAATCCGGCAGACAATTTTCGGATCATATATAGAAAAACATAAAATAAAGTATCTATCGTCGAAAAACGGCAACTATCAAATTCTTAGTCACTACTGATTTAGAAAATATATGATATGTAATAACAACCCCGCACTCAGGTGCTGACGAAGATTTCAGCTGTTTAAGTCCACCATAACACTTAGAGACCATGACCATATATTTTCAGAAATGAAAATTATTCATAAAACTATTCTTTTGTGAATAGATCTTTGAAAAAAATAGGATGAATTCCTCAACCACGCGTCCTAGAATAGACACTGCATGACTGTCACTCCCGTAAAAGGTAATGTTTCAAGTACATCTGTACAGGCCATGGACATACAGACGCACGCACACATGTCAAATATTATTTTTTACTTAGAATATATTTTATACAACAATAACAAGTCATTTTAAAGCCTTCGCACATATAAAACTGACATTTATATCAGACAAATAGATCTATCAGTTTTCGCTTAATTCTAAAGTAAAATACCCAACTTTGTCGGATAAGAAATAAAGCCTACTTAGCCGTTATGTTAAAAGACTAATCCACATATAAAAATGAATTTGAAATCGATACGTAGCTCAAACTGTTGAAGATGAACATATCCAATGAAGCCCATTTACAGTACATTTATAGTTCATGTATTGCGTCCAGACGGACAAAGTGAATCTAGCATGTTCATGAGTTGTGGATAAGGAAATCCCACCCGAGGGTTGAGATACGTCCAAAAAGAGGCTTTGCCGCGTTTTTTTGGACGTATCTCAACCCGAGGGTGGGATTTCCTTGTCCACAACTCAATGGACATGGTAGATTTATTTTCTCACCGTTTAAATCGCATTTTCACACAAGTAAGAAGAAATAAGTGCAAATACAGGATTGGGATGAAAAAATAAAAATCAACTTTTTCTCATTTTTACTTCAAAACTGCTATAGATGGATAGAAAATGATCTAACTAAGAAAATGAATACCACCAACCCTGTTTGTTTTTTTCAAAAATAGCAATTTTACAGTCATTTTTCGATTTTTATGTCTGCTTACAATTAACGTAAAAATAGTCCGGCAGCGATGTGAGATAAGCGATGTGAGATAAGTTTATCTCACATGGGTAAATGCGCGGAAATATGTATCTCATAGGTGAGAAAAAGCATTTTTCCATAAAGACTCTACTGGCTACAATATCTGGCTAGCAGGTATATTTTCTGTAAAAGTGGAAAACATTGCCCCTATCCAGATTTCCAAACCCTGACAAAATACATATTATGTGCAAGCGATGATGGGACGGTGCGCAAGGAAGATCACACAATGCGAAGACGATATTCATATCGCATCGCCCCAACGTGTCTTCGCATCGTATTAACGCCCCTTCGCATCCAGCGTGACTAACGGAACAAGTAAGACTTACATGTATATGGCAGCGGGTTTTGTCCAAACAGCAGTTGATATGGGTATGTACCTACGAATGAGGAAGGCACATGCATATCGAACAGGTGATTTCTTAAAAGCGTGTAAATTCTACGCGTTTCGAAAAACGTGTGTTCCGCACTTGTTGTGCCAGTCTATGAAAAAACGGTATATCAATCTACGACCAAATGCCTATACACTACTATTAAATTCTTTTGTGTTATTTCAATTTTATTAGCTATGTACCAGTATTCATAAGGGGATGCTGACAAATGCACGCTCCCGCGTCGGATCCACTCGTGTCGCCAAGATTTCCAAGGCGGTGCCCCACTGTGTTCCTTTAATTGTTCGTTTTGTCCTCGTGTGTTTGCTTTGTATGCTAGTGTGTGTTGGTAGTGTATATGTGTGTGTGTGTACATGATTGTGTGTGTGTGTCGTGTGTGTGTGCGTGTGTGTGTGTGTGTGTGTGTGTGTTGGTGGTGTGCACTTCTGGGTGCTGTGGGGTTCGTTTTGGGGAGGCTGCGTTTTTGGTACGTGGCATTCCCTGTTTGATATTATTTTTGTTTTTTTGTTATTCATACTACGTCATCTAATCAATACGTCACGAGCAAGTTTCGGAGGATTAAAATCTATATATGTTGTCGTTTTAATTTCAATAGATCTAGATCTAGCTGATTACTATGAAGGAAAATAAAGGATTTAGAATGGATTATGGAGTGTTCAGTGGTTATACTGTGACATGCATGTTGGGCCACTGTTAGAATGAATGTGTGTTTCACTTGCATGTTATGCTACTTCACCTGAAATTCAACAACTGCTTAAGATTTTTCAAAATGTTTAGTGCTGTCATGACTCATGGTCTGGAGTAAATCTGAAATGTGTGACGGACTGTCAGTACGACATTAGCCTTCTGCTAGGAATCATTTGAAAGCAGGAATTATTAGGTAAATCTTTTATTGTAGATCTTATTAGATTTCAACAGTTTTTTTTTTACATTTAAGCGTTACTTTTGTTCTTATATACCTCATTATTAATAACCATGCATCTAATTGTAATACTGAAATGTCCCCCGAACATTTTATTGAAAAACACGTTACGGAAGAGTAAACGTCAATGGCGTCCAATGTAAACAATGGCGAGTCTCCATAGAAAAATAAAAATCGGCATCTTTGCAAAATGACGCGATTGTTTAAAAAACGCTTAAAATTCTCGAGGGTGACTTTTTTGTAGATCACCGAACAGGTAAAATTTATACGAACATCGCTCAGGTTTTTTCAGTTCAGGTCGAAGTTGGGGGGTCCAAAGTGGAATGAACAGACTTTAGTCCATGAGTATCCGCTCCACCAGCCAAGTAAATATGACATGATTTTTAAAGTAGATATTGCTTAATATGCCATAAGTTAAAAGTCGCAACACAGAAAACACAAGTGCTAGCAAGTGCTAAGTCATAGGTCGTAACTCATAAGTCGGAAGTACCGTCTCACAAGAATGCAGCACATAAGTCTTAACTCAAAATTTAATTCTGTACTTACCTGTAATTTCTTCTTCATTTTTCAAATTTTCATGTGTACCGTCCACCTTTTGTGTTATCCAATGTTGTCGTTTTCCGCTTCACTTCTACGACAACGAGGTTATATATAAAATCTTAGACGTAGTTAATAATTCATAACACATAGCACGTAAGAGGTAATGCATAATACATAATGCAGAATGATTAAGACAAATGTCCCTAATAGGCTTCCGTAGAATATTGTATTAATACGATTGTTTAGTAAAATGTTTCTTTTTCATTGATAGGCGACAAGTAATATTAAATTCAAAATAATGCACCGTGACAGGGCTTTTTTACCCTATATAATAGGGGCCGATATTCGGTCCCATCCCAATTGAAAAAAAATTGAGAAATTTCCCAATTGAGGCCAAAAAAATCCCAAACAAATGAAATTCCCAAAAATCGTGTCTAATAACGTTCAGTATCTATTTATCTTAATGAAGATACATTCAATCTCTGCTTTAAGTCTAAAATCGCCGAAAGAAATCGGCGAATATTCTCAAAATCGGGAACAAGCTGGGTCGCGAAAATACGTGACAAAGAATAATAATTATATAAAAAATCTTTAAAATGGTATAATTTGTAATCCTTGACATGTTTTAAGCTTTTGAAGATAGACAGATACACTTGTGTTCCATTTAAAATCGCCGAAAAATCGGCAAACATTCCCGAAAATCGGGAACAAACAGGGTCGCGAAATTACGTGACAAACAACAATAATTTAGCAAAACCCTTAATAAATGCTGTAATTTTTCATTTTTGATATGTTTAGGATCCGGAACGAAAGAGGGGCTGTTGTTATGGAGGGATGTTTGATTTCATCTATACAATATTACACACACAAAACATTCTGTGGTAAAAAGACTTTAGCCAATCTGACATACTTTTCTGTCTTTAGGTATGAGACGCCTAAATACATTTCCATAGACTTACATTATAAGGGTTTCTTCCGGTGCGACTACCCAAAATCTCACCGACTGCTGAAATGAACTTGATTTGTAGAATCATCCTAGTCCCATATAAAAATAACAAAATTTATACATGTGATCCAATACTTTATGTAATTTGGAGCTCAATGACACCACCCCCATTTTAATAATATTTTCAAATACCAAATATTTTGATTAAATAATTTATATCCAGATTTTCCTTTTCATATTTCATTTGTGATCTATCATGCAGCGATTATTTCAAAATATTTTTTCTTGTATGCATCCACTTAGTTTCAGCCAATCAGCAATCAAACACATAGTGTAGGTCTGCATGTTCCCTAGACAAAATCACCTGCTTCCGGTTTTCACTGATTTAGGCGTCTCATATCTAAAGACCGAAACGATTGCTTTTGTATGCACTTAGAACTCTTTCAAATAATAAGATAACCATTGCTGAACCAAAGTATAGCTTTGATTTAATCTGCATTGCATCACAATGCAGAATATACCTCCATATTGATGACCAGGTCGAGACGATTTCGTGTGCTGCTGCTGAGCTTTGAAATAATGTGTCGAATTGCTTCAATATCAGTTGTCATATCTGTAGTCTTTTCTTTTCAGAGTCGAAAATGTGAGTGGACAAGGAGCAGAGTGTCTATTAAAAATATATGTGTTTATTTGGTTGATATATCATATACTATTCCTGCAATGGCATGTTATGATACCCCACCCCTTCCAAAAATATGAAATTTTGAAAAAATTTTGCCTTATTTATCACAAAATAGTGTTTTAAAAAGCAGGATAGTATCAAAAATTGCATCAAAAAGTACAATAGAGTTAAGGCTGTACATACGCACACCGTATAAACACGCTTGTTCAGTAAAAAACAAAAAATAAACATCTAGATGGACTGCCAGGGTGCCCAAAATTAAGAGTAATTTGCGTAGTATTTGAATTCCTAACACATTTACCATGAATTGTAAAGAACCGAATGCTTCTTAAGTGCCACTTTTTCATTAAAATATGAATTGTCACGGCTATGCATGAAATTTCAATTCAAATAGACGATAACTGACGCGATGCATCCCTCTGAGGCCAAAAAGGCGTACTTTTTATACCATTTAAGAGTAATATCCGTATTTCTGAGACCGAAATTGCAAAAGCGACAAGAAATAATGCATATTTAACAAAATTCGTATTTAATGTAATGAAAAACAACCAATTAGCTACAAAAACTGAGCAGATTTTCTCAAAAATTGGGTTTTAAGGCATTTTTGTAATTAAAGGGAGGTAATTCAAAATCTATATTGCCCTTCCCTATGCGTTCCGGGATATTACGTCGATTTTTGTTAAATTACAATGCTAGCACTGTTTTCACGCAATTTCATGGCGACTAGATCTAAATAACACATTTTAATTACAACAGTACACTTGTTTGGTATGTTTTCAGCTCTAGAATCATAAGGTGACGAAACTCATTTACTAAAACAGTAGCCATTTAATATGTGATATTTACCCATCTAGTTATTTTGAGATTCAGTTAGAGGTCTAAATAACACAATTTCATCAATAAAATCACAGTACGTACTAAAATCCGAGCATAAACAGCTCGAGAATATACTTTGTAAATTATCATTTGTGAATTATATACCACATTTCACACTTCAATTGACAACATGTTATCTGCCCTTGCACATTTCTTTTCAGCATTTTCTCCACTGCTGGTCCCGTATATTGAAACTTTGTAACCATACCTGCACTCTAGACTAAAAAATCATCTAGTAATAAATTCAGATTTGCGCTGACATCTCTTCACTCCGTATTCATGTGTGCACAACAAAATCAAACAGTGATAATCCCCTAAATCTGACTGAGGGGTACATTTTGAACTTTATTTTCATAAAAAATATCAGAAAAGCTGTTTTGTTTCCTTCCAGACCTCCATTCAATGTACATTTTGTAACTGTTACCAAATTAGCTATTTTGAATACAAAACAATGTCTAATATGAACTCGGGGACACACAGAAACATCATTATCTGTGCTATATTTAGGTATGAGACGCCTAAATACATTTCCATAGACTTACATTATAAGGGTTTCTTCCGGTGCGACTACCCAAAATCTCACCGACTGCTGAAATGAACTTTATTTTGTAGAATCATCCTAGTCCCACATAAAAATAACAAAATTTATACATGTGATCCAATACTTTATGCCAGTAATTTGGAGCTCAATGACACCACCCCCATTTTTGTGGCAGTTTTAGTGGTCACCGACCAAATATGTCAGTATTTTCAAATACCAAATATTTTGATTATAATTTATATCCAGATTTTCCTTTTCATATTTCATTTGTGATCTATCATGCAGCGATTATTTCAAAATATTTTTTCTTGTATGCATCCACTTAGTTTCAGCCAATCAGCAATCAAACACATAGTGTAGGTCTGCATGTTCCCTAGACAAAATGACCTGCTTCCGGTTTTCACTGATTTAGGCGTCTCATACCTTGATCTACATCTAAGAGAATACTCTCAAAAATCAATGTTCTATTTTTCAAGCCAGAAAAACTCTTCACATGATTTTGCAAGTAATATTTAAAGCCCCATACCTGTTTGCTGCTACAGGAAGGGGCTTTTTTAGTGTTAACAAATATTTTGGTAAATTTCCCAATTTGAATGCAAATACGCGTAAAATTGCCCAAATTGGTGCCACCGCGCGTAAAATTTCCCAATTTGAGAAAGCCTGGGCCCCTTCCCAATTTCCAGAAGAAAAGCCCTGCAGGAAAGCACGAAAATTGAGTAAACGTGCACGTGCAATGTACATCATTTACAATGTTCTCCGACAGATGTTGAAATATACCCTTACCACTATCAACATCAAAAGCAATCATTACCCGTATAGTGGACATTTTGCAAATGACATTGGAAGAAATATTACACTGCTTTGAGTATATAAAGATGTCATCCGCCGTTGCACAACAAAACCGATATATGATCCTGCATATCAACCGATTGTTAAGATATTTCTTATATTAATTGAATGAGTGATGTCACTATATGGTTTAGTAAGGAGAAGGAAACTCACTGTATTTTTTAAATTGTAATTGTATGACTTATATCAATAGTTTTAATAAATTCATTTTTAACATCCTGTATAATTACCTTTGCATTCTTCTATGTATCCCTTTGCTAAGTTGACCATGGTGTTCAGTGCTTGTAAAGCTAGCCTGTCCTTTCCTGTTGACAGTTTAGTATCATTGACATAGTTTACGACTGGGAACACATGACTCACTCTGATTCCGAAGTGGTTGGAAATATCACTCACGGCTTTACCAGCTTTTGGACGTTTGTACACAAGGTCGGCATTGATTTCTATTTTACGGCAAAGTTGGTCAAATTTTGTGGCAACAACAACCATTGGCAAACCTTTAAAAGAGGAATTATCATATATCATCGACAGAAATGATATGAATCGAGTTATAAAGAATATCTTAATTAAAGTCATCACTAGGGCAAAAATTAAGAAATATCAATATATCAATTTACTCGCAGTTTAAATCATAATACTAACTATGTAAAATGTGTATTTCATTTTCATTACAGTACTGTTAAATTAAATATGAATTATATACACGAAGTACTGGCACCACAGTTTCTGTAGCCCTTTTCTTTGTCACTGCCATTTGATGTTTATTCTTATATCCCTGCCAAATGAAGAAAACAATCGAGAAAGAACAACTAGAAAGTGTATTGGTTTGCCTGTTTCAGAAAAATAAATATCTTTAAAATTTCACCACCACACTAGGACCTCATCTCGAAGGGGATAATTGTTTTCTTCAAATAACAGTCATAAACAACCCAATTGTTGTTAGTGAAATTAAATCAGTACTATTAGTTTCCGACAACAAAAATTCGTACAATTCTACATGTGTATATAACAAAACTATGTTAGACAAGCACCTAAAAGAATTTACCATACCATTAGGGCCTCACCTCTGAAGGGTATTTCTTCTTTCGGCATCTTTCTGCATCTTACAGTCATTATTACAGTTACATATTACAGTTATTGGTCTCAACTGTTGCAAGTTTAGTTAAATCAACACTACCAGTTTCAGAAAACAAAAATTGTCAAGTTTTTATCTAGAATATTAAGAAAAGCGCTTAATACCCTTTCGGGCCATGTTTAATTAATTAGAAACTACAAAGTTAATTTAAACATTATTCATTCGTTTATCAAAGCATGGATAAATACATTAGACTGATAAACATCATTGGGGATTGAGAAGAAAGCTATGAAGCTTTTTGAATATCTTTCCTGATAATTAATTATCAATAACAACCATAATGTAAAGTAGACAAATTATTATGATTGATTGCAGTTAATTCTTTTAAAAATCATACATAACTGAAACAGATCAGTGTGTTAAGAAGTTGATATAGTTTTCAATATAGAATTTCATGCCGTGTAAAATCAAATTTCAGAAGTGTACTGTTGCAGGTAGGTCTAACTATACGGAAACATTATTAAACTCAAGTGTTTAACATTTAATTACAGTAACGTTCCCATATGCAACTCAAGTTTAAGCAAAGTTTACACAAAGTTTTAACAAATTTTCTATGTAATAGGTCAACGCATTAAAGCACATTTCTGTTTTCTTTTTGTCTGATGACATTTTCCTTAGTCATAAATGTGGAAACTTTCATAATTGACTCGAATACACGAAAGAAGAGTAGATTTTAAATGACTTTAGTTTATGTAAGCGTTTATCAGTATAAAAAGGTTCCTGTTCAAACTGCACTTGTAGTTGAAATAAACAATCTGTAGTTCAGACTTCCAACATTGCAGTCTGTGTAGTCTAGGGATTTGTTTCCTGACAACAAGCAAATACCAATCTATATTACAATTTTGTCATGAACAGGAACCTGTGAAATTTAGAATAATTACATAATACAGTTTGATAAATAACAGTTTACCGATACATTTTAACAGCCTTAGCAGCACTATTGAGCATAAATCAATTATCGAGTTCATAGCATATTTCTGCTCCATAGCTCATAGCAATTTACTTCACCATAGCTTATTGCATTTTACTGCTTCATAGCCATAGCATTGTACTGCGCCATAGGTCATAGCATTGTACTGTTTTAGCGTACAAATACAACTGTTCCCCACATTTTCCTGCAGCTCAGTTTACGCACCACAGCATGCATTTTCTTGCAAAATAGTTCAGACACCATTGTTCATACATCTTAGTCCTTTTTACTTCACCATAAACATACTAAATTGCTGAAAGGATTGTTTCAATTAAACTATATAGTAAATACAAACTGCTGGAACCGCATAACAACTAATCACACAGGAGTTCCATCAATACCAATACTCAGTTTTTAGTTGGATGTGAAGCAAAACTTGAAACAGGCAAGATGAACCTTGAATTTGCCACGGTACAGGATTCTCAGATAATTTTGACTTATAAAAATGCTATCAGATAGATCTGCTAGGCTCAAATGGCCTTATCAAAGTCCCGTTTTGCCATAAATAACTTGACTACTATAGTCGGATTTGACGCATTGAGCCGTGACTGCACTTTTATATATATATAGAAGTTCCAATTATTCTATGTAATAGGTTAGTCAGGTTTGAAACAGTAAGTTGATATACGAAAAAAGAAAAAAGCAAAATCAAAACAATGATCAAAATGAACATAGTTCATACAAATAATATCATAATTAGTTGCAAATTTTTACGGAGGCTTCAAGCAGAATCATCTAGTTTTGTAGTTATGTGCGTTGCCCACTAAGCTAAATTGCTATTCGATATTTTTCCTATATAAAAAGCGATATATTATAATGAAACGCGTAAAGATAAGTAACTCGTGCCTCCGATTATACACAGCAGGCTGTCAATAACATTTTTAGAAGAGATGTTCGTTCAATGGGCTGCAATGCGTTCTAAGTCGGGTATGTAAAATCTGATTTTTACGATCACCTAGTACATAGTAATAGCTAGGTACCTTTTCGATGTCTGACTTGAACCTACATTTGAAGATATTTACGCTTTGAGAATGTCTGTCTTTAAGAAGTAATTCACTCCAGTCTGAGATGATCTGAGGTATAAAGGAGTTTGAGTAGAGATTTGTTTTGCATTGAATGGTTCTCACGTCATTTGCATTCCTTTGGTTATATGCAGAAGTGTTCAAAACTGGATCTGACATCATGGAGAACAGTTATGAAGGAGACCGTAGGGCATTTTATAGAAAAGAGTAAATCTTCAATCAGAGGTTTGAATCTGGTTTCTTTATATAGATTATGGAACGAAACTAGTTTGTTTGTCTCAGATATAATTCTAAGAGCTTCTAGTTGAATCTTCTCAAGTTCGAACTCTTCTTTAGTGAAAATGTTATCCAATACAACGTCATAATATTGACGTAGAGGCCTTTTTAAAAAGTGTAGATGGTTTCTAAAGATTCTCCTAGATGTTTGTGTGACCATACTTCTTCAATCTGGGTGCCATGTATTGGGAGAGGGAATGAAAAGGTATATTGATTTTTCGAGAGATCAAGAGGGATTCAGTTTTACCAGGATTAAGTCCACCAACCAGTCGTTTGCCCATTTGAAAATTTTCGAGAGGTTCGAGTTTCGAGATGTTCGAGTTAAAGTGATGGTTGCATCAGTTGGGTAAACGACAACTATATTTAAACTTGTATCGTCTGCAAATTGATGAATAGTAGATTTAATGTCTGTCAAAGTGCCATTTATATACCAGGAAGAGGAGAGATCTGAGAATTGAGCCCCGAGGTGCACCAGCTGAAATTGAAACTGTGTCAGAAGAGACGCAAGATAAAACCACCTTATGTTTTCTGTCTGAGAGATAATCAGCAAAACAGTCAAGGAGATGTCCATTTATACCCGTTACATTCAATTTATGGAGTAGTCCATGAAAAAAACACGCACCTATTGGCCTTCCTCTAATGCCTTACAGAAGATATTGTGTATTGAAACAAGTTGATTAGTTGTGGAGTCGTTTGGGACAAAACCGTATTGGGGAGACGTGATTATGTTGTTAGATAAAAACATTAAAGACATGTTTCTGTATGATTTTTTCTAGTGCTTTACTTGTAGTGCTAAGAAGAGAGATAGGTCTGTAGTTTGTAATATCGAGCGGGCCATTTTTCTTGAAGATTGCACAAATATGTGCCAACTTCTATTGCGAATGTACTTTGCCTATTGTATGGATGTGCTGAAAAGTTGACAAAGTGGATGTGATATTTCCTATGAACGTTTCTTAAAAATTCGATTGTTTATCATAATCTGGACCTGTCGCTTTACCTACAGTAAGTGACTGTAGAACTAATTGACCTCATCTTGTGTTATTTGGATTATGTTTAGTCCTGGTTTATAAGGATTACTATTCATCTGTGGTAGATCTTTATTATTGTCATTTAATCGTGTTATGGATTGCAAGTAGTATCTTTATCTGATGGAAGTTTTGTACCATTAATGCTATCATCTTTGAGCCATTTGATAATGGAGTCGAGATGAATTGTTTCAG
Source organism: Saxidomus purpurata (assembly GCA_022818135.1). Classification (NCBI taxonomy): domain Eukaryota; kingdom Metazoa; phylum Mollusca; class Bivalvia; order Venerida; family Veneridae; genus Saxidomus; species Saxidomus purpurata. Next base: position 34,909,273 of record JAFMSR010000001.1, read on the forward strand.
TGTTTTCTAGACATCTGCTGGAGTTAAATTTTTACTTTGTAAGTTTACAACGAGTTTAATTGTTTAGTTGCGTTTTGCATTTCTTAAAAGAGTGTTAGTTTTGTTTCTGATTGTTCTTTACGTTTCCCAGCGTTGAGGAGTTTGTGTTCCTTTTGCTTTGTGGTATACCCTTTTCCTTTTCTTATATATTTTCTGATTTTATTAGGCATATTGTAACTGTTTTATGTGGAATACGTTTTCAGATATGTCATTGATTATGTTTATAGTATTGTTAGCATATATGCCAGTGTCGTCGACGAGAGTCTTCAAATCGAATGAAGAGACCTATTGTCTTATATTTCTGTAGTCCAAAAAGTCAAACCACAAAGTTGATTACTTTTGCGAAATATAATCAATTCTGCCAAGACTTTTCCGGAAAGAATAAGTATTTCTAAATATCTTGCCCCATCCAAACGAGGCGAGTAGTTGGGTGGTTGGCGGTTGGGTGGGGGCAAGGGTATAGGATATAAGAAAGGGTGGTCATTAAATTAGTTGAGCAAATCACAATTAAAATATGATAGAAAAGTTGTTTTTTCAAATACATGTACTTAGAAACATGTACTTACGCAATTCTTGAAAATATAACGTTGTTTCAAAATATTTTGTAACTTCCACGCTCGGGCATATGTTTTTGATTTAGTTTTTCCCTCATACAAAGTAATTTGTCCGAAAAAGGTGAAATTGCGCAGGTACATTTAAATTTATTTTTCATAGTATCAAATACTTATTCAGGAGGAATACTATTGCAGTAAACAATTCTGATATAGCCTACCCTTGCGGACGATGGTTGTTTGTATCTCTTTTATTCGTTTCTTTAGAGCATCAGTCAAACTGGCCAAGCTCGTATACCCAATAACGAAGCAAACCAAGTGAACTGCATTCTGTAAACTTGCATCTACAAGTTCTCTCTCTTTTACTGGAACTGACTGTTCAGGAAACTGTAGAAGAGATAATAATTTAATTAGACCAATGTCACAAATCACATTGCAAATGTGCAAAAAGCATTATTATTTACAAAATAGCAAATTATAATTTTATTTAAAGTCGTATATTTTTTATTTATTTTTTTTAGCAGAAAGTGTAAAAGATATGTGTTTTGATATCGAACAATTTTCAAGACGTTCTAAAAAGCAACATGGTTAGTATAAAAAAACCTTTCGGAAAACTGCATAGCAGTGACTGGACTGTTGAAAGGCAAAACTCTGTGTCTATGTGATATATTTGCAACATTACCTCAACAGGGATACAATATTTTATCTAAGCTGTGCAAAGAAATACACGTCACTTTCCATTGCAATTAAACAAGAATGTGGAAAGAGAGGTAGAATAGTGGAATAAGCTACTCAAGGGTTTTTTTTAATGTAAATTAAGAGCTAAGCAGATTGCTTCAGTTTATTTTAAAATCGATAGAACTTACTCGATCACACTAGAGCAAGGAAATTGATATCATTTAGAATGTAGGCTTACACGGAATTACTATCAATACAAATATTTAGTGAGTAATAAAGTTGCTTAAAGTCATATTTACGCTATAACCATATTGTAATCTGCCCTCAAGCAAATACTCAAGTTCATGGTCATATCCTCTCTTGTCGTCAAATCCTCTTATGTCAATTATTCGAATGCTCATTGACTTCTTACTCTTTGATTTAAGATCGTAGTAATAAACCTTTGGAAAGACAACGTATGTATAAACAACTGACTAAAACAAACTATGAAAAAAAATGATGAAAACGTACACATCAACGTACGCCTATATTTTGATCTCATAAAAATACGTGTTGCTAAAAGAAAGAATAATTTATTTTATAAAAAGTTCATATACTGAAAGTATATAATATACATATACAATGAATGTAAAAGCTTTAGATTTTACATATAAGAGGTAAAACGCAATGTATGTAATATTTGCCATAATTATATAATTTCGAATTAATTTGTATTCATAAATTAAGTAGATCTATATAAGCATATAATCGTGTTTATCGTTTTTATCGTTTTTCACTTTCTCTGTACAGGGTGTGCAACTAATTGCCATGAAAACACTTTTATGAAACCATTAACAACTTGTAATGATAGTACACACACATAAATGCCATGTTTAGGCTTCTGACACACATGCCACTATGATGCCAGAACCCTTATCATAACCATATATCGCCCCCTTAGTGCAATAAGGTGCCAAGTAGCATTTTTATGTTTTCGAGAAAATCGCATTTAAAGGTTCTACTTGCTAGTACTTATCAGAAAATGAATACATTGCAATAAAATCTTACATGGTTGCAGATATTGTGTAGTTCTATGTACCCAAGTAGTGGAAAATGGCTAACCTCATTAATTATGCATATTTAATTAATTTTGTGTTATGGTACCTTTTAGCATTAAACAGTTTCTCGAGATTAACATGGAAAAAGGTACCATATGACATATGGTACCTTTTTGCTCCAAGCACTTTTTTTATGTAAGGAATGCAAGAAAGTGCCATATGTCATTTAGTACCTTTTTGCTCTAAATGCATTTATAAAGTAGAAAATAAAAAATGTACCATGTGGCAATATGGTACCTTTTAGCCCTAAATTAATTCAAATACAAATGCTCCATATGATACTATAGTACATTTTGTCCGTCACAAACTATAAGGTGTATATTTATCAAGCAGATGTTCCGTGATTTTAGAAGTTTACAAATAGCTGCATTACTAATGAAGGTTTAATGTCAAAATTAATTTTTAAATACATTAGTTAAGAACATTCGAATTTTAATGGTTTATTGATTACATAATCGTTTCTTGAATGTTGAATAATACATGAAAAAGAAAACGAATAAATTTTACATCCACTTTGTGCTGAAATGAGTTAATACTATTTGACATATTGGGACATATTTCGTCCGTTGTTCATCCAGTGTACTTGCACTGGTAAAAGTTTTCACAACATGATTATGTGTGTTCACTCAATGTCCATGTCATCGTCTTCTGACTCAATCGGAACATAATCCTTTTGCTTTGTGTTTTGGGGCAAGATTCGTAATAGGCCTTGCACTCTTCTGGAATAACTTCCTTGTTACACAAATTGATCAGGTCATTTTTCTTTTTCAATGATATCGGCAGTTTTGAATGATAACAAATGCTCAAGTCTGAGTTATTCTGTGGCCATTTGTTAGATTTTCGCTGTTTCCATGTTGCTGGTGCTTGAACTTGAACTTCAACGAATTCCTCACTGTTAAACGTGTAATTCATGAAAACTGACCGTGAACTGTCCTTTCTGATCTGGATCTACTTTATTTTCAGCCAATTTACCCGATATCCTGTAGTGGAGATCTTTAGATTTGGGCAATAATTTTTCACGAAATCTTTAAAGTCAAAAACTTCATTGGTATCGCAAGCTATTGGTTTCCTTGCCATGGCAATTACCGTACATCACTGTGATAGTACATAAACTGCCCTCAATGGTTGCATGCACCGAGTCACATTCCATCTGCGAATGGCCAGAGACAAGGAATTTGTGACTGATCATCTCTAAAGTTGGTACCTGCGACATGGCATACAGATGAGACGCAGTCACAAACTGATCTTTGTTCTGGCCTCCGCATGCGTCTGAGAAATAAGCTATTGTTTTGATACCTGTTGTTTGGAATGCTGATATGGTTTAACAGACATGTGGCTATTTTACAGGACCCTCGTTTACACTGTGTTTCATCCCACACATGGCAGAATACTTGTTTGTCACGTAAATAAGTATGATAAGTTGTAATGTTCACAGAAAATTTGTCTATATAAGTGTTCTTTCATGGGAATTTGTCTACTCTTTTTGCATTTGTCACAATACAATGACCACATGGCAAGTGGTAAATATTGCTTTTTTGTGTTTTTCCGAGTGTAGTGCGACTCCATTTTAGGGAACAATTCAATATGTTCTTTAACATAGTTAATTCGCTCTTCATCAATCTTATGAAAGTTATACGAGTATATTAGTGTATTATACAGCCTTTTATTTTATTTTACCAATCTGAATGAAAGTGTTACATTCCAGCAACTATCTAGAATAACTTAACACTGAGATTTTCTGTGTTTAATCAACAAATTAACACCTACAGAGATAAAGCACTCATAATATTACATTATTAAGATAATAAACAAAACAAGTAGTGAACTTCGACATCTTATCAGCACTCATGAAGCAGCTGGGATATGTATCCTACACATGCAATATTTATAAAAGGTACCATGTGAGCAATTTAAATCAAGGTACATGTTTTAACTTCAGAACAGAAAGGTACTGTTTGTCATAAGGCACTTTCGAGCAAACAAAGATATTATTCAGTGCAAAAAGGTCCATATGTCAAATGGTACCTTTTTGCACCGAATGACATACATATGGTACCTTTTTGCACTAAGATTTTTATGGTTTATCACTTGGTACTTTTGGGTTTCTGATAATTCGGGTACAATTTAAGGGTATATAATTTATATTTTTATATCACATGTATATATCATGTAACTGATCAATACAAAAAGCAAATACGTTTTGTATGCAAAAAAAAACAAAATTGGTTTTGTATGCAAATAAACAAATACAAGTGACGATTGCCCCCCCCCCCCCCTTCCTCGAAAAATAGTATCCAATAGTCTGTGTGTCCTCTCTATGTGCTCAACAATTGTTCAATATAAATCTAAAATCATTTCATGCATGACAAAGTTACCAAGCATACAAGACCCTAATACTTTAAGACTCTAAGTGTGACCTTGATCTTTGATGTAGCGACGCGACTACGTGCACGCAACATGCTGACATGATATGCTTAACATATGTGGCAAATTATTTTAAAATCCTTCAATGCATGAATCACGGGACCTCTACAAAACATTGTTTCTGATTGGCCCATTAGATACAGGTACGTTGCATCCTCAATCAGACGACCAATCAAATAGCCCATTTCGAGACGGTCACGTGATACCAACAATGGCGTTTTCGAAATGAATGAGCAAGACGCGGTTGGGAACTCGCCTGTACTAATTTCCCCGTAGTGTCCGGACTTTCATGTATGTGAGTAATGTGCAAAACATTGTTTTATGATATCGATATGATTTTATTTGCTTCGAAATAGGTTAAATGTTACAGAACAGGGGGTGTACACGGTCCGTTTAACCGGACGAACCTGTGTCTTACCTTTAGGAATTTTCAACTTTCAGTAAGTTTAGAGATGGCTTATAAACGTTATGCTCGCTGACACAGGTAATGGATATACATATTGGGTAAAATAATCTTTCGGCGTTTAAACAGTACCAAGTTTAAGCCGATATGTCATTTATTCGTAGAGAAAAGTTAGTCGCTAGCAGACAGGGGATGTTCTTGTGAATCAACGAGTTTTATCCCTTGTAAATTATATAGGTAATAGAAGGTAGGTGGGTATGATTCGATCCCCTGTGGTTAAATTGATAGGTTAAAGTGCATTTAAAGTGGAATAGAGTTAAATTGACACTATTGAAGGTGCAATTAAGTGTTTAAACTTCAGTGAAGAAATTACGCAAGTGATATAGTGTTGAAAACGTGTTCGAAATGTCCTTGACATTTGAAGAGGAAGAATATTATAAACTAAATATGGCCGAGGGTGGAGATGATCTATACCCAACCATGGCAATAAAATGTTACAATTGTCATCAAAGTGGACACATAGCCAGGAACTGAACAAAAATGCAATTAAATGTGCTCCAGTTGAGAGATCGAACAAGGGCACACGGAAAGATCCTAAGCTGTTTGGTGAAACTAACATTCAGCTCTCGTTTAAGTCAGTCCTTCTACAACCATTCCAGTTGTACTTGGCACTAATGAATTAGCTGAACTCCTAAATGAATGCAAATCCAAACATGAAGAACAATTCCTACAAAAAGCACAGAGGCAGGGTATGAAAACACCTCGGTACTTGTCATTTAGATGTATGGTAACTAGGGAGAGAGAGAGAGAGAGAGAGAGAGAGAGAGAGAGAGAGAGAGAGAGAGAGAGAGAGAGAGAGAGAGAGAGAGAGAGAGAGAGAGAGAGAGAGAGAGAGAGAGAGAGAGAGAGAGAGAGAGAGAGAGAGAGAGAGAGAGAGAGAGAGAGAGAGAGAGAGAGAGAGAGAGAGAGAGAGAGAGAGAGAGAGCTCAAACACAATGTAGATATAATTGGTAGACTTAGACGTGCCGTACCTAAAATATTTTTTCTCAGGCCTAATGAATCTGTAAGTGTTAAAGCATACGCAGACAAAGAGATGCAGTATCGCGATACATCAGCAATTATACATGAATCTGAAGAGTAAAACGTGCCATCATATGTAACTCCTGCTGTTGTAAATTACAAATACAGAACTAATTCAGAAGTAACAGTGAACTTATCAAACTTGACTATCAACACAGTAACTATTGCACCTAAAGCAATCCTTTGTCAACTACAACCATTCAAAGTAGACCATGAAAGTAGGAGACAAGTTGGAGTAGAGCTAAACGAAGAAGATGTGCCAGATCAAGTACACATTCACAACAGTGACACTCTACAAAGATCAGAAGCAAAATATTACAAAACCTACCGACTTATACATTATTTTAGCCGTCCTAACAAATAATAACCCATTGACTTACATTCTCATCATTGCCAAATTAGATGCAACAGGTCAAAGGTGGCATCTGCGTTAGGTCAATACAACATTTATATACTAGTACATTTGCCGTGCTGGAATCAAGAACGTAGATGCTGACAGACTAAGTAGGAACCCTTTCGATAGAGAAACAGTAAGAACAGGAAAAAAACAAAGACGACACAGTAACATAATTAAAATGATACAGTCAGAGCATGTTGTAGATGTATTTGTGACCATTACATATGAAAATGGGGGGGGGGGGGGTCATATTCATCCGCGCAAGATATAGATAAAGTTGTGTCTGCGAGTAAAACAGAAAATAAAGCAAAACCTGCAGGTGAAACAGAATAGGAAGCAGGACAATGGCATTCAGATAATGTAGAATTGAAACAGTACAAGTACTAGAAGTAAATGACGGTGCAGTAGTAATGACAAATAACAGTGGATCTGAAGAGGTAGTTCCTAAAGAAATTGAAAGTCTCTCAGACGATCATAGAAAAGATGTCTTAAGTGAAAGAACATAAATAGAACACACAGATGCACATGATATTAAAGGGATTGACACAAATACAGTGGAAGCTGCTATAAATTGAAATGCAACACTATATGTCTTACTTGCAGCACCAGTAGCAGATCAGCAAGAATAGCACAACGATGAGTCAAGTGATGCGACAGAACAAAGACCATCTCCCATACAAGCTCCAAGACGTTTTGGCGGAGAACAGAAACCGCCAGTGAGATGTAAAAAGTACCATATGGGTTTATTAATACCTATACCATATAGTTACGAACATTCAGGCAATGGACGTCTTGGTGGGATCTTGAATCGTCAACCAAGTAGACACAAAAGTCGCTCACAGATTGCTGAAAGCTGTCATGAAATGATTCAGATATATGTTCTGAAATGTATTGTAGTAAAGGTCGCATTTTAAGCTGGAGGAGATATTGAGTAAAGTATTAAAATAGTTGTCGTTCAAGCTATTGTTCTTAACACAACAGAACCGAAACAGTACAGACAAGTAAGCTACACAGATTGGTACTAGTTTCAGAGTAGTCTGAAAAGTGTTGATTTTCAGTTTCAGTGTATATACATAAGTAGGATACAGATAGGATAGGACTAGAGTAATGAAGTGATTTGAGTCAGTTTGTAGTTTACATACAAACGTTAAGTTGTATTTGAGAAGAGGTTTGTGCTATATTCACTTAGGTAGGTAGTGACTTAAGACTTTATGACGGGACGTCATTTTCGGAACAGGAAAGTATGTAACCGGGTTGGTTTTGATGAAGTCTAATGGAGGTTACTTACTGGCTGGTTAAATTGTTTCTTTAAGGGAGGCAACTGCTCCAAGCTTATTTTGAATATTTGTTGTAAAGCAATATGAATTATCTGGATATGGTTACGGTAAGTTGAATTTACTTTATCATGAGACGTTTCTTAGTTTGCTCGAAAGTTTTGCACGAGCAGCCATTTTATGTTTTAGAGTTTTATCGGCTAAGATTAATAATTTTCTAAAGGTTGGTATTTGTCCATTTGTTTGAGTTTACTTTCTATTACAAGTAAAGTACATGGAAGTTTACTTTTGCACTTATTTAACTTTAGACCCTATAAATTGATATTCGTGTATTTTGTTACTGATTGGCGGGTTTTAGAACGACACTTGCAATTTTTTAATCACTCTTCAATCTATCATTCACTTATTTATTAATATTTAACTTTACAGCAGTACAGTACTGGTCACTGGTGTGAACGTGTGTGCAGTTTGTTGCTTGCAGGATGCAACAAACCATTCACCCCTCAGATGGTAAAACACATTACGACATGTGTTGTCATGCATGTGTTATATGATGTGCTTAAGATGTTTTAGGACAAATAGGTTGAGTAATTAAGTAATGCCACTATAATGCGTTGACCTCGTATTACATCCTGTCACAGTACATCCTGTTACAGAACATCCTGTTACAGTACATTATGTTACAGTACATGATGTTACAGTATATCCTGTTACAGTACATGATGTTACAGTACATCCTGTTACAGAACATCCTGTTACAGTACATTCTGTTACAGTACATGATGTTACAGTACATCCTGTTTCAGTACATGATGTTACAGTACATTATGTTACAGAACATCCTGTTACAGTACATTCTTTTACAGTTCGTCATGTTACAGTACATCCTATTACAGTACATGATGTTACAGTACATCCTGTTACAGTACAGTAATAAACGTGTTACCTAAAATGTATATGAACTATATAAGTAATTGCAATAAATGGATCCAATGTGCTGTCAGTTACTCGTGTTGACACTAGTAATTCAGTACTCCTACATTCGACTCCAATTTTACCCTCAGGGCCTCGGACATATATACATGTATGTACACACACAATTGAATTCGCGCTATTACACACGCGACACGTTTTCTTGATGTGCTGGACATTTGTGGCAAGTTAGTTTTAAATCTTACAATGCATGACAATGTTAAAGCCTTGTTATGAAAAATTTAAGGACTGACGCACGGACGAACAGACAGACGGACGGTGCGATTTTAATATGCTCACCTTTGGTGTCATGAAAGTATGTATTTGTAGAATGATGGTTCTAGAGCAGAGCTTTATCAAATTATCCCGTATGCGAATTTGTATCTGATATTCGTTAACGGTATTTCTAATAATAGATAAACAGTATTTTGACAGACGTGGCGCTATTGTGCACTTATTTTCTCAATTATTTCACTTGCAAAGGTAACACCCGTTTGCAATTTATTATTGCTACACAAGGAAGAACATCAGACAATAATACATTCAAATAATTAAAAAATGAAGAAACCTCGTTAGTAACACTAGTTGTCCATTCTAATGCAGAAGCAGGTGCTTGAACTGATTCTGCGAATACGGTTGTAAGTGTGTTGTAGAAGCTTGATTTGCCAGATCCAGTCATACCAACTAGCAGTATGTTGTATTGTTCTACACCAGGAATTGGTCGCAGATTTTCAAAAGCTCTTTTCATTTCCACTATTTCGTTATCCTATTGTATATATGTAAGATCATTTATCATTTTGCAGCAAAATTGTTCGCAAATGAAAGACAGAGAAAATGCCATTGCACATTTCAGCATATCATATTGAGGTTATTTCATGTATTATATAAGCGTGCTGTAAAAAATAGAAATATGGCACTTTAGACAATAAATCTTTACTACGCAACAACTAAACATCCTGATTTACATTACTGTAAGGTTCATGATACTTCAGTGTAATGAGAGCATATCGTGCATTGTCACAAGCTACATGTCAAAAAGAAAGGTGTAAGTTTTCTTTGACTAGTTAGTCGACATGTGACCTTATCATTAAGGTTCTGTGCAACTTCGTTGAAAATGAACATTTAAAACTATAAATTACTACCCCTGCAAATAGGCAACATAAGTGTATTAATAGCCATCCACTTCAGATTTCATTACAAAAAAAGTAATTATATGCATGTTATGGGATATATATGTAGGAAGTAAGAACATTAGATATGGAATTTATTCAAATCATCATACTACTTAAAAGCAAGTGAACCGCTAGAATTTCACAGACAAAGGGAGACTGCTTTTCCCAAAACAATCTAGATATCTACAAAAACATAGCAAAATGTAGTATGAAAATACAGTTTATGCAAACGAAATTGTTTTGTCAGAAAAATCATTTTAAATCTCAAATTATTTCGTCTTAAATCTCTAAACGACAAAAGCAAATTAAAATGTACAATGATTCGTCATTGAATAATATTAATTTTCTCAATTATGTACAATCTGAAATACATGTATGTAAGGTTTGACACAGAAACTGCGATTAAGTTGTAAATTTAGTATATGAATAGATTTGCTAAGTTCGATAAACCAGTGACAGAAACTGTCCGTATTGTGTGTTTTCAGTTAAAATCGTTACCAAAGAGTCAAAGGTCACCAGTACGGGTCTAACAGTATAACCAAATTAAAAAATTACAGTAAATATCAATGATTCATAGTAAATTTCACAAAAAGTCGCTAATTATTGTAAATTTTACTAAAAAAGTCAGTTCCGTATCAAATGTAGGATAGCACTTTTAAAATTATTTTGAAATCAATCGAAATAAATAAAAAAAAATATTTTCATTTATAATTTATCCAATTGGATTCTTCCCAATTAGTTCCAATTGGAATAATCCAATTGGAAAATTTCATTCCAATTGGACTTAACATGTAAGTATTTGTTTTGAAACCTATGTGCTTGTACCTACCATCAACTTGAAACAACATCAATTTTGGTCTGAAATTCTTCATGATAAACCCACATGAAGAAATTCGATTTTAATCGATAAAACGTTTTAGAAGCAAAGTAAAAAATAATAGAGCGAATACTCATGTACCAGCCGTTACTTGTATTTTCAGCAGGCGACACGTTTCTTTCTCGTAATATACGCTATATTGTGTTATGTTACTATGATTATGTGCAAATTCTTTTTAGCTCAACCCCGCGGACATATAGACATATTAGAAGTTTCGAATACAAATTCAAAACCGTACGAGACATACTATGAGATTGGATTACCTTGTTATAAAAGTAAAATAAATATAAATTGTATGTTTTATACCGACGGCATTTCTCTCCATGGCTTTAGTAATCTGTCGTCTGCAAATATATAAATGAAAACTAAATAATGATACAGCATGATACTTTACTGATTGTAAATGTTTAAGGTGTTTCTGTGATTTTAATAGGTAAGTGCTTTCATAAGCGTCAGATGTCCTCGCGAATGCTGTCAGTAAACGCTCTATAACTATAGTCGTTTTGGCCCGATCAAAACTGTCTATGTCAGCACCGCAGCTGTTTTGATTTAAGTTGTACTTTTCATTGAACTGTACTGATTTTCATGCGAGTGGTTCTATTGACTCAGTATTTTGAAATTCTCTTTATTTCATATATGTTGGTGGTGATTGTGTAGGTAAATGTACAAAAATTTGGTGATCTCAGGTTAAGTTGTGCTTGTCATCTAAGTTCATAGTTTTCTTATTTTGAGTGACTTTTAAAATATTTAGCTCATCTAGCTCAATTTGCTAGAGTGGGCTATTGTCCGTCTTACGACCGTACACCATTTTCTTACTAAAGTCATCTGTAACACACTTAGCCAATATATATCTTATTTTGCACATATGCTCTATCACAGATGTTTAAAGAATTCAACCTAATGTATGCAACCCTGAGAGAAAACTTTAATATTTTCTTGTCAAAATCCGCAATGTTCATGGCTTAAGGATTAGGTCTGTTACATTCTCTAGTTGAATCCACAAAGTTTGTTAAAATCGCTGCCTTGAAATCAGTTTTTCTCAGCACCAGAGATTACGTTTTACAAAAGATTGAAAGAAATTCCTTTTGTCAGCAACCCCTTTCCAATGAGGTAAAGTATCAGTTCGTGTCTAGCATCATGTAGTGATCCTTTGACAGGTTTGTTCGACTTATAGCCATGCGGTCGCAGTTGGCATAACCTTGGATGTTGCTATTTAGCACAAGACGTAAACAAATAAGAGGAATCATTCTCGGTTTGGTAATTGCTATGTACGTGTAGTTATACATAACATCGATATATTAAACCTCCGCAAAAACAATGAGAAATCCGACATTACGGATCAAGTACATGTAGAGATCTTATTCAGTATCACCACACTACCAAATTTGGCATTTTTAAGTGTGTTTTCCGACGGTCCATAGATTTGTTTGAATTCCCTCAACGTTAATAATGCTGTTTATAATTAGTTTATTTAATAACGTCGGATAGATGCGCTCACAACACGTACTTCGAGCTACATAGACTTTTTTTCTTCTATTTTATGTTCGCCATTAAACGCCATTTAAAATCAAAAGTTTTAAATTGGGCAATTACTCAAAGCTTAGCTTTAAAAGGGTCATTATAATAGAAATGTGATGAACTCACCAGTCACTTCATACACTTCAACTCCACTTACAAGCAACGGTTGCGAACAAGTATCTTTACTTGCTATGGTATGATTGTCTTCATCTTTTATGCAGTACGCGTAACCGATTTCCATTCTGCCATTCAATTCCACACACCCGTCTCCATCTTTTCGTTTTTTAATTGTAGTTTTTTTGTTTTTTGTGAAGGTTTGCAGGTCGTAATAGTTCCACACGAAAGGGCCACCTCCAAATGTAGGGCCGTATTTCGCATGGCATGTTATAGCCCTGTGCTCAAAGCCTTTTTTGATAGGAATAAACTGACATTTATTTTGGCCTCCATTGATCTTATTGAACAGAAAAGCATTTTTATCTTTTTTAATATTTATGCTTTTGTCTGAAGACCAATTTTGACTTGTGTAACCTCCAAAAATATTGTTTTTCCCATATAGAATGGTGACTGTCGGGCCTTTAAAGTCGCAGTGCAAATGGAATTTCTCAACATCTACATCATCTTTACATTTGTAGAGTAATCTAAAAGACTTTTCTCCGTCAAGTTCAGTTTCAATGTCATCAAGAACACTTGTGACGGTCGTACAATCGCTCATAATTGACGTCAGCTGAAGAAAAAAAAAACATCAATATAAAATATACACATAAAGCCACATTTCGGCATCAAAAAAGTACCGATGTACCTAATTTATCAAAAAGAAAAAATTCCATCTACAACGTGTATTCTAACTCATGTTTTTTTTTTAGTCTGGCAAAGGACTATGTTATGATGTACATTTGAAAATATTCATCAGATATATGCCTTTGATTTTTGAAATCCGTGTTTAGCTCAGGTTTTCACAAAACTCCATAGCATGAACAAAAGGAAATCACCAGCACTTTATAAATAAATGTATTAGCATCCGTGTAAATATAAACGAGCCTTTATTTGTCTATATAATGCACAAAAAGTCAAAGAAAGTTACCCATCGTAAACAAAATACGAAATTTAAGGTTTTCTCATCTACGAGAAATACGAAATTATTGTGTCGAAACGGATCAACACTGCTGCGAGTGAATGAATAAGCAAAATATATCCATATGGACAGGTGCTGTTGACGTACTTTAATAAAAGCTTCACCTCCAGACGATCATACGCAAAAATGTACGAGCCTTTTACTATGCAAGTATGTCGTTCATTGTATATTATTCAATTAAGAAGACTTAATACAACGCCACCTGGAGGTGGCGTGTATATTGGAATGCAGCAAGTAATATTTCCATGGGGTGACGTCTGTAAACTGATTTCACAGTGTGTTCTTTTGTAACAAGCGGTCTTTTGGTATGAGATCGGGAACCAGTCTAAATTTTTATCTAAATTTGCCAACACTCTGTTTCCATATGGACACCATATACCGGTAGTAAAGTATGTGTAAGGAATATTTGCGGCTGTAAAATACTAACACAAATATGGTAAATCGTGGAAACAAAACAATATGGTTTTGCACGGTATCTGCTGTCAACAAGCGAAAAAAGTAAACAGCAATTATTCATGTAAATAGTACACTTTGAATTGTATTTAATGAAATGATACTAGTGTGAAGCAGATAAGTGCAAACAGCCGATTATGAATTAGAATGTCTTTGACGGCTGATATGGTTATAAAAAGTTAAGAAAATAAATATATTCATTGCACAAAGAGAAAAGTAAAGAGTGATAGCATTCGTCAACAGGCTGAAAATATTGACACACTTGTCACTTAGGTAAAGTGTTATCCAATAAACATCTCATTCAAGACATGGCGACTGAACTTGAACTTGGTAACAGTCGGTGCCCCAAACCCCGACAAGACAGCACCTGTGTGTTGAATTGTCAAGTATTGTATTTTTACACATACAAACTACACGCGTGCGTAACAAAAAATGCGAAAAGATGTGAAACATTATCAAACGAATCAAACTTTCGAATTTTACCCTGGATTTCATTTATTTTGATGTTTGGTACCTCTTTACAAAACATGCTTGTGACTGTTTAAGTAGGGCTCGTTGCATCTACACGGATGTTTACATTGTATTTTGATGTTGATTTATTTTTTTTCAGGCCATGTAGTTTTGTAGAAACCTGAGCCAAAATGGACTTCAAAACTGGTATTTATTTCATTTATATGTTTTTACTTTTGTTTTTGACGTCCAAGTACTTATTTCATAGTCAGACATCTATTGTTTTAAGCAAAAGTTGTCATGTATGCCACTATTCTTCAAAATTAACATGCGGTAACGTTCACATGCAACTTCAAATGTACGTCGTAACAAGGTCATTTATTAGTCATTATATGTAGTCAACTACGTTTTTTTCTGAGATGCTCTATTGCTAAATATAATAGAGATGCATAGTAATCGTAAAAATATTTTGTGGCGACAGAAGGTGTCTGTTTTGCCGTTAATTGCCATTTCACAAAGAAGTATTAAGTAGTATGTGGTAAAGATTTCTATGGAAGCCGTGGAGGGCCACTTTTGAGTTTCGACTTACGGGTATATTTGACATTTAAGTTATGACTTTCGACTTTTGACTCTTGATAACCCTTATTACGTTTTCGATAATAGTTTCTCTTCTTGTAATAATTCTTCCTCTTGTAATACCTCCTACGAGGTATATACCGTCGCCTTTTGGCTTCGCTGCGATCATTTCCAAAAGCACTGCTGTATTACCTCTTGGCATTTTTATTAGAACAATATAAACACGACCACACTCAATCAAATATAATTTAATTATATATATATATATATATATATATAAATAACATCATTTCTATAAATAGTAACAAAATAAAACATGTTTTAACACGCTTTTTGTTTTGACTTTTTAATTATGACTTTTGACTCATTACTTATGAGTTATGACTTATTTCTTTTGACTTATTACTTATGACTTAACACTTATTACTTATGAAAAAATAAACCCTAACCCTAGCCCTAACCCTATACACAGTCCTCACTGAGGATTCAGGTAATACTAGGAACCTGCTACCGAGGCCCCATCAATATAACAATATACTTATACATATTACAGCACTTTAATTTCCTTCGGTATACCTTGTGATTTTAACCTATAGATACATAAAAACATAAAAAAAAGAATTTAAAAATGTTACCATAGCAACACATTTTTTTCAATTTTATTTTTTAAGTTCCTTGACAGTTGGCTTCACGCCGGGGGAGGGGGGGGGGACCCCCGCTTAAAGAAAGAGGACACCTATCAGGCCTCCCGAGCCGAGAGTTGCGTCGCCGCTCACTGCGGAGGCTCCCGCTGTGGAGGCTCATTGATACTAAAATAAATTACAAAGACAAAAGTAACTTCGATCATTTATTTACAGCAAACAAGTTTGCAGTGCTACACACAAACATCATGTTAAAGCCTTAATACAGGTTCGAGTCCCAGTTTATATTGTCACAGCAGATCATTATGCTTTTATAATGCTTAGCCTAAGCCAAAAGTCATAAATCATAAGTCAAAAGTCGAAAGTCATAAGTCAAAAGTAAAAAAAAACACCAGTAACTAAAGTCGAAACTCAAAAATGGCCCTCCACGGATTCCATAGATTTCTCGTGAATGGTAATTATTTTTCAAGGCGAGAACATGGTGTCTTAACAATAATATAAAACTGAAGGTCAGGGCGATATCTAACAACACTGTGCTTCACTATCAGTCGGTTATTTAAATGAAATAGGTTGCTAGTTCTACAAGCCAGTTATCTGTTTTTCTTCGAAGTTTTTTTCTGTGCCTTCAATTCATCCCATCACTAGAATACGTCATCATAGTTTATGTCGTTTTGAGCATTAAGTTCACGTTAAATAATACTCAGTGTATGGTAGTGTCAGAACTCGAGTATTTTTCTTTGTGTTTTTTGTCTTCGAGACGGAACATGCTCTGCAACATGTCCATCTCCTTTTTATACTAAAGCTTCCAGTAACGTTTTGTTGATTTCTGCATCAGTTGCTAGGAAATATCGCGAATGTGACTTTTTTTGCAGATATTATCAAAGGACAATATTATTGAAGCAGAACATACCATGCAAGATGCGCATTTGCCTGTTTTGCAAATGTAAGTCCAAGTCATATGATTAAACATGTTGTTAAAGTGTTTGAGAAGTTATACAATAACTACTAGACACTTCGAGTTTAAGCTCGGTTTGTTACTATGAAGTTACTGTTAAAGGACTGTAGCTTTGGTAACTGTTGGAACTCTGAATAGTTTAGATTTTTCATATTTATGATTGTTAATATTTTTACACCCAAGATGGCACTATATTCTCTCATCTGGGACTTATGACAATATGTGACCAAACCTCAACTCTAAACTATTTATCATACAACTACATTCTGTTTCACCTTACCAAGGCAAAACTTTTGACCAATTTACATGATGATTGGGTTGTAAATGTCACCTGTATGGCATACACAGAGTTTTTAAGCGGGTGACCTTGTTTTTGACCTCAGATAGTCCATATGCATATTCGACCTAAATTTCATCAAGACATTCATACTGACACAGTTTCACGAAGCGAAGATAGATTGAGGAAATGCAACTGATACGCATTGTGTTCTAAAATTTTACCCGTGACCAATTGTTTGACCCTAGATGACCAATATTCGAAATCGTCATAGATTTGATCAATGCAATCATACTGACAAAGTTTCATGAAGGTCCAATAAAAACTGTAACCCCTATATCATACACAAGGATTTTCTATGATTTGATCACGTGACCTAGTTTTTTTATCATAGATGACTCATGTTCTAACTCGACCTATGAAATCATAATGACCAATTTTCTAATTGCATATAAGGTTTTCCAATGATTTGACCCTGTGACCTATTTTTTGATTCCAGATTTCCAATATTCGCACTCGACCTAGATTCGATAAAAGGAGTCATTCTGAACAAGTTTAATGAAGATCCAGTGAAACATACAGCCTCTATTGCATACTCAAGGTAAATAACTGACAGACAGTCAGATGACAGACAGACAGACGATGGACACCAGACAATCACAATAGCTCACTTTTGAACCAATATTCGTAAAGAGCTATTGTAAGGTACCCTGATATTCTTGTGTCTGCAAATGTCTCTTCAACCTGCAACAAAATATGAGATACCTGTGTGAAGTCTCATGTAACTGAGCTGTTGCGACTTTTAATGTTATATTTGTATTTTTATCTACCATGAATACCGATAAAAAATGATTATACACCTCCTTTACCGGAATGCAGGGAGTAGAATAAACAGATTAAAGTCACATTATCATGGTATGTTTGATCACATTAAATGTGATTTGTTAACTGACTGACTGACTGATTTGGATTGTTTAGCCTCGGTTCCGGCCGAGGCCATATGACCGAGCGCGACTTAGGATAATAATATAAGTTAAAATTACAAAATACTCGTGATTATTAACAATTATAGATATACGGTCACGGAAGGTGTTATAATATTTCCTGCTTCTGCCCAGGCTGGTTAGCCTGATCACAGGCAGGACCTATTTAGGGAAAGTAAATGATTTCATATCACTTAAAATATTTGATAAAATTTTATAGATGATTGTTCAAACACATGAGAATAATGATAACTAAAATTATGTTTAAATATTTATAATGTTACTCCACTTGATTTCTCATCGTACATTATATGTCGATATTCTTTAATAATTCCCTATATTATGATAGTACATGTATGTGCACTAGTTTGGAAGGAGCAGGGACGCCCTGTAGAAGCCAATTGACAGGCTGAGAGGTAGCCGCCCCGACAATAGCAGTCAGCCAACCATGTCCATGTCTGTTATTTGTCATTTTTAAGCCGTTTATGCTATATCAAATGCATATCAATAATTTGTAATAACTGAACTTAACTTACGTTTGCAATAATTTTGATTTGGAAAAAAAGTGAATTATTCACATTAAAGTTAGCTCCCTGTGTAACGATGTACATGGATATTGGGTTAGTCTAATGCATCACACAGTCATGAATTATGGGACTATGTATAAAATACAAATATTCCGAAGTTCACTTAATATTATATCTGTATTTTTTTAACAACAGTTGACAGTTTTAATGTTTGAGCTTTCGGCCCAGCATCGATTGTGTACTAAGATGAATTTTGAATGTGAACAACTACTTAAGCAACCAAAGAACAGGTCAACGAGATAAAAGTGTTTTTCCAAGATGGCAATTTCTGCAAAATCAATAATATTGTTATAACTGTAACAGTTGTTAGTAGCTGGCATTCCAATCTTGGAAAAAGAGAAGGTTAATTGGAAGTATTTTAAGTAAGATTATGTTCTGTTCTTTCTGTCACTGACTGGATGCACTGGCTGTACGGTCAGTCCTCACGCGCAGCAAATTTTCTAATGTGTGTAAACACTTCTCTTCCCTTCCCACCTTTCTTCCCTTCCCCCTGACTTGGCATTTCAGTCTCTATTATTCTAATCATAATTATGATTTTCATTATCAACATGAAAGTTTTGTTAAACTTTAAACAAAACGACCCGAAATACATGTAGCTAATAGTTTTTAAAAAATTAGCATTTCACTGCTCAGTGTAAATATTATCATATGTGTTTTCATTTTCAACTAAACAGCAGTGACGTTATACCCTTACTTATGTAGATTATGATTTGTGTTACCCGTAAACTTACTGAGGACAGCGTAAGATTAAAGGAGCAGCAAATTGTTTACGGAGAACAGCTTGACTCAATTTAACAGAATCAATACTCTCCCCTGATTCGAATTTATAGAACCAGTACTTTATATGGAAGGCAAAGCCTGATTCTTATAGATAGAACCAGTTCTTAAATTGAAAAGGTTAGATCTGAAAAGGGTAGTCTGACTTCAATAGATAGAACCAATACGAAGTTTATAAGTTATTTTAAACAAGGGGCCACAAGACAATGGTAAATACCAAGTGTACAATTCACTGTGACCCCAACATCTGACCTACTCAACATGGATCATCTTTTTTTATTAGACCAATCATCAAAAACAAATTACTGTTAAAAGTTTAATTACTGTGGGTCATACAGTTCTAAACAACAAGCTGATGAGCGAAAATAACCTTGAAAGCCCGGGCCACTACGACCTTGACATTTGAAGAACTTACCCAAAAATCAATAGGGACATCTACTCAGTAAGACCACTGCAGTTTTGAAGACTGTGTGCCATATAGTAGATATCAAGTTTTTAGACTGAAACTTTCAAAGTTTTGTCTTAATCTAGTCAAATGAGATATGCTAAAACAGTATGCAATAGTAGAGAAAGACAAAGTTTACTCAGCAGTTAAATGCCTAATCTTGATAATTATATTCCGTCAAATGAATACTACTTTCACTTTTTCTTAAAGTGAAATCTCAGACAAGGCTGATAGCTTCTGCTAAAATTCGTAGTATTAAACTGAAGAAACATCTATATTAATTAAACTGTGCTATTAAAAGTTTTTATTTAATCACCAAGCAGTAATATATGCTTTACTATATTTCGCACCGTTTCCGGGTAAGATGGTGGTGATTGTTTTGAGCGAGACAATGAAAATGTAAAAAAAAAATAAAATAAAGGATTATTTCTGGCGGAGTATGATGAAATTTGTTTCTCATGGACATTATGGTAATGCTTTACAATACATTTGAGGTGAAATTTATGCCATAAAACTAACATTAAAACATGAAATCGCTTCACCTGTGTTGACACCTGTGATCAATATCCGTGGCTGACCACTTTTCATGCCGACCAAGAAAAATAATAAACGTCGTAGGCGCCAAAAATCCTCACCCGGTATCAAACCAGCGTCTAAAAAGAACCGTTCAGAATATTTTGACTGTAGTGAAGGTGAGGAATCAGAATGCTTTTTTGAAACATTTGACGGTACATATTTAACTGAAAGTAAACTCTGTGATATTAATCCTGCATCTGCAACGCCTGATACAAACTCCTTAGAAGTAAACATGGCCGGTTTATCGTCCGAACAACTTCAAGAACTTAGTGTCAAACTAGCACCACTCATAGTACAAGAAATTAAGGGGACCATTAGAGATGACGTCATAAAGGAGCTTAGACACGAACTGAAAATCATGGTGCATAAAGAAACAGCTGATCTGTGTTCTGCAATCGATACACTCCGTGCGGAAAATGTTGCACTAAAATCAGAAATGAAGTCCATCAGACTAGAACATGATGAATTGAACCAATTGAACGGTAGACGAATGAATCTAGACATATCAAACATCCCTGGGGACAATGGCGAAAAAACTGAAAATTTTGAATTCAAATTCTAGAATATGCAAATAACGCCGGTATTCCATTAAAATGTTCGAATATAGATAGATGTCACCGCATAGGCAAACCAAAATCTGAGGCAAATCGCAAAACAATCGTCCGGTGTAATTCTAAAGCCAGACAAAGAGTTTATACAGCTAGGAAATCGCTCCCAGATGGAATATTCGTCCAAGATAACCTTACACCACTCAGGGAGGCACTTATGAAGCCAGGCAGTTAAAACATAATGGGTTGATAGACAAAACTTGGACTTCAGGTTGTAAAATATTGTTGCAGTTAAGAGGTTAGAAGTCTGGCAAGCTGATAAGCTCTATTGATGACATTACCAGTATCAGAGCAAAAGCTTCCCCCAGCTCTCCCTTGGCGTAGTGCAAGGTCTCATCGCATTGATATAACATTTTCATTTTTGAAGTGACAGATATGACATGTTTACAAACAAATTGTATTTCACGTCCTAGCTTGTAACCTTTTATTATGACATCTCACTGATTTACGATTCATTTATACTTCTGTAATAACATCAAATAAAGAACAGACCGATCAAGTATAACGCAGTACATACTATTCACGTGAAATCCGTCATCCATATGCAAAAGAGTTTTTCATACACCAATAATTAAATGATTTAACTCCCATGTTGTTATATAGTAGTAACAAAACATTCGAGTTTTTTTAATATGAGATGGTGATATATGTTGTATTATTATAAACATAACTTTATAATTTTACACTTCTTTACACAAGCAAACAATTTTAAAATATATTCCATACTGTACTAGCAAGTAGATTACTAGCATGTGTTATATGTCCACTGTGTTATAGAAGGGAAACAACTGACAAATACATTAACAGTAGTATTACAAAGAGTTACATTTCTTTAATAAGTAAGAACCTATGATAAAGTTATTTTTGCCTGACTTTAAATGCTAAAAGAGAAATCAGACTTCATAGCTTCATTTGATAAAATGACTGTGTTTGTTGTGCGCTTCTTTTTGAATTTAGGTGTAGTTTGAAATAATAATAAGTATGGGTTCTCGATAAGTAATACATGTTTATCTGCAGGATTCGGTGTTTATAATGTCTATGGACGTATCTAGTGTTTAAAGTTTTGTAATATTTATGTATCTTGTGTTTAGAATATGTAAAGTTTATTTAATATGTTTGTTTTCTGGTGTTTATAATGTCCACGGACGTATCTGGTGTTTAAGGTTTGTACAATATGTCTCAATCTGAATATTTAAAGTTTATGTTATATGTCCGTATCTGGTTTTTAGAATGTTAAACGTTTATTGATATGGCCCTTGACAATTTCTAAAGTTTCTGTTGTATGTCTGCATCTGGTGTTTTTAGTTTATACAATACGTCTGCAGCTGGTGTTATATAGCGTTATAAAGTTAAATAGCATAACATTCGGAAAACGCATGCAGAGCAGGTTCCATTATATCTTTACTCTAAATATGAAACATCTGTTTTGATTTTCTTGATTGACATTACTTGTTGTATTTGTAAATACACAATGTAGTAGTCAAAGATAACTTTTTTTCAGATTTTTTTTCTGTGTCAGTTAAGATATAGTCATGTGTTTAAAGAAATGAAACCTGAAATAATACCTAAATAATAACATTTTATCCGTTACAATCAATCTCTAGCTATCGAAATAATTCGCTGTTTAATAGAGTTGCAGAGCTAGCTTATTATATTTGTACCCTTAATCTGAAATATCAAGATAACCTTTTTTCATTTCCTTTTTTTCTGCCAGTTTAGATATAGCCATGTGTTTAAAGGAATGATTGGTCAAACCTGATAAAATACTTATATTATAACATTTTATCAGTCAAAATCAATCTCTAGTTATCAAAATAATCCGCTTTTCTGCCAGTTTAGATATAGTCATGTGTTTAAAGGAATGATTGGTCAAACCTGATAAAATACTTATATTATAACATTTTATCAGTCAAAATCAATCTCTAGATATCAAAATAATCCGCTTTTCAATATTGTTCAAATGCTTGTTCTTTCTCTTCTTTTCTTATTTAGGAATTTGGTGCTGCCCATGTCTCTACTTATGCGTCTTCTCCGGTGTCGGTGCGCGCTGCCTCCCATTATTCTGTTTTGGTCCTATGGTCGTCCGCAGGCGTATTTGTATATTGATTCCTAATGGCGATTGACCTTGACCATAGGACTGCACAACGTTGGGGGGCAGTTGACTTCCCAGACTTTTGTATTCAAATTTAACCCTTTTCTTGAACTGTTGTCAATGTTTTACTTAATACAAATCAGTCCAAGAACGTATTTAAGAAAATAACTAATGTACTATGCACTATTTTCTAAAATTATCGCTGTATATTGATTGCGTATGGCTTTATGTGTCAGTCAGTTTATGAGTCGTTGATATTGAGCAGTACATGTAATACATGTACCAAATGGGACAATAATATGCTTTCTACTAGTTTAGATGGAGTTTTTTATAGCACGATTTTAAGAAACTTATCATTTCTTTCTGGTGATGTAGAATTAAATCCTGGTCCTAATAACTCCGAGCCTAATAAACACTGCTTCTTAATCCTACACCAAAATATACGCAGTACTCGTAAAAAGCTTGATTATATAAATGATAACTTCTTAGATTAGGATATTTTATATTTTACTGAAACACACTTGTTCACAAATATTGAAGACGACTATGTAAAGCTCGAGGGTTTTGATTATATGTTCAGAAAGACAATACTTCACATTCTGGGGGAAGGGGAATTGTAATATACGCTTCATCACAGACCAAAGCGCATATATGACCTTAAAACATCCTCCCTGAATCGCTTTGGATTACAGTCACTGATAAAAACAAAAAGTTTCTCATTAATACAGTTTATAGATCTCCGCATTTAAAAGTAGATCTCTGGGATAGATTGAATGTACGAGTAGGGTATAAATGAGTGGAGCCCTCTTCAGGAGCAATCATCGCACGTGGCGCACGTGCACATGTTAAAACGAGTGCTAGACACGCGAAACTGTGGGCAAATCTTCGCTTTGAGGGCAATCTTCACTTTGAGGGGTAATTTCCGCTTACCACGTGACAATTACCGCGTGACTTAAGGGGAAGTCCTCGTGAAGCGAATTGGGACATCCCTATAGACCACAATGCACTCGCTGACCCTCTCTATATTCTATATAAATCCGTCATCTTGGTTTGGGAGGGATATTTCAGACTCGGTCAGGCGTGGATCTATGTATTATTTATATTACTTGGATTCCGAGCTAGCGACGCGAAACGCTTTTCTTTTCATTTATTTCATTGCGCGATGGTTATGAGCATGTTGTTGACAACGTATAAATTGGTTTTATCTCAAATTGTGCACATATAACAAGCAAACATTGTTAAAGAAGTGCACTGATTGTTATGCGACAAGCTTTAATTAATACTGGTCTACTGGACTCAGGAGGACACACCCTCAATGATGTTGTGTTGGTTGATGATAGACTGTTTTGCTAAAATGACATTCGATAGTTGTTCAATTTGAATTTTTTCACAGCTCTTTGTTGAGTTTGCGGAATACATTTTTAAACAATTCTTTGACAGTGGGTGCCTGTTATTCCTGCCAGATTTGAAATAGAACAGAAGTAAAGTTTTAGAAATATTAACAAAATGGCAAGTGGCGGTTTAGCAGTTTGTTTTAGTATATATCCTAGATGATATATGAAATCATAACTTAAGTCTTCATTTCATAAGTTTCAATTCAAGCTAATATGCAGAAACTCTGTCTGCCAGAAAGAGTAATTTAATGAATCCGTACTAATCTCCTGTAGAGATGTATCTTGTGACCTTTGCTCTTCTACACACCCTATAGAAAACCGATCCATGCGTAAAAAATTTATACACCGGCCATGAAGTGTGAATTGAAAGAAGTTTCAAGACATCAAACTCAAATCTTTGTTGCAGGTATATCGGTCATATTAGTCAAAGCATACAAATATTTACCTCATACCACTACCTCATGTTCACTCCTCACCCTCATTTTCCACTCCTCGCCTTTCAATTTAACTCCTCTAGCTCAGTTTCCTTAATTTTGACAGAGGCCATATACACAGTGCCTCTGAGGTAGTGCCTCGAAGTAGGGGGAGTGCCTCGGAGGTAGGGAGGGGGGTGCTTCGGGATTGCCTCCGACGTATGGGAAGAGGGTATCAGAAACGTTTAGAAGGGGCTATGTGGTGCTGTACATAACTAAGTTATATATTTGGATTGCGTAGAGTATTGTAAGTTTAAAGTCGACAGCAACGGATCAAGAAGGTGTGGAAAGTCTTATATTTCAATGCTCCAAATGCGGTTACTATTTCTTGTTTTGGAGAAACCTTTTACACCATTTAAGAGTATGGCATACAAGTGAGTATTATTATTACATATGTGTGTGCTGCGAAAAAGCGTTTTAGGACCAAAGAACATTTTTGAGGCATCTGAAACATATGCTAGGAAGAAAACTGTAAGGTTGACGAAGATTGTTTTTTTTCTTAAACTATACATACGCTGGCCGATATTTTGTCGAGCTCACTATATGCTTGAATGCCAAGGAGTGATGATCGTATTCAGAAAATGGATATATTCGATACAAAAGAAAGAGTAAAGAGGAAGTTTGAAAGAAGCGTATCCCGAGCAAATCATATGCCTCATTCTGAAATGTATATACGTATGGTTCTCCCAGCGGAGCAGACAACAACTGTAGCAAAAGGTATGCTCGAACGTCAGTCGAAACATAAAGTGACTTTAATCGACTTGGAATTACAGAGAATGAAAGAAGCTAGGGAACAAAAGAAGCGCAAAGTGTTCGGCAAGAAGGTAGGCGGCAATAAGAAAGCTAGACAGGAGGCGACATCTAAGGGGAAAAAGCCGAAGCAGTTTGTCACCTTTTTTCAGCTTACATGCTTAATGTAACGATTGTGTGTGTATGTGTATGTGTGTGTGTGTGTGTGTGTGTGCGTGTGTGTGCGCGCGTGTGTGTGCGCGTGTGTGTGCGCGCGTGTGTGTGCGCGCGTGTGTGTGCGAGCGTGTGTGTGTGTGGCCTACATTTTGTTATGGAGTACCTATCCTATTACGGGTACGATTTAAATGTGTAACAATTACCATGGTGAACTTTGAAAATATTTCACTATCAGATAAGAACAGCTTATGTTTAGTCAGTGTTGTGGTTATTATTATTTTATCGATGAGTGCGCATTAGCCGTGAATAACAATTATCGCACCAATTTTTCAAAAAAATACTGGCTACGTACACCATACGAGATTTAAATTAGTTCTCACTTTTGCATCTTTCAGTGACAAACCTTTTAAACTTTTCAACAGTAGACATAGAATAGAATAGCTGCAACTTGCGCGGTTGTTCAACAAAACGGCTAAAGTATAGATACACATTTCATAAAATTGATAATGGATTCAACTTGATAAAAACCTGACCTATTTCATGTGCACAGGTATTGGCCCACTGAAGTCATGAAGTAAAATAATAGAAAGTCGTAACAAATTTAAAACTGATTCAAATACAGATAATCTTTCTCACACCAACATATAAAATATGTCACCAACTAAGGTCAAATACATACATCAGAGCGTATCCCACGTGTTCCATCATGCATCACTTCTATAAATAACTTCATCTCGGAGTAAAATTGAATGTAAAACGACTTTGTATTGTTTAAAAACAAAAATAATATCAAACAGGGAATGCCACGTACCAAAAACGCAGCCTCCCCAAAACGAACCCCACAGCACCCAGAAGTGCACAACCAAGTCTTAAAACCAAGTCTTTGTATCAAAAGAAATACACGGTTTCTTCACAAAACTCTTGTTTTTTTTTTTTATAAGTAGGGAGGTGATACATCTCTTTCACTAGGTTATTTTACTACTTGAAAATAAACAAATCATAAATTATTCTCTGGTGAGTTATGTTATGGCATCATAAAAGTATTCTCTAGCAACTTTAATAACAATTATGTATGCGTAATATATTTAGATGCGGGCTGTAAGTGTGCCAACATTTAGTATAGTTCAAAATCAAGTAATAAACTATTCATTTAAAATATACGCAAGATTAAAACATGTTTTCGTACAACGCTTACTTCACTAAAATCCACGTATTGAAAGTACAGGCTTGTGGTTTAACGGGTCGCAAGGTGTCCTTGGTATCCATTCAAAAATAGAATTTAATCTTGTCACCATGACAATTTCGCTTGTTATTTAATACGTTTGTGGTTTTTACAGGTATGCAGTTGATACCCTTTCGAACTATTATACTAGTTATCAACTGTTTTAAATATTCGATTAGTCTACATGTATGTTGAGAAATATACGCAAAAGTTTGTTTTATTTTCATTGCATAATACGCTTGAATAAACCTTCATATCTTTTAATAAGTGTTTCGTTTAAAATTTTACAGTGGGTAAGTTTTTAACATCTTGGTTACGCCCTAGGTCATTTAGAACGGTCTGCAGCACTTTCAGGAATGCTCGCAGACTTTCAGGAAGTGGTACTGAAGACTTCTTCCTCTCGCAGACATCCCTAAGTGAATTCAGACTATTTTCAGGAGGCAATACCAAAAGGATGCTACCTCCTATGGACATTGCTAACAAGTTCCAGTTAATTTAACTGCAAACCTTTTAGAAAGAGTCGCTAACTATGTTAGCTTACTTTGATATGCAGGTCCCCATATACAAATAAATAAGAATCCGTTCATACGTGTTAAATGTAAAAACAAGTGGAAAATCCCAATAAAGTGGATATGATATCCAATGAGAATGCAGGAATACTGCTGTGACGTCAATGATACACACAGGTGTTTGATATACATGGCTAGGCCACCATGCCTCTGGAAAAGTTCAGATGAACACTAATGTTAAATCCCGATTTTGAAACTAAATGATAGTGTTCCAGGAGCAAGATTTCATCAGATCTGTGGAACCAAACCGATGTTTTGGATAAATAAATAAAGTAAATACACTATCTTTAATAATTCTTTATTTGTTTCAGTTGTGAGGTATATTAGACACGCCAGCAACCAAAATATAACCCGGCCTCTACTATAAATATTTAACTAGAGTGCCTGAGCTAGCCCTAGGAATTTACGCAGCCCTTCGCCACTTGCTGCTGTCTTCTGTATCTTAAGTGCACAACCCTAGCTTCCAGCTAAAGCAGGTAGCTAGGCATGGAGAAATGTGTACCTAGGGCAACCCAGAGAGCCCTGTTCTGAACAATATCAAGACTCAGCTGCACAAGAATATATTTCTGCACTATAATCTATTTTTGAATGTATTAAATCTCTTTTATCTGACCCGATGTCTGTGCCTCTAATTTTTTTAACCTGTAAGTATCTATGGCACTTTGTAACCAGATTTATATTTGTTGCTCGAATGCAAGTTTTTTTTTATCTAAAGTCATGCCTAAAAAACGAGCAACCTTTATAATTGATTGGTTTGCTTTCTAAATTCCAACCAGTAGTTTTCAAGTTATGGTCTAGACAAAGAAAAGTAACACACGGCAATAATTGTATAATTGTTTAAGATAGAGGTATGGTTCCTTTACACTGCACTTGCGCTTTGCCATTGTATGAAGTTGCATTGAATTCCAACAATTAGTTTTCAAGACAAGAAAAAGTAAAAAGGACAATTACTCGTTCTTGTGCACTGCACTTTCTCTTAATATGCTTGATCATTGTATGACGTTGTATTGATTTCCAACAAGTAGTTTTCAAGTAATGCTCCAGACAAGGAAAATGTAACGGACCGAACGACCGACCAACCGACCGATTGACCGATCAACCACCGGGTAACTCCTATATACCCCCTAAACGTCGTTTCGGGGGTATAATAATAACGGGAACAAATTCACGCCCTGAGGAATTCCCCTCTCAAGCTATAACTGTTCAGAGATCAAGTCTTACTTTGACCTGTATCTTTTCGCCCTCCAACCAAGAAAACCACGAGATACTTGAAGCAGTAAGGTCAAGGAAATTAGCCAAAACAGTCATCGAACTATTTTCTGCTACAATTACAATGTATGTCATGTTGCACTTACTGGTCAAGGGTACTTCGCCGCGTGCACAATCCTGATTGAAAGCGTTCAAGATGTTATTTGACTCTAGGATAGGCTCGAGTCTGGCCTTAACCATGCTTTCAATTATCTTTCCAGCATGGGAAGTGAGCCTGTAAGATTTAGGATTCCCTGGATTCTTACCAGGTTCATGTAAGAGTATCACTCAAGCATGCTTCGTACCTCCGGGTACACCCCTCCCTCCATACCCTATAATAAAGTGCCAGCAACAGCTCCAAGAAAAAATGAGGCATGTTTTGAAATAGTTGATTGGATATATTAACCAAACCTGGTGCATATATTTTTTATTTTCAATGTTTAGTTTCAGCTCCTGAGTCATCATACTCTCATGCAAAATAAACACAATTCTGATTTAAAGTTTTAAAATTAGCTTAGAAATTAACAGTTTCAGCATTTTTGAAAGGCTTGATACCTGTTGATAATGTTTAACCAAAGATTTCTTATCTTTGTTTACAAATGCAATACTGTTGTTTGGCCTGAGGATCGGAATGGGGTTGTGAGCGACCCCTTTAATCCTATCTGTATGCTTCCCCAAAAGTGATAAATAAAGGGAAGTAGTCTGATCTCATGTTATCAACAAATACAGCCTATTAGGCTGATGAAGATAGTCTGGGTGACAAAATGTTAAATATATACTGGTCAAGTCCCATGATAAATGTACTTGTCATATCTCGTAGGGGAACCATCACTGAGCACAATAAAATCTTGATCTTCTGTCCTATACCATAACTCAGAACCATATCTTTTCGTATCTAGAACCCAAATTTACATGATGTGCATTGAAGTCACCAGTGACAATATAATGCATAAGAGAATTATCTTTAGGTATTAGTTCACCTAGTTGTTAAAGAGAGTGTTGATCTATCACTCTGGTATAACTGTTGACAATGTAGACATGTTCTATTTCCCCTTGACTGTATCATCTAAGGGGTACTCTGTTATAATGATATCATAGTTTAAGCCATGTTTTATTATGCATGGCTAGGCTACCATGACTCTTCTTCTTGAAGTTCTTTATCAATATTATATTTTCTAGATTAAATGCTGAAACATTTCTATTACTAGTGCAAGACTCCTTCACTTCCTGTAAGCAAATTATGTTTACAGACGGACTGTTCTGTACAAATGTTTTAAATTCAGAGTGTTTTACTCAAGTAAAAACCATGATTATCAAAAGAAAACATTTGATTTGTTGAACATAAATTGAGCATATTTATACACCAAGCTTATTAATGACCTTTTACAAACAATTAAAACTGTCAAATTTTTACCTGTTTGCGTAATTTTGTCAGTTTATGATCACACTTCCTTCTAAACATACAATTGTCCTATGTTGAATCATTCTCGGTCAAATTTTATGTTTTCACACGAATGACAATTTTTTATCTTATCTGCGACATGCCAGTTTTCATTGATAACCAGCAAACAAATAGAACATGCCAAATGAAAGATTACTATTTGAGTACTTAAAAACATATTGTGAAGTCTTGACAGAAAAATCAGAAGTGGGCTATTGGTTGTTTCTCATCAAAAGGTAGGATAATTTTCAATTATTTGAAATTAAAACGGAAGTACATGTAGAAGGTGTATGCTTTAAAATATAAAGAAGTAACACATTAAAAAGTGTGCCAAAATTAAGGCAGATTTTGATAATATATCATCTATTTATTTATAAAGATGAGTATCTAAAGCGCTAATCGGACTTTGATATCTCCAATAAGCTACATGTTGGCAATTATTGTGGCATACGTATTTAAACAGGTTACAATAAAGGATAACGCTGTATCCTGTATAGATTTGTTATATGTACATAACATTACTTATAATTTGTTTCCGCGTTACAATGTACAAGTATAAAATGGAGTACAATAGCAATGTGAGTAAGAAAGCATATAAATGTGTACATGCTGTTTTGATGAAAACTATAAAACACTACACTAGTGTAAACCCATTCCGACAAACACAGTATTAACAACATTATTGTAACCATTGACAGCATGTATACTAAGTCAATAATATTACTGATATAATTTCTAAAATTTTCAGTTCTTTCTGCGGAAAGCACCTTTTATAACAATGTTAACTGAATAAAAACTCTAGCCAAACACAGCATATTCGTATATCCTGGTTATGGTCTGAGAGCAGAAAGGCTAGAAATTTGTATAATACTGCCCGTGAAAATTATCAGATATCGCCTGAATTTGACTCTAGAGTTACGACCTTTCTGTTTTCCTAGCAAAAACTCGAAAAATATATATACTAGTTATGTTGAGATGAGATTCACAAAAAAAAAATGAATAGTCAGTGCCACCCCTCGAGGATAGTTGGTAGTGCATAAATAATAAAGTAACACTACCTCCTGCCGTTGGGTAAAAGGGCTCCGTCCATACGAATTTCTTTTGTAATATGTTGTGAGAAACTCTCATGTAATACTTGTTACAATTGTTGAATTGTACGAGGGTTTTATAATATATAAAGTAAGAGAGGTACATGTAACATAAAAAAGCAGATCAAAGATACATCAAACGGTGAACAATTCACATATGTCATATAAACGCAACCCGGAGCACGACGTCGGGTAATTCGTATCCTGACGTGAAACTTTCATCGCGTCAGAAATAATGTCAATATAGTCATTTCATTGCTCAACATTGTTCCTTGACAAACGTATTGACTTTTCATCTAAGAAACTAATTGTCAAATGTTTCAACATACATGTACCAGCTTTCGAGGAAAGATGCTACAATTTTCAATCATGATTGAGTTTGTATTTTGACTTCATGTAAAGAATGAAAAAGCTGGGCCTTTAACTGACACTGGGGCGTCAGGGCTGTAGGGGGACGGTCGAGAGTCTCTGGTAAGAATTTAATCAAATTTCAGGTCACTAGGTCATGGTCACAGGGGCTCGACATAATAAAATCTTTACGCTCTTAATTTCCAAAATCGTGCGCATGTTCCATTTATAAAAACACCAATTCTTACATGCATTTTATATACTGTGCCAGTGCGTTGTTCGGGGGTATTCATCACCTTCAGTGATAGTTCAGTTTATGATTTGTACCAAACAGTGGAGTTCTCCGGGTGGCATTTCAATGGATACGTTAGAAGCAGTGTGAATATTCATTTTCAATGAAAACTGATTATTTTTATAACTAATTCATTACATAAATTTATGTGCGGTATATACCGGTATGTAATTTTCAAACAAATTGGACAAAACATAAATAAATAATAGTAAAAGTCTGCGAACTTTTCATACAACCCTCATAGCAAACAAAACAATGCAAATGAGACTAACATTCCACTCCCGTAATCAATATTGTTTGATCTTTTTCAACTCAATTCATTCAATTATTCAGCATAAGGCATAATTCAATATGTATAGCCTATAGCAAAGAACAAAGTACAGATAAAAAAAAAAGTTTACATAAGCACACCTGTTTAGATATGTGAATGTGTGAATACAGGTTG
This sequence comes from Saxidomus purpurata, assembly GCA_022818135.1. Lineage (NCBI taxonomy): Eukaryota > Metazoa > Mollusca > Bivalvia > Venerida > Veneridae > Saxidomus > Saxidomus purpurata. The sequence continues at coordinate 34,941,733 of JAFMSR010000001.1, forward strand.
ATTGTCATACAAACAGCAATATTTAAAGTAATGTGTGCGCTTAAAGTCCCAGGATCTCTTGGAATTTACTGATATAGTAAAATACATTTACTTATAGGATAATGATAGAACCATGATCTATTCACTCTTAAAAATGTTGACATATCGTCGCCTTAGTCTTAAAATGTCCTATCTACCATTTTGTAAAAAATGAGATAATTACATATATGACTTAATCTAAGTTTGCTCTATCTACCAAAACTTTCCTTTTGTACATTGACGCCATAGAAACTGAGATCCCGACTAAGTTTTTGCTCTATGTCCACTATTATATTACAAGGTACTTGGTCTGTATTTTATCACATCTCCATCTCTTACATCAATTTTAGTCTAAAGATGAGTTGAAGCCAATCAATGTGAAGATTCTTAGTCACATGACTAAATATGATCTTAGAATGAGTTTGCTCTAACTCCAGTTTTAACAACAACAACAATGTTGTCAAGAAGTGAAACTACTGTTATTAAAGCACAAATCTGGATATTTGAAGAACTCATTAATTTAGTGTTGTTTGAAAGCATTCGGTATTCCATCCGATAGATTTCTCTTTTTCATAAAATATCGTTACGATTTTAAGTTGTTTTTTCAATTTTTGTTCATATTTATGAATGTATACAATTCGGATGAACGAATTCGGATACTATACGTCTAAACATACAAGAGATAGGTAAAATTATGTGAAAAATGAAGTAATTGCCTGCTTTCATATTGAAAGTATTACCCAGTGCCCCGTAGTGAAGTGTCCAAAACTGAAAGTCGTGGTCTGAGTGAATTTGCAAGTATTGTTTCTATAATTTAAGAGAAAATTGTAGATAAAATTATCCTACCAAGAAAAATGACTTTATGGTGCGAATCCTGCATTCCTCAAAATAGAAACAAAATTATCATTATCTGTTATGCAATAAATTGTTCCATTCACAGACATCCTGAAGTATGAGAAATTATAAAAAAAATGGAACTTCAGGCCATTCTAGTATACAAGAAATACTGAAATAGACATATTGAATTCCACATTGAGAAAAAGCTCAGGCTTTCAAATTATTAAAGTACATTAAACTTCATAACAAAGCTTAAGCAAATGTTTGTTATTCAGCAAAGGGAGAAGAGATGATTTGATTTCCAAAGTGCTGCAGCCACAGTTCTTTAAAACAGGTTCCGTTTCTAAAGGTTAAAGCTAAGTAAATTGAAACAAGTCAATGGTCTGCCCTTTCATGTATTTTTCCAGACTTATTTCGATAAAGATTATGTTGAAGTACCGGTAAGTATTCGCAGGAAAAATAGGTCCTAAGAAAACGCAAAAAGCTTTGTGAGGCAAAACAATTGCAATTAAAGTCAAACATGTCTGATGAGAAGAGAAAATATATTGAAAGCATGTTAAGATTTAATGCCAGAAGAAAGTCTGTCAAAGATGCTGATACTTTGAACACTAAAATACAATATATAGCTGTTGCAGGCTTTGTCTAAACAGATCAGTATGCTTCATGTATAATGGCATTTACGAAGATGGTTACTATACTTTAGTAAAATCATATAACAGAAACTGTTGATATATACAATGTAATATAAAATAACATGGACTTTAAATCGTTCCATGCAGTAATCGCTTTAAGCCTCGAACGGAGATGGTGGACCCAAAAACACATAAACAAACAAACAGCTGTATAGGCTGAATGTGCCCATATGGGTTTTAAGCGAGTTTGGGCTGTCAGTAATTATGTTTGACGGAACGTTTTCCTTCAAATCAAATGCTGAATAGTCACTATTAGAATACGCTAACTCCACATAATAATGTAAATGTTAACATTACATTGATCTATCTCCAGAAGAGCACTTCAGGAGTAAGTTTTTTTCATTTAGTTTTGCCTTTTTGCTCTATCTCAATATAGTTTTTTCATTTTTCTCCAAACTCATTTGACATAATGAAATATTGATATGTATCCCTGTTTCATATAAACACTGATTGTCGAACTCAATAGTATCACTCCAGTGGGACGTAACAGATAGAAGTTATGAAAGTTGAAAAGTTCAATGTCATTTTTCTCAAAATAGCAAAATTGTAGATAGGACATTTTAAGAATAAGGCGATAGGACATCTTAAGAATAAGGCGACGATATGGTATCTTTGAATTCAAGTCGTTTCTTGATAAAAAATAGATGCCAGAAAGCCTTTCTAACTTTTTTGCAAAATATACTGTGCTATATTTCTAACAAAGTCATGTAGTTTTCGATTTAAAAATCAGAGTAAGGAATGTTTTTGTTACACATAAAGGTCATTTCCGCCATTTTCTTTGTAAAATAAGAGCTACATTTTTGTATTTGTGATTGTGGTCCCGAGACTTAAATATATCTAGCATGTCTCAATAGATTTATATGATCGCGTGATATCAAAGCATTGAAGTACTTTATTCAACGCACTTTAAGATGCATAAAGTGTTTGATATAATTATTTCTGTCAAAGGGAGACCATTGTTGCACTATATAATCTTTGGTGCTATATATCAACAAAAGTAGTATCCCATAAACATTGCTACCGTTAGAGAGAATTAGTTACAATGGTTCGTGTATGTTATTTTTACAGCAGATGTGCGTGCTTTTTGTGCACACAATAACGCCTTATATGCCTGAAATGACATCATACATCCAGATAAAAGAAATATGAATATAATTATGCCCACTTGTAAACTTGCAAATGTATAAAATGCAAACATCGATCGTCAACGAATTTGAGAAACTCGTAATATCACAGCATAATTTAAATAGTTTGACAAACAAACTGTATATAACACTATAAAACTTGTAGTTTGAAGATATAAGTCTTTCTTTACGTTCGGGTTCGCCCAGTAAAAGTAGTAAAGTTTGAAGTATTTGTTTCTTACAGCACTAAGCTCAAAACGAATTAAAAAAAGTGATATTCATTTTCTACTGTAATGTATTCATTCTTCAAAATTCACAGACCTTTTGATCTCTTGAGGAGAGTCTAATTATATCTTTCACACAAAAATGCGCTTTAGCATGTGAATTTTGCGCTTTGCTGAGATGTTGATTTTCAAATCACGGTCAATTTTGGCATTAAGATATATTTCTGGTAATATAAGATCTTTATTTAACGTTACATCAAAAGTGCTAATGGGACTTACGAAAAGGTTGTTTAATGAAAATTATAGATGATAAATTGTACTTTCGGTTAAAAATCAATGTTAAGAATGCTTTAAAGAAAAATATTAATCAATTTTGCAAGTAAAATATCTTTCTATGTAAAATAAGATGTTCAAGTAACTTAACATAAAAAAGCTAATGAGAAATAAAACGAGAACGAAATAGCAGTAGTCAAAAGGAAGAAAGTAAGCGTTCCGCCGTATCTGGTAGATTAGTGGTAATGGGAGAAGCATGCCGTACATGCAAACCCAATACTAGATTCCATGGCTTATCGAAATAGGCATGTGTGTGTACGTGTGTGTGTGTGTGCGTGTGTGTGCGCGCGCTTGCGTGCGTGTGTGAAATTTTAGCGTCTTAGCTAAGGATGGAAGTAATTAAATTTGACGTCTGGTAAAATATTATAAGTTGTACCTTTGGGTAGTAAAGAAAGCGTGATTTCAAATAACAGTGTTTGATTGACCTTCATGTGAAAAAGACTACAACACAAATACTGATGAGACCAAGATTTCTACAGTCAAACGGAATGTTTAATATATTGCATTATCGATTTCAGAATTAACAACATGGGAGGCTCGAACTCGAAAAAGACATCATTGGCTCATAAAAACTCATCAAACGGTAAATAGATTAAATGATTATTAAGGTATTAAGTAATATAACGCATTACAATTAACAAATGAACTGCTTAGCCTTTTACTTGTACTAATAGTAAGAGCTCCTTTCTCGTGCTTGTGTTTTACAGTATTCTCTGCAATAACAATTATGTGTAAATAACTTATCGTCTTTAAAATCTTTTTTTAAGATTTTAATATTTTGCAAACAATACGGTACATTATTGGACCAGTATGTTTTCATGATAATCTACACAATTGTTTATCCAAATCGGCAATTTTTACAAAATTGAAACAGTGTCAATTCGATGAGATGTATCAATTTTCAAACAGTGTATCAATCCAAACAACCCATGTTTTTTAATTTCGCTTATCGATTTTCATTATTTGAATACAACATTTTTTCACATTTAAAATGTAGAATACGTAAACTTGTATCATTTTTGCCCTTATCCTGCTGATTTACATCTTGGCAAGCCTTACCTTCTTTTTTATAAACAAATTCCGAACAACTCTGAAATATTTATGAGTCGTTCTTGAACATTTCCTGTTGCTGTTTGAGATGTCACCAGTCTCGATGACAATTTTTCTGACCGTTGATCGAGATGCTCCTAATAGTTATAAACATTTTTTACATGTAGGAAATGCTCTCAAAAGTAGTGTTAAATTCATTATCAGCTAAATTCACTTATACTTCACTCATACCTGGCAAATGGCAGCTTCTTTAATGCGTGTCTCTTAAGATCCTACACTGAACAAAATTGCTAAACATCCACTAGGTTTTAATTTATATATGAGAATAAAAGGCGTCAAGAAGAGCAATTGGATATTGGCTCGTGGAACATAAATGGTTAAGTCAGGAAGCTTCAAGATCCGGATTTTATTGACATTATTAATAATCATGATGTTATTATTTTACCAGAAACATAATTATTACCAAAATCACATTACAATTTGAACATTTAAGGATATTGTTTTGAGCATTTATATGGTAACAAATCGCAAAATACTAGGAAAGGACGTTACTCTGGTTGAATTGCGGTATACATGTACTTTAAAAGTAGTTTAAAGAATAAAATTAGTATTGTAGACAAACATCAGTGCGGAATTGTTTGGTTGAAAATTATGTAAAACTGTTTTTCAGTTCAATGTAGATGTACATGTATTTTTATGTTGCACATATCTCCCTCCTGGTGATTCACAAATATTGAATACACAGTGATATCGATATACTTGATCAAATGAAGATAGATATTGAAAACTACAAATTATTACGTAAAGTCCTAGTGACAGGACACCTTAATTGCCGAACCTCAAATGAATCTGATTACATTTTTTTCGATATATTTCTAGAATGGTAGCTTAGGTTTAACATCCAATGTATAAAATATTCCAAGGGCAATTAAAACTCACAAAATGTTGTTAAGGAGTACATATGTCAGATGCAGATGTCCATATGTGACAAATATCACGCCTGAGTTCATCGATATTGCGTTGTTGGGGCAAAGCCCTGACCTTCTGTTGCAGCTCCAAAAAACATTTTCTACTGGATTTATATCCGGGCTTTTTGCAGTCAAATCAAGAACATGGATGTTGTCCTATTAGAGTTAAACAGTATCCAATACCGTATGCAAAACGTACATATGTGGACTCCAAGATACAAGCCATGCTGAAGATGGACGTTATAGAGCGCACTGTTCCAGACTATAACTCGCCAAGTGATGGTTTAGAAGAAGGATGGCAGCAACAAATTTCGTGTTACATTACGAAAGATGAATTCCATCACCAAGTTTGACATAGAACCAACAGCAAATATAATAGACATATTTCAAAGCTTACAGACGACATATATTTTGCGAAGGTAGATTTAGCAAAAGGTTATTGGCAAGTCCTAGCTGTTGTTATCTCCCAACCTTCTCAACTTACAGAGAAAGTAACTAGTTGAAGAAAATGATATTTGGGATGGTCAACTCAGGAGCGACGTTCAATCGTATGATAAGGAAAATGTTTAACCATTAAAACAATGCCGACGACTATGTTGATGATATCCTGGAACATACAATAAAATGGGATCATTATAAAGACATGCTTCGCACGGTGTTCATCAAAATCAGTATTGCAGGTCTTTCGGAAGCAAGTTCAGGGAGTGCAGCAAGTCCAATGGACCGTTCCAGTATTTTACGACAAATTTTATAGCCTACCTAAGCCTATTGTTAAGGGATTATTTTCTTTTCATGGCTAGGTCAACTGCTCACAAACAATATCACAAACAAACCAACGTGTTCTTTTGTGTAAACCAGGCCAACCATTGGACACGTGATGTCCCAGTATGGTCATAGTTAATTTTAATATAATTGTAAACACTGGAACCGTCCATAAGTGCAGCAAGTATAACTAGGGCAGCACACAAGTCAAAGTAGCGTAGCAAATTCATAAAGCATAGCTGCTTCAGTTTTTATCAAGTCAAACTGAGACATTGCTACCTAGATAATCCCTCTTAGATTACGTTGACACCAATTATAGTCCATACCCTAAGAATGTGGAATTATTACATTATAATTGCCTTCTCAAAATATCACTGATCCTAGAACTGCACAAAAATTCAGTTTAGATTTTTCTTTTTTCATACTGTGCATTGTATCAATATTCTTCTTGTTGGGAAATCATTAACCAATTACTGACATGGGTCAAGAAAAAGAGGCTCTATTTTGTATGTTTTTCAGTATTACAGTCCCATTATCACTTTAAAATGCGTTCCGATAGAGTAATCAATCTACTGAAAAAAGGGAGCGGCCGTGTAGAGGTTAAGGTGTTTGCCGCTCATTCCGGAGGTAACTAGTTTGAGCCCAACTGGGGTCACAACCGTACCTCCTCATATGACTACAGTACTGTTTTTTCCAGGAAGATTCAATAAGCTACAAGCTAAACTACATTGTCATTCATTGATGGAAAATAGTACGTTTACATGTTTAACTACATGTATGTTCTTTTAACTTTTTAACAATGTAAGCGTATAATAAAATATGTTAGCTCGTCTGATTGTTGTCAAACATGACGAGCTATTGTCGTCACTTGATTGTCGTCTTCGTCGTCGTCGTTGCCATTGCAGTCTTTGGTAAAGTTTTGTGTTTAGGTCATTTACATTGTTACTGTAAAATTAAACTTTGAAACTTGGAAAACATGTTCATCTAGTTCCATCCCATCTTCACATTGTTTTCTAAATATGCTGAGCGTTACCTGGTTTTCGGGGTAAAAACATGAGTTTTGATGGATCCTGTATGTTTTGTTAGGTAAACATATGAGCTCGTATTATATAGGCAAGCTTTATATATCTGTAAACTACATTAAAATGAGGACATTCAGAAATGTGTGAAACTCGTACTAAACATTCTTAAATTATGATCTAATTTCAAATCGAACTTTTTGTTTACTACAGTCATATAAAATGGCAAAACACTGAAACAAAATTTGGGAATAATGATCAAGCGTAAGTGACATTTGAATATCTTATATTATTATGTACGGTATTTTCACTTCATGTCAAAACCGTACATACCGATCTATCTTATACATAACGTTTCCATTATATATATGTCTCCAAATACACATACTGTTTAAATTAGGTTTTCATATAGGATTACCCAGAGGGATTTGGACGCTCAAGTTTCTCCATGATGCAGTGCAAGATTAGACATATGTTATCATATTTGAAATTCAAGACCAATAGTTAAAGAATCTACATACAATTTTCTAAAAACAATCAATACACTGAATGTTGACTTTTAACAGTTGCCTAAAGTTTGAGATATTTAAACCATAAGTGGTTCATAGTTTCAACATAAACAGCAACTGTGTATAAAAGTAACTATGACAACCTTAAAATATATTCAAAACATAGAAAAAGTACGATGCAAACCCAAATTTTCCACTTTTTGGACGTTGGTTCACAGTTGTTGTCGCTGTGATAGTGTTGCTAATATATTTATTTTTATTTGAACAGTCCCTCATGTAATTTAACCGTCCTATAACGTCCATTCTTCATACTTAATAATTGTATAGAAATAGTGTCTAAAATTATCACGCTAGCAGTAGGTCTGTATGAGTTTATAACATGTAAAATACATTCCTGTTTTTTTCTAAAATAAGGGAACGAATTACCCGAAATCAATGACATTGCGGAACTATGTCTTTGTATTTGATAAACATTGTATTGAAAGGTTTCGTAATGTATATGAAATTCAAGTCTGGTGTCATATCATTGTTTAATTATGCAGTGCATGCTAGCAGAGCAATTAGTACTTTTTAGCTCAATTTTTAGCTGAATGAGCTCAATTATGGGCTTGATCGGATAAGTTCCTCTAGAGTAATGGCCCTTGAGTTAACCAAAAAAATGCAATATTTAACGTTGTTTACACTCTGCACCTTGATTTCTTCACTAATTCTAATCATTGTTGATTAAACTTGGCAGGAATGTTCCATGCATGAAGCTCACTAAACGTGTTCAAAGAATTCAATCCATGTAGAACTCTGGTTGCCATGGCAACAAATAGGAAACATGTTAGAAATCTTCTTCTCTGAAACCACAAGGATTACAGCTTAGATATTTAGCATGTAGCATTGCCTAGTGGACCTCTACCAAGAGTGGTCAAATTATGACTCTCGGGTCAAAATTGAGACCGCACGGGGGTCACTTGATTTTACATAGGCTTATATAGGAAAAACATAAAACATCTGCTTCTCTGAAGCCGCAAGGCCTTAAACTTAGATATTTGGCATGTAGCATAACCTAGTTGACCTCTAGCAAGCTTGTTCAAATATTGTCCCCGGTGTCAGAATTTAAAGATACATAAGCTCAAGAAGAGACCTTCTGATTATTTATGTGAAACCCGACTTTGTAAAACAATATAACTTGAATTTACCTCACATTACTTGAGCATGATTTCGTGCTGAGCATGAGATTGGGCTCAAGAAACGATAATAAGAACGGGGCCTGGGTTTCACTGATTTTCAGACTATTTTTCACTAACTTATGTCGGAACAAATTTAAAATTATTCTTCTCAAAAACTACAAAACGTAGAGGTAATATATTTAATATGTGTCATTGCCTAGTGGAATTTAACCAAGTTTGTTCAACTCATATCCCCGGGGTCAAAATTGACCTTGCCTGGGGGTCACTTGCTATAGGAAAAACTTTTAAAACATTCTTCTTAAAACATTACATGGCCTAGATCTTTAGAGCTTAGATATTTGGTATGTAGCATCGTCCTATGGACCTCAACACAGTTTATTCAAATTATGCCCTGGGGTTAAAATTGGACACAGCCACTGGGGTTGGGGGTCCCTTGTCTGTATATAGACTAATAGGAAAAATCTAGCTTTCAGTGACTTCCCCTAGCAACTAGTGATTTCCCTTGGAACAAGTGACTTCTTTAGCAACCAGTGACTTCCTTAGCAACCAATGCCTTCCACTGGCAAGCAGTGACTTCCTTAGCAACCAGTGACTTCCTTAGAAACCAGTGACTGTCCATAGCAAAAAGTGACATTCTTACCAACTATTGACTTCCTTAGCAAACATTAAGTTCCCCAGCAACCAGTGACTGCCCCTATCAACAAGTGACTTCTTTAGCATCCAGTGACTTTCTCTAGCAACAAGTGACTTCTTTAGCAACCACTGACTTCCTTAGCAACAATTTAGTCTGCTAGCAACCAATGACTTTCCCTAGCAACCAATGACTTCCCCTAGCAACAAATGACTTCCTTAGCAACCTGTAGCATCATCTTGCTACAAGTGACTTTCTTAGCAACCATTGACATTCTTAGCAACTAGCAACAGTTGTGTTTTGCAATTACTGACTTTCCGGTACTGACCAGTGAATCCCTTAGCAACCAGTAATTTCCCAAGCAACCAGTGACTTCCTCAGCAACAATTTAGTCTGCTAGCAACCGATGACTTTCTCTAGCAACCAATGACTTCCCCTAGCAACACGTGACTTTCCCAAGCAACCAGTGACTTCTTTATTTAGTACACTGGTACTTAGGTGAGCGATATAGGGCCATTATGGCCCTCTTGTTATGTCCTGCTGGCTGTTGAGCGATGTATTAATAAATTGCATTAATTTTGACTCTTTATTGCGAGGCTCATTGTTTAGCAATTTCAATATGTTTTATACTGATGCCATATTTTAATGCTAAAATGTAATCCTTTTTGATTTTCGGACCGTATGGACATTATAAAAACCGTTGTTAGGAAAAAAATTGATATAACAAATCAAAATCATATATTGTTTGGTGTCATATTTATGACTCTCGATTTAAACACTTATGGATTAGATTATCGTAGAACAAGCATGTGGTTTGTCGCTGTTTCAATGAATTCATAAGGGTTAGAAAATATTTTCTTTAAATCTTAAATTTTTTTTAACACTTTTTATACTTCTACAGTAAAAATAACTATATAAAGTATGATTTGTGATTGATAATAAAAATGTATGCAATTATGTAGCCACTTCGAATGTTTAGAACAGGCTGGTGCATGACCAACACTAAATGTATGTGAGCCATTAGAAGAAATCTTTACAGTATAGGAAAAAACAACGGGAAGATATAGGAGTAGATGCAGCTGGATTCCATTACATTGTTTGTTTATTACAGATGAAGCTGACACAGACCTGCAAGACGAAGTTATAATTACAAAAGCAGACTTTTTGACATTAAAGGTACAATTCTTTTGAACATTTGCATCCCCATTGACTGTTGAAATTTTATATAGAAGTACTTTATTTCAGTATGGGGATCCAGCAATTTAAAAGTAGGAAGTAGTTTGATTCTATTTTTCTTCCTTGCGCCGCTCAAAAACATAGATTACTGTTGTACACAATGCTATATTTTTTGGTATTTTACATAAAGCAGTTGCTAGCCACTTGCAATAACTGTAATACAAAACAAACAGAAAATAGTGTTTAAAATTGATATACAAACCTTTCTGTTACACGTTTCAAAACGTGAATTATGATTTTGCTATATGTCGTAAATGCAGTATGTTAACTATAAAGAACGACTTGCTGATGGTGGTAGCATTAGATTTCCATTTCTCGGTTTACCTTTACAACACGTTTCCTGAAGTAGAAGCTGTTTACTGATGATATTAATTATCTTTTTTATGTTTTACAGAAAATACTAAAAGACGAGGCTATTGACATAATCTTAAAACCACAACACATAAAAACGAAAATATGTGCATCAACCGAAAAAGAGCCCCGAAACGACAACGCAACTAAGCCGTTAGATACGGCATGTGAGTGATTGATTCTTAATTATATGACAAATTGTATTGCTTTATGTATCGCAAGTTAGGAGATCAAGAGCCTATTACGACTAGGAAGACATTCACGTCTGTCTTGCTTATCTTTATTATAATGTTTGTTGTTTCGCAATTTCGATATTGTTTTTGTACTTTTGTAAGAACACTTCTTATCCGAACTGGTAGTTTTAATACACCAGGTGCTAAAATAGAATACGTTTTGATTTTCGGACCACATGGACGTTGTAAAACCCGTTGTCAGGAAATCAGTGAACATATACATAAGAAATCAAAAACGTAAAAGTATATGTTTGTTGTAATATTTATTGTTACCGTAGAACAAGGACGTGGTTTGTCACCGATACATTTAACATCTCCAAAGTTATAACATTGAATATATTCCTTTTAATTCAAAAGTATTTAAATTATGTAAAAAGCTCAAAAGTTCACTTCAAATGTTTTCATTGAAATTATAACACTTTGTTTACTTCGATAGAAAAATGCTATATTATATCTATTATGATATGATTTATCTTTGGTTGATAATAAAAAAGTGTACAAACATGAGGTCACTTCAAATATTTTAAAAAGGCTCGTGTAAAACCAACACTTTGATAAACGTTTGTGAGTGCCATAGGAACAAGTTTTAAAGTATACATGTATTCAGAAACAACGGGAAATTCTAGGACTATCTGGATATCATTCAATTGTTTGTATTTTACAGCTGAAGCTGACACAAACGTGCCAGAACAGGTAATTTTTTTTCTTTATTAGAAAATCAGACGTTTTAAGATACAATGTAACACTTGATTTAAATCCAATTGACTATTTTTGATGCTGAAACTTTATTCGGATTTACTTTGTCCAGTATGGTGATTCAGTGATTTAAATGTATGAACTAGTTTATCAATTGTTTCCCTTAAACCGCTCCGAAACGTGGATTGCTGTCATGCACAATGACTTATTTGATGATATGTTTTATAAAATATGCTAGTCACTTATAACTTCTGTAAGTATAAATGACAGAACATATTGCTTTTTATAACTGAACGCACTTTCGTATAACACGTTGCAAAACAAAAATCCTGAATTTCGCTATACAGTAAACTCCGTATATATCGACTCCGGATATAACGTAACTTCGGATATAACGAACAGTTTTTTTGGGCCCGATTTTTTCCCTTCTTTGTTTAATGTAAAAATATAAGGTTATATCGTATTCCGGTTATAAGGAAACTTCGGATATAAGGAACACTATTTCCTGGCCCAACAATGCAAAATAAATAGTAAAGTAATCGTATATATCGAACTGCAAATATGTTCCAAAAGTTAAAAAAAAATATGTTGCTTTTGCAATTTTCTTTTGCCGTCTGCATTGTATTCTATAACACACTTGTCGCTATTATTCATAAAAGTAAATAATTACAAATGTGAAACGTTTTGGTAAACTAGTTAAATGAGAGTACAAACATAATTGCTAAGTACGATATTCAAGTGATAATATTTTACGCAAATAATTCTTAGCGTTTCTAGCATGCAGACCAGATGAAATCCCATTTTGAAAAAAAAAACTTGTAAAAAATTTCAAGTTATGGCAAGTGAGCGAATATTAGCCTTCTTCAAATGTATCTGTTTAAGTATTGCCAATGAAAACATGAACTGTCTTTTTATGTTTTATGAATCCTTGCAATTATTTTACATAGATTTACGGGTATAGAAAAGGATACATGTAACAGTAATAGATCTTTATAACTCCTCAAAAGGAGATGGAAAAATCAAAAGTTGATGGTTCGGATTTTATTACATTTGACTATAAAATACTTGTTCGATATATATTTTAGTTCGATATATATACATCGTATATAAGGCACTTGTTCGATATACGGATATAAGGAACTCTGGATATAAGGAACAAGTTTGATAGATCCCAAGGAGTTCGTTATAACCGGAGTTTACTGTATATCGAATATTGACCGTGGCGTAATACTATTATTTGCGGCCACTGTGTGACTCGGCCACTTTTCTATTAACACTCGTGTTGTGATAGTGGGGGTAATATGCTAAACGGGGTATGTAGCACAACTTACATTTGTAACTGTTGTATATGTTGTTGCTGAAGCTTTAGAGAAGAACTTGTTGATAGAGGTAGCAATGGAATTCGTAACTTACTACGTGTAACATTTTGAAGTGTCTCGTACAGATAGTGACAACTGTTTACAACGGTATACTAGTGAACATAATCTTTTACTTATAAACAGTTGTAGAGCTTATCGCGTCAGAAACACATACATCTTAATCTATCAGTGAAAGAGTTCAAAGCTGGTTACGATCGAAGCACATGCTTGTCACATCTACTGCACGTCTCATGAAGTAGGAACTTTATACTAATGATATTAATGATCTTTATCTATATTTTACAGAAAGCAAATGAAGAAACGGGTGATTGCAGGAACTGTAATGCCTTACAAGTATGTACATCAGCCGATGAACAGAATAAAAATGACCACGTAACTCAAGCATCAGAGACAGCATGTGAGTGAACGGTTTTGGAATTTATGAGTAAAATGCTGATTTCTTAATCGTACATGAAGAACAAACACCTATTACGACCAATACGACTCAAAACTTGTTAATCTCTGTTTCATCTACCACGGATAGAATAATCATATAGACGTTGATTTCAATGACCATACATATATTCCAGCTGTACAAAAGCGAAACTAAACTAAACAAAATATAAAAAGAACTAAACGTTTAGTTGAAATTGCAATGCGCTGTTCTTCATTAGCGAAGCAAAGCAAAAGGGATGTCATTTTTCAGGAAGTAAAATAAGCAATCAGACTGATATCAATAAACACTTTGCATGTTTTGGACCACTGGTCTTTTAAAGTAGTGTTGGTTCGCTGTTCTTGTCCCTTTGTTATTAATGCATTTGTTTGGTTTGAACAATCTGTCGAGTAGTTTAACTCTTCCGATAACGTCTTTTTTACTATTCTGTTTACACATTCATAAACGTTTTCTCCATATGCAATATCAGGGCGAAACGTATCTAACAGTCAACCTTGTGTTGTGTGTATCACTGTGTAAATCATAATACTATCAAAAGGTCTTTTTGTGTTCCCATTGAATTGATTGAATAAGTCAAAAGCACCTCATTTTGCTCCGAAAGCTTACTAGGCTTAAATGTGAACAAAGCTGGACTTTTAAAGCCAATGAGATTTCTGAAAGTCAGTGAGACCTCTTACAAATTCATCCCTACACAAGACCTTCATGTCAGTATCCACTTATTACTGATTTTGCAAACGATATACTTTTAAAAAGCTATGAGTATCAAATGTAAAATACTTAGTTCTGTCTTCCTACACTGTCTCTATCATGACACTAGCAATAGGTATTTTTGTAATACAATTTGAAAAAGAATATGTAGCAAGTCTGACTCTTTTGCATAGGCTTGTATATAACCAACACTTTGAAAAACGTTTGTGAGTGCCATTAGGAGCAAGTTTTACAGTCAATTCAGAAACAACAGGAAGATCGAGGACTATCTGGATTTCATTACATTGTTTGTACATTGCAGGTGAAGCTGACACAGACGTTCAAGAACAGGTAATAACATTTTGTTATTACCAAATCAGACGTTTTCAGATAACTCTAAGATTTCTTTTTGCATTTGAATCCAATTGACTGTTTTGATGATGGAACTTTATACAGATTTACTTTTTCCAGTATGATGATCAAGCGATTTAAAAATATGAAGTTTTTTTTCCCTTTTCTATTTTCTTCTTTAAGCCGCGTCAACACGTAGGTGACTGTCATACAAAATTCTTTATTTATGATATTTTCTTTATAAAGTATGCTAGTCACTTATTCTTCTGTAATAATAACTAACATTCGTAAATATTTCATATAGTTATATAACACATTGCAAAACGAATATCCTGAATTTCGCTATATGTCGAATATTGACCGTGGCGTGATATTATGATCAGCGGCCAATGTGTGACGTGTCACTTTTCATTCATACTCGCTTTGTTATAGTGTGGTATAATGTTAAATGTTGTATGTAGCACAACTTATCTTGATTTCGTAACTTACATTTTGTATTACGTGTATCATTTTGAAGTGTCTCGTACAGATAGTGACAACTGTTTACAACGGTATACTAGTGTACATAATCTTTTACTTATAAACAGTTGTGGAGCTTATCGCGTGATAAACACATACATCTTAATCTATCAGTGAAAGAGTTCAAAGCTGGTTACGATCGAAGCACATGCTTGTCACATCTACTGCACATGTCCTGAAGTAGGATCTTTATACTAATGATATTAATGATCTTTATCTATATTTTACAGAAAGCAAATGAAGAAAAGGGTGATTGCAGGAACTGCAATCCCTTACAAGTATGTGCATCAGCCGATGAACAGAATAGAAATGACCACGTAACTCAAACATCAGAGACAGCATGTGAGTGAACGGTTTTGGAATTTAAGAGTAAATTGTTGATTTCTTTATCGTACATGAAGAACGAACACCTATCACGACCAATACGACTCAAAATTTGTTAATCTCTGTTTCGTCTACCACTGATAGAATAATCATATAGACGTTGATTTCAATGACCATACATATATTCCAGCTGTACAAAAGCGAAACTAAACTGAACAAAATATAAAAAGAACTAAACGTTAAGTTGAAATTGTAATGCGTTGTTCTTCATTAGCGAAGCAAAGCAAAAGGGATGTCATTTTTCAGGAAGTAAAATAAGCAGTCAGACTGATATCAATAAACACTTTGCATGTTTTGGACCACTGGTCTTTTAAAGTAGTGTTGGTTCGCTGTTCTTGTCCCTTTGTTATTAATGCATTTGTTTGGTTTGAACAATCTGTCGAGTAGTTTAACTCTTCCGATAACGTCTTTTTTACTATTCTGTTTACACATTCATAAACGTTTTCTCCATATGCAATATCAGGGCGAAACGTATCTAACAGTCAACCTTGTGTTGTGTGTATCACTGTGTAAATCATAATACTATCAAAAGGTCTTTTTGTGTTCCCATTGAATTGATTGAATAAGTCAAAAGCACATCATTTTGCTCCGAAAGCTTACTAGGCTTAAATGTGAACAAAGCTGGACTTTTAAAGCCAATGAGATTTCTGAAAGTCAGTGAGACCTCTTACAAATTCATCCCTACACAAGACCTTCATGTCAGTATCCACTTATTACTGATTTTGCAAACGATATACTTTTAAAAAGCTATGAGTATCAAATGTAAAATACTTAGTTCTGTCTTCCTACACTGTCTCTATCATGACACTAGCAATAGGTATTTTTGTAATACAATTTGAAAAAGAATATGTAGCAAGTCTGACTCTTTTGCATAGGCTTGTATATAACCAACACTTTGAAAAACGTTTGTGAGTGCCATTAGGAGCAAGTTTTACAGTCAATTCAGAAACAACAGGAAGATCGAGGACTATCTGGATTTCATTACATTGTTTGTACATTGCAGGTGAAGCTGACACAGACGTTCAAGAACAGGTAATAACATTTTGTTATTACCAAATCAGACGTTTTCAGATAACTCTAAGATTTCTTTTTGCATTTGAATCCAATTGACTGTTTTGACGATGGAACTTTATACAGATTTACTTTTTCCAGTATGATGATCAAGCGATTTAAAAATATGAAGTTTTTTTCCCTTTTCTATTTTCTTCTTTAAGCCGCGTCAACACGTAGGTGACTGTCATACAAAATTCTTTATTTATGATATTTTCTTTATAAAGTATGCTAGTCACTTATTCTTCTGTAATAATAACTAACATTCGTAAATGTTTCATACAGTTATATAACACATTGCAAAACGAATATCCTGAATTTCGCTATATGTCGAATATTGACCGTGGCGTGATATTATGATCAGCGGCCAATGTGTGACGTGTCACTTTTCATTCATACTCGCTTTGTTATAGTGTGATATAATGTTAAATGTTGTATGTAGCACAACTTATCTTGATTTCGTAACTTACATTTTGTATTACGTGTATCATTTTGAAGTGTCTCGTACAGATAGTGATAACTGTTTACAACGGTATACTAGTGTACATAATCTTTTACTTATAAACAGTTGTGGAGCTTATCGCGTGATAAACACATACATCTTAATCTATCAGTGAAAGAGTTCAAAGCTGGTTACGATCGAAGCACATGCTTGTCACATCTACTGCACATGTCCTGAAGTAGGATCTTTATACTAATGATATTAATGATCTTTATCTATATTTTACAGAAAGCAAATGAAGAAAAGGGTGATTGCAGGAACTGCAATCCCTTACAAGTATGTACATCAGCCGATGAACAGAATAGAAATGACCACGTAACTCAAACATCAGAGACAGCATGTGAGTGAACGGTTTTGGAATTTAAGAGTAAATTGTTGATTTCTTTATCGTACATGAAGAACGAACACCTATCACGACCAATACGACTCAAAATTTGTTAATCTCTGTTTCATCTACCACTGATAGAATAATCATATAGACGTTGATTTCAATGACCATACATATATTCCAGCTGTACAAAAGCGAAACTAAACTGAACAAAATATAAAAAGAACTAAACGTTAAGTTGAAATTGTAATGCGTTGTTCTTCATTAGCGAAGCAAAGCAAAAGGGATGTCATTTTTCAGGAAGTAAAATAAGCAGTCAGACTGATATCAATAAACACTTTGCATGTTTTGGACCACTGGTCTTTTAAAGTAGTGTTGGTTCGCTGTTCTTGTCCCTTTGTTATTAATGCATTTGTTTGGTTTGAACAATCTGTCGAGTAGTTTAACTCTTCCGATAACGTCTTTTTTACTATTCTGTTTACACATTCATAAACGTTTTCTCCATATGCAATATCAGGGCGAAACGTATCTAACAGTCAACCTTGTGTTGTGTGTATCACTGTGTAAATCATAATACTATCAAAAGGTCTTTTTGTGTTCCCATTGAATTGATTGAATAAGTCAAAAGCACATCATTTTGCTCCGAAAGCTTACTAGGCTTAAATGTGAACAAAGCTGGACTTTTAAAGCCAATGAGATTTCTGAAAGTCAGTGAGACCTCTTACAAATTCATCCCTACACAAGACCTTCATGTCAGTATCCACTTATTACTGATTTTGCAAACGATATACTTTTAAAAAGCTATGAGTATCAAATGTAAAATACTTAGTTCTGTCTTCCTACACTGTCTCTATCATGACACTAGCAATAGGTATTTTTGTAATACAATTTGAAAAAAGAATATGTAGCAAGTCTGACTCTTTTGCATAGGCTTGTATATAACCAACACTTTGAAAAACGTTTGTGAGTGCCATTAGGAGCAAGTTTTACAGTCAATTCAGAAACAACAGGAAGATCGAGGACTATCTGGATTTCATTACATTGTTTGTACATTGCAGGTGAAGCTGACACAGACGTTCAAGAACAGGTAATAACATTTTGTTATTACCAAATCAGACGTTTTCAGATAACTCTAAGATTTCTTTTTGCATTTGAATCCAATTGACTGTTTTGACGATGGAACTTTATACAGATTTACTTTTTCCAGTATGATGATCAAGCGATTTAAAAATATGAAGTTTTTTTTCCCTTTTCTATTTTCTTCTTTAAGCCGCGTCAACACGTAGGTGACTGTCATACAAAATTCTTTATTTATGATATTTTCTTTATAAAGTATGCTAGTCACTTATTCTTCTGTAATAATAACTAACATTCGTAAATGTTTCATACAGTTATATAACACATTGCAAAACGAATATCCTGAATTTCGCTATATGTCGAATATTGACCGTGGCGTGATATTATGATCAGCGGCCAATGTGTGACGTGTCACTTTTCATTCATACTCGCTTTGTTATAGTGTGATATAATGTTAAATGTTGTATGTAGCACAACTTATCTTGATTTCGTAACTTACATTTTGTATTACGTGTATCATTTTGAAGTGTCTCGTACAGATAGTGATAACTGTTTACAACGGTATACTAGTGTACATAATCTTTTACTTATAAACAGTTGTGGAGCTTATCGCGTGATAAACACATACATCTTAATCTATCAGTGAAAGAGTTCAAAGCTGGTTACGATCGAAGCACATGCTTGTCACATCTACTGCACATGTCCTGAAGTAGGAACTTTATACTAATGATATTAATGATCTTTATCTATATTTTACAGAAAGCAAATGAAGAAAAGGGTGATTGCAGGAACTGCAATGCCTTACAAGTATGTACATCAGCCGATGAACAGAATAGAAATGACCACGTAACTCAAACATCAGAGACAGCATGTGAGTGAACGGTTTTGGAATTTAAGAGTAAATTGTTGATTTCTTTATCGTACATGAAGAACGAACACCTATTACGACCAATACGACTCAAAATTTGTTAATCTCTGTTTCATCTACCACTGATAGAATAATCATATAGACGTTGATTTCAATGACCATACATATATTCCAGCTGTACAAAAGCGAAACTAAACTAAACAAAATATAAAAAGAACTAAACGTTAAGTTGAAATTGTAATGCGTTGTTCCTCATTAGCGAAGCAACGCAAAAGGGATGTTATTTTTGAGGAAGTAAAATAAGCAGTCAGACTGATATCAATAAACACTTTGCATGTTTTGGACCACTGGTCTTTTAAAGTAGTGTTGGTTCGCTGTTCTTGTCCCTTTGTTATTAATGCATTTGTTTGGTTTGAACAATCTGTCGAGTAGTTTAACTCTTCCGATAACGTCTTTTTTTCTATTCTGTTTACACATTCATAAACGTTTTCTCCATATGCAATATCAGGGCGAAACGTATCTAACAGTCAACCTTGTGTTGTGTGTATCACTGTGTAAATCATAATACTATCAAAAGGTCTTTTTGTGTTCCCATTGAATTGATTGAATAAGTCAAAAGCACATCATTTTGCTCCGAAAGCTTACTAGTCTTAAATGTGAACAAAGCTGGACTTTTAAAGCCAATGAGATTTCTGAAAGTCAGTGAGACCTCTTACAAATTCATCCCTACACAAGACCTTCATGTCAGTATCCACTTATTACTGATTTTGCAAACGATATACTTTTAAAAAGCTATGAGTATCAAATGTAAAATACTTAGTTCTGTCTTCCTACACTGTCTCTATCATGACACTAGCAATAGGTATTTTTGTAATACAATTTGAAAAAGAATATGTAGCAAGTCTGACTCTTTTGCATAGGCTTGTATATAACCAACACTTTGAAAAACGTTTGTGAGTGCCATTAGGAGCAAGTTTTACAGTCAATTCAGAAACAACAGGAAGATCGAGGACTATCTGGATTTCATTACATTGTTTGTACATTGCAGGTGAAGCTGACACAGACGTTCAAGAACAGGTAATAACATTTTGTTATTACCAAATCAGACGTTTTCAGATAACTCTAAGATTTCTTTTTGCATTTGAATCCAATTGACTGTTTTGATGATGGAACTTTATACAGATTTACTTTTTCCAGTATGATGATCAAGCGATTTAAAAATATGAAGTTTTTTTTCCCTTTTCTATTTTCTTCTTTAAGCCGCGTCAACACGTAGGTGACTGTCATACAAAATTCTTTATTTATGATATTTTCTTTATAAAGTATGCTAGTCACTTATTCTTCTGTAATAATAACTAACATTCGTAAATGTTTCATATAGCTATACAACACATTGCAAAACGAATATCCTGAATTTCGCTATATGTCGAATATTGACCGTGGCGTGATATTATGATCAGCGGCCAATGTGTGACGTGTCACTTTTCATTCATACTCGCTTTGTTATAGTGTGGTATAATGTTAAATGTTGTATGTAGCACAACTTATCTTGATTTCGTAACTTACATTTTGTATTACGTGTATCATTTTGAAGTGTCTCGTACAGATAGTGACAACTGTTTACAACGGTATACTAGTGTACATAATCTTTTACTTATAAACAGTTGTGGAGCTTATCGCGTGATAAACACATACATCTTAATCTATCAGTGAAAGAGTTCAAAGCTGGTTACGATCGAAGCACATGCTTGTCACATCTACTGCACGTGTCCTGAAGTAGGAACTTTATACTAATGATATTAATGATCTTTATCTATATTTTACAGAAAGCAAATGAAGAAAAGGGTGATTGCAGGAACTGTAATGCCTTACAAGTATGTGCATCAGCCGATGAACAGAATAGAAATGACCACGTAACTCAAACATCAGAGACAGCATGTGAGTGAACGGTTTTGGAATTTAAGAGTAAATTGTTGATTTCTTTATCGTACATGAAGAACGAACACCTATTACGACCAATACGACTCAAAATTTGTTAATCTCTGTTTCATCTACCACTGATAGAATAATCATATAGACGTTGATTTCAATGACCATACATATATTCCAGCTGTACAAAAGCGAAACTAAACTAAACAAAATATAAAAAGAACTAAACGTTAAGTTGAAATTGCAATGCGTTGTTCTTCATTAGCGAAGCAAAGCAAAAGGGATGTTATTTTTCAGGAAGTAAAATAAGCAGTCAGACTGATATCAATAAACACTTTGCATGTTTTGGACCACTGGTCTTTTAAAGTAGTGTTGGTTCGCTGTTCTTGTCCCTTTGTTATTAATGCATTTGTTTGGTTTGAACAATCTGTCGAGTAGTTTAACTCTTCCGATAACGTCTTTTTTACTATTCTGTTTACACATTCATAAACGTTTTCTCCATATGCAATATCAGGGCGAAACGTATCTAACAGTCAACCTTGTGTTGTGTGTATCACTGTGTAAATCATAATACTATCAAAAGGTCTTTTTGTGTTCCCATTGAATTGATTGAATAAGTCAAAAGCACATCATTTTGCTCCGAAAGCTTACTAGGCTTAAATGTGAACAAAGCTGGACTTTTAAAGCCAATGAGATTTCTGAAAGTCAGTGAGACCTCTTACAAATTCATCCCTACACAAGACCTTCATGTCAGTATCCACTTATTACTGATTTTGCAAACGATATACTTTTAAAAAGCTATGAGTATCAAATGTAAAATACTTAGTTCTGTCTTCCTACACTGTCTCTATCATGACACTAGCAATAGGTATTTTTGTAATACAATTTGAAAAAGAATATGTAGCAAGTCTGACTCTTTTGCATAGGCTTGTATATAACCAACACTTTGAAAAACGTTTGTGAGTGCCATTAGGAGCAAGTTTTACAGTCAATTCAGAAACAACAGGAAGATCGAGGACTATCTGGATTTCATTACATTGTTTGTACATTGCAGGTGAAGCTGACACAGACGTTCAAGAACAGGTAATAACATTTTGTTATTACCAAATCAGACGTTTTCAGATAACTCTAAGATTTCTTTTTGCATTTGAATCCAATTGACTGTTTTGATGATGGAACTTTATACAGATTTACTTTTTCCAGTATGATGATCAAGCGATTTAAAAATATGAAGTTTTTTTTCCCTTTTCTATTTTCTTCTTTAAGCCGCGTCAACACGTGGGTGACTGTCATACAAAATTCTTTATTTATGATATTTTCGTTATAAAGTATGCTAGTCACTTATTCTTCTGTAATAATAACTAACATTCGTAAATGTTTCATATAGTTATACAACACATTGCAAAACGAATATCCTGAATTTCGCTATATGTCGAATATTGACCGTGGCGTGATATTATGATCAGCGGCCAAGGTGTGACGTGTCACTTTTCATTCATACTCGCTTTGTTATAGTGTGGTATAATGTTAAATGTTGTATATAGCACAACTTATCTTGATTTCGTAACTTACATTTTGTATTACGTGTATCATTTTGAAGTGTCTCGTACAGATAGTGACAACTGTTTACAACGGTATACTAGTGTACATAATCTTTTACTTATAAACAGTTGTGGAGCTTATCGCGTGATAAACACATACATCTTAATCTATCAGTGAAAGAGTTCAAAGCTGGTTACGATCGAAGCACATGCTTGTCACATCTACTGCACGTGTCCTGAAGTAGGAACTTCATACTAATGATATTAATGATCTTTATCTATATTTTACAGAAAGCAAATGAAGAAAAGGGTGATTGCAGGAACTGTAATCCCTTACAAGTATGTGCATCAGCCGATGAACAGAATAGAAATGACCACGTAACTCAAACATCAGAGACAGCATGTGAGTGAACGGTTTTGGAATTTAAGAGTAAATTGTTGATTTCTTTATTGTACATGAAGAACGAACACCTATTACGACCAATACGACTCAAAATTTGTTAATCTCTGTTTCATCTACCACATATAGAATAATCATATAGACGTTGATTTCAATGACCATACATATATTCCAGCTGTACAAAAGCGAAACTAAACTAAACAAAATATAAAAAGAACTAAACGTTAAGTTGAAATTGTAATGCGTTGTTCTTCATTAGCGAAGCAAAGCAAAAGGGATGTCATTTTTCAGGAAGTAAAATAAGCAGTCAGACTGATATCAATAAACACTTTCCATGTTTTGGACCACTGGTCTTTTAAAGTAGTGTTGGTTCGCTGTTCTTGTCCCTTTGTTATTAATGCATTTGTTTGGTTTGAACAATCTGTCGAGTAGTTTAACTCTTCCGATAACGTTTTTTTACTATTCTGTTTACACATTCATAAACGTTTTCTCCATATGCAATATCAGGGCGAAACGTATCTAACAGTCAACCTTGTGTTGTGTGTATCACTGTGTAAATCATAATACTATCAAAAGGTCTTTTTGTGTTCCCATTGAATTGATTGAATAAGTCAAAAGGACCTCATTTTGCTCCGAAAGCTTACTAGGCTTAAATGTGAACAAAGCTGGACTTTTAAAGCCAATGAGATTTCTGAAAGTCAGTGAGACCTCTTACAAATTCATCCCTACACAAGACCTTCATGTCAGTATCCACTTATTACTGATTTTGCAAACGATATACTTTTAAAAAGCTATGAGTATCAAATGTAAAATACTTAGTTCTGTCTTCCTACACTGTCTCTATCATGACACTAGCAATAGGTATTTTTGTAATACAATTTGAAAAAGAATATGTAGCAAGTCTGACTCTTTTGCATAGGCTTGTATATAACCAACACTTTGAAAAACGTTTGTGAGTGCCATTAGGAGCAAGTTTTACAGTCAATTCAGAAACAACAGGAAGATCGAGGACTATCTGGATTTCATTACATTGTTTGTACATTGCAGGTGAAGCTGACACAGACGTTCAAGAACAGGTAATAACATTTTGTTATTACCAAATCAGACGTTTTCAGATAACTCTAAGATTTCTTTTTGCATTTGAATCCAATTGACTGTTTTGATGATGGAACTTTATACAGATTTACTTTTTCCAGTATGATGATCAAGCGATTTAAAAATATGAAGTTTTGTTTCCCTTTTCTATTTTCTTCTTTAAGCCGCGTCAACACGTAGGTGACTGTCATACAAAATTCTTTATTTATGATATTTTCTTTATAAAGTATGCTAGTCACTTATTCTTCTGTAATAATAACTAACATTCGTAAATGTTTCATATAGTTATACAACACATTGCAAAACGAATATCCTGAATTTCGCTATATGTCGAATATTGACCGTGGCGTGATATTATGATCAGCGGCCAATGTGTGACGTGTCACTTTTCATTCATACTCGCTTTGTTATAGTGTGGTATAATGTTAAATGTTGTATATAGCACAACTTATCTTGATTTCGTAACTTACATTTTGTATTACGTGTATCATTTTGAAGTGTCTCGTACAGATAGTGACAACTGTTTACAACGGTATACTAGTGTACATAATCTTTTACTTATAAACAGTTGTGGAGCTTATCGCGTGATAAACACATACATCTCAATCTATCAGTGAAAGAGTTCAAAGCTGGTTACGATCGAAGCACATGCTTGTCACATCTACTGCACGTGTCCTGAAGTAGGAACTTTATACTAATGATATTAATGATCTTTATCTATATTTTACAGAAAGCAAATGAAGAAAAGGGTGATTGCAGGAACTGTAATCCCTTACAAGTATGTGCATCAGCCGATGAACAGAATAGAAATGACCACGTAACTCAAACATCAGAGACAGCATGTGAGTGAACGGTTTTGGAATTTAAGAGTAAATTGTTGATTTCTTTATCGTACATGAAGAACGAACACCTATTACGACCAATACGACTCAAAATTTGTTAATCTCTGTTTCATCTACCACTGATAGAATAATCATATAGACGTTGATTTCAATGACCATACATATATTCCAGCTGTACAAAAGCGAAACTAAACTAAACAAAATATAAAAAGAACTAAACGTTAAGTTGAAATTGCAATGCGTTGTTCTTCATTAGCGAAGCAAAGCAAAAGGGATGTTATTTTTCAGGAAGTAAAATAAGCAGTCAGACTGATATCAATAAACACTTTCCATGTTTTGGACCACTGGTCTTTTAAAGTAGTGTTGGTTCGCTGTTCTTGTCCCTTTGTTATTAATGCATTTGTTTGGCTTGAACAATCTGTCGAGTAGTTTAATTCTTCCGATAACGTCTTTTTTACTATTCTGTTTACACATTCATAAACGTTTTCTCCATATGCAATATCAGGGCGAAACGTATCTAACAGTCAACCTTGTGTTGTGTGTATCACTGTGTAAATCATAATACTATCAAAAGGTCTTTTTGTGTTCCCATTGAATTGATTGAATAAGTCAAAAGGACCTCATTTTGCTCCGAAAGCTTACTAGGCTTAAATGTGAACAAAGCTGGACTTTTAAAGCCAATGAGATTTCTGAAAGTCAGTGAGACCTCTTACAAATTCATCCCTACACAAGACCTTCATGTCAGTATCCACTTATTACTGATTTTGCAAACGATATACTTTTAAAAAGCTATGAGTATCAAATGTAAAATACTTAGTTCTGTCTTCCTACACTGTCTCTATCATGACACTAGCAATAGGTATTTTTGTAATACAATTTGAAAAAGAATATGTAGCAAGTCTGACTCTTTTGCATAGGCTTGTATATAACCAACACTTTGAAAAACGTTTGTGAGTGCCATTAGGAGCAAGTTTTACAGTCAATTCAGAAACAACAGGAAGATCGAGGACTATCTGGATTTCATTACATTGTTTGTACATTGCAGGTGAAGCTGACACAGACGTTCAAGAACAGGTAATAACATTTTGTTATTACCAAATCAGACGTTTTCAGATAACTCTAAGATTTCTTTTTGCATTTGAATCCAATTGACTGTTTTGATGATGGAACTTTATACAGATTTACTTTTTCCAGTATGATGATCAAGCGATTTAAAAATATGAAGTTTTTTTTCCCTTTTCTATTTTCTTCTTTAAGCCGCGTCAACACGTGGGTGACTGTCATACAAAATTCTTTATTTATGATATTTTCTTTATAAAGTATGCTAGTCACTTATTCTTCTGTAATAATAACTAACATTCGTAAATGTTTCATATAGTTATACAACACATTGCAAAACGAATATCCTGAATTTCGCTATATGTCGAATATTGACCGTGGCGTGATATTATGATCAGCGGCCAAGGTGTGACGTGTCACTTTTCATTCATACTCGCTTTGTTATAGTGTGGTATAATGTTAAATGTTGTATGTAGCACAACTTATCTTGATTTCGTAACTTACATTTTGTATTACGTGTATCATTTTGAAGTGTCTCGTACAGATAGTGACAACTGTTTACAACGGTATACTAGTGTACATAATCTTTTACTTATAAACAGTTGTGGAGCTTATCGCGTGATAAACACATACATCTTAATCTATCAGTGAAAGAGTTCAAAGCTGGTTACGATCGAAGCACATGCTTGTCACATCTACTGCACGTGTCCTGAAGTAGGAACTTCATACTAATGATATTAATGATCTTTATCTATATTTTACAGAAAGCAAATGAAGAAAAGGGTGATTGCAGGAACTGTAATCCCTTACAAGTATGTGCATCAGCCGATGAACAGAATAGAAATGACCACGTAACTCAAACATCAGAGACAGCATGTGAGTGAACGGTTTTGGAATTTAAGAGTAAATTGTTGATTTCTTTATCGTACATGAAGAACGAACACCTATTACGACCAATACGACTCAAAATTTGTTAATCTCTGTTTCATCTACCACTGATAGAATAATCATATAGACGTTGATTTCAATGACCATACATATATTCCAGCTGTACAAAAGCGAAACTAAACTAAACAAAATATAAAAAGAACTAAACGTTAAGTTGAAATTGCAATGCGTTGTTCTTCATTAGCGAAGCAAAGCAAAAGGGATGTCATTTTTCAGGAAGTAAAATAAGCAGTCAGACTGATATCAATAAACACTTTGCATGTTTTGGACCACTGGTCTTTTAAAGTAGTGTTGGTTCGCTGTTCTTGTCCCTTTGTTATTAATGCATTTGTTTGGTTTGAACAATCTGTCGAGTAGTTTAATTCTTCCGATAACGTCTTTTTTACTATTCTGTTTACACATTCATAAACGTTTTCTCCATATGCAATATCAGGGCGAAACGTATCTAACAGTCAACCTTGTGTTGTGTGTATCACTGTGTAAATCATAATACTATCAAAAGGTCTTTTTGTGTTCCCATTGAATTGATTGAATAAGTCAAAAGCACATCATTTTGCTCCGAAAGCTTACTAGGCTTAAATGTGAACAAAGCTGGACTTTTAAAGCCAATGAGATTTCTGAAAGTCAGTGAGACCTCTTACAAATTCATCCCTACACAAGACCTTCATGTCAGTATCCACTTATTACTGATTTTGCAAACGATATACTTTTAAAAAGCTATGAGTATCAAATGTAAAATACTTAGTTCTGTCTTCCTACACTGTCTCTATCATGACACTAGCAATAGGTATTTTTGTAATACAATTTGAAAAAGAATATGTAGCAAGTCTGACTCTTTTGCATAGGCTTGTATATAACCAACACTTTGAAAAACGTTTGTGAGTGCCATTAGGAGCAAGTTTTACAGTCAATTCGGAAACACAAGTAGATCGAGGACTATCTGGATTTCATTACATTGTTTGTACATTACAGATGAAGCTGACACAGACGTTCAAGTACAGGTAATAACAATTCTTTATTACAAAATCAGACGTTTTCAGATAACTCTGAGAATTTGTTTTTACATTTGAATCCAATTGACTGTTTTAATGATGAAACTTTATACAGATTTACTTTTTCCAGTATGATGATCAAGCGATTTAAAAATATGAAGTTTTTTTTCCTTTTCTATTTTCTGCTTTAAGCCGCTCCAAAAAGAGGGTGACTGTCATACAGAATTCTTTATTTATGATATTTCCATTATAAATAATAACTAACATTCGTAAATGTTTCATATAGTTATACAACACGTTGCATATCCTGAATTTCGCTATATGTCGAATATTGACCGTGGCGTGATATTATGATCAGCGGCCAATGATGGACGTGTCACTTTTCATTCATACTCGCTTTGTTATAGTGTGGTTAAATGTATAATATACAATTATAGACTAATGTTAAGGTCTATATATAGTTTTGAGGACCTGTTAAAAGTGATATTGACCGAGGACGACAACTATATATTGACCGAAAAATTAGTCTACAATTATTATATCGTATACCTCATAAAACGTAGTGAAAATTATGCGAAAATATAACAGAAATGACGTCTTGAAATCCGTGCAGGTCTACACATCTATTATCAGGTCTACACATACTTTTGCGGACCCGGCACGTGAGCGCTATCGGCCAATCAGGATTAAGTTTTTATGACTGGTATACAATATTGTTAAATGTTGTATGTAGCACAACTTATATGTTGTACATGTTGTATATATAAAAAAACTGTTGATAGTAGTAGCGATGGAATTCGTGTCTTACTTTATGTATCATTTTGAAGTGTTGCGTACAGATAGTTTCAACCGTTAACAACGGTATACTAGTGTACGCAATTTTTCACTAATAAACAGTTATGGAGCTTATTGTTTGAGAAACATATACAGCTTCAACTATCTGTCAAATAGTTCTAAGATAGTTTCGTACGATTCAAATGCGAGTTGCATATACTGCACGTGTCCTGAAGTAGAATCTAAGTACTGATGACATAAATGATCTTTATTTATATGTTACAGAAATCAAAAGAAGAAACGGATGATGGCAAAAACTTCGATGAACCGACCAAATTTGACCGCGTAACTAAAAAGTCAGAGACAGCATGTGAGTGAATGGTTTTGGTATTAATATGTAAAAATACTAAATTTTGTCTTCTTAAAATAAGGGGTCGAACTACCCGAAATCAATTACGTTTTCGGGTCTCTGCATATGCATTACAAATACATTGTATTGAGTGGTTTCGGAATGTATATGGTTTTCAAGACTGACATCAGATCATCGTTTTATTTTGCTCATTATTTTCATGAGTGGCATCATATCATTGTTTTATTTTGCACTACATGCTAGGAGAAATAATATTAAGAACTTTATATTTGGCATTCTAACGCAGTTACTGACGTAACGTCGTTTCTGATTGGTTACGTCATTTAGATTTGCGACTATTAAATAACTTTATATAGTCGCAAAAATCAAAGAGCGTTATAATTATCGCATGTAAACACATCGTGCGTTAGAGTAGGGTTAATTATTTACTGATTTTGACATTTGCGACCGTATAAACGGCTTTAATGGTCGCAAACAGTTTTAACAGCTCCGGTGAACGGCGTCGCCGTTAAAATATTTGCGACCATTAAAAACCGTATATACAGTCGCAAATATTAAAGTTACAAAACCTTCATACCTTTTATGTCCTTTTGGTTGTTTAACAGTTAATTCAGATATGACATTAATTTCTACTCTATATTACGGGGTTTATTGTTTTACCTTTCTATTGCAGATAAAACAATCTAATTTTTCGACAGTAAAGCATTTACATCAATATTGTATTCGTTACATCTGGTTTGTAAGAAAATTGTAACGAATATATATCAATTTTGACTGTTTCAAATAAGCTTGTATATAGCCAACACTTTGTGGGTGCCATTAGGAGCAAGCTTTACTGTATATTCAGAAACGTCAGGAAGTTCTGCATTTCATTTTATTGTTTGTATATTGCAGCTGAAGCTGGAACAGACGTGCCAGAACAAATAAGTATCACACTAGAAGCCTTTCGAAACATACAGGTACAAATCATTTATGTGTTTGAATCCCGATTGACTGTTTTTGAAGATGAAATTTTAGACATATTTACTTTGGCCAGTATGGTCATCCGACGATTTAAAATAGGTAGTAGTTTTTTCATCAAGCCGCACCAATACGTGGCTAATGCAATAATTGATGATATATAGAGGATATTTTGTTTTAGTTTGTTTGTTTTAAGTGGATATGGAATATATCTCACCGAGAAATGAAACAATTGTAATATTTTCACGAGCGCGAAGTGCAAGTTAAAATATGAACATTGTATCACTTTGAGTTGCGATATATTCCATATCCACTCAAAACAAACAAATTTTCTTTTTATTGTATGCTAACTATTAAAACAAAAGAAAAAATATGTATATGCAGTACATACAAAAGTAGTTCCGGCAGACCTATATCACCCACACTGTGACCGATATGAAATCTATATCATAACTCTTTATTTCACTGATATAACACAGTATTTCATTTAGTTAGCATAAAATAAATTGAAATTTACATAAAAAGCTAAAACTCTATTATAAAGTGCGTCATGAATAGATCTATCACTTTATGTCGAATATTAACCATAGAGTATCATTTTAAACAGTGGCCAATTTGTGACTAGTTTATGTGTCATTCTATTGTTGTCTTCTGGTGTTGAGGGATTTATACTTATTTAGGGCTGTGGTACAACAGAGCTGTTGTAGATTGCTGATAGTGGTATCAATGGAGTTACTGCATGTACATATATCAATAGCATTTTGAAATATCTCGAATGGATATCGTAAACTTTAGACAGCGGAATACTAGTATACTCAATATTTGAATTAAAAACAGTTGTAGAACTTATCACATGAAAAGTACTGACAACTTTAACTATAATAAGAGATAGTTACGTATGAATCAAATGTGATTAATTTATACTGTACGTGTCCTGATGTAAAATATATTAACTGATGATATATTTTTATATTTGACAGAAATTATTTAAAGAAATATCTGCATCAATCGATAGTAAGTGGTCGGTTTTAAATATTTCAAAATAAATTGTTAATTTATGTATCTTAAGTAAAACAAAACGATCGCGTATGATGATCATTTATAAATTCACCTCCGTTTAACGTATTTTCATGAAGAATCTTATTTTATCATTACAATTCAAAAACTGTTAATAACTGTTTAATCTGTCATGGTTTAATGTTTTCTCTTTGACAATAGTAAATTGAATATATGATGGTTAAATTAAAGAGGTTGAATGTTCATTTCAGTAACCATTCAAATATTCAACTTGTACATAGGAGACACTATAGAGAAAATAGAAAAAGAATTAAAGGCTGAGTTGAGTTCACAATGTAATGCTAAGATACGTTTTATCAATCGACGTCAACAGACATTGATAGAGACTTCACAGATATTAATTATTTTGAGCATCATAACATCAAGAGTCGAAACGGACGCAGAAAATGCTATAAAAGATGTCAAAAGTGAGTATCACTAAAATAATATTATTGTTATATCTGTACATGATACCAATTACTGTTACATTCACCCGAAGAAACAAAAATGATTCCGAAGCAAAAACGTAGTAGCATGTAACATGTGATTTTTTTATCAGATGAATAATTTAGAATATATTTTGTTCACAGTAATTAAAGTTTCATAGATTCTTACTTTTAACAAATGCTCAATAAAGTGGTTTGGTTCAATACAATGCTCAATATTTGTTGAGTTCAGTAAAATGATAAATATTATTTAGTTCTCTTGTTAGTCAGTAGGATGAAACATGTATACATAGGAAATAATTACTGTTATATACAGATCCTGCAAATACTGCCGAAAGTTATCCATAATATTAAGCAGTATACATAAATATAATTACTATTATATACAGATCCTGCAAATACTGTGCTAGTGTTAGTTCACTTAAAAGAAGACCACGCCATGCCAAAGCAAAAAAGTATTTCGCAATTACAAGGTCCGGCGTTCAGAGATTTAGGTGGAATATTCGACTTGATATTCACAATGGAAAGAGGCATCTACCCGTGTAAAATGAACAAAGATACACTACAAGAAATTTGCACCTTTATAGTGAAGAGCACATAACAAACGGCATCATCGGTTTGAAGAAGTTTTAGTAAACAAATAAGGAACATTAGACAAGTATTGCCATAACTTAGCGTGATGTAAACCCGGACCGGTTAACAGTCTAGTAGAAACCTTGACTTGACTTAATGAACTAAAGCTGAATTATATGCTTATATGAGGTAGAACTCTCTTTATGTTAACGGTGTTGATAAAATGAAATTGTTATTATACATCTTTTAGAACGATAACTTGCTATTGCCCTACAAAGTAATATTCAGCAATGTACAAAATGTTTAATTATAGCGCCTATTTTGTATAAAGTTTATAAAATGATAAAACATATCATGAAATCCCGAAAATAAGCCACCGTGTCGGCTAATTTCAATTTGTCGTAACAAGGCAGTTATATTCGATACCGTCTTATTTGTGAATTCGGAAATGTTTTAAACAAGTTTTAAAAGTCGGTAGTGGTGTGACAATTGTTTTATCATTTAGTACTAAAGTTCCGCAAATATCCATTTAAAACGTTTTGTCAGGCCAAATACTTATATTACACAAATGAATAAATGCCCGACGTGTGTAACTGCATCATAAGATAAACTATTGTGAAATCGGTTTGACCAGGTATTGTGATGTGCTGAAATATGTATTTGCAATTTAAAAGCACTACATGTACATCTGCTTAATTTTTAGCCTAGATTTTTTCAGTCCTTTTTGTCTATAGTAAAATGTAGACGTATTTTTGACATCGGGTTATTATCGAAACCGGCGTATTTTCGGGATTTCAGGCTGTCTATTTGTTATACTAAATACAGAGCGTTATCATTGATTAAGTCGATGGATTTCTTATCGTTGTATATTGAGATAATGTCAACAGATGATGACATTTACTATAGCAAAGGTATGAAATTAATTCCATAATTATTTTCCTTAGTGCGTATTATGAATATAAGCGAGTTCATAAATTAATGCATTCAATCTTAGACTACTTATTATGACTTTCAAGCGACTTTTTCAGCAATCTAAGTGTAAATTATATCGTTAAGGGCGGTCACTAGTGAGGCTTTGGATTTTTGCAATTTCAGAAATTATCATTTCTTGAATTTCAAAAATATTAATTGAACTTGAAAAAAACAATTAATAAATTAATAAACTTAGGCACAATAGAAATATTTTAGTGCGAAAAGATTGAATATTTTGAGAAATATAAAATTTTTAGTAAAGCGGGCGGGGTAATGATTGCTACATATTCTGAAAAATACATCACATACATAAAAAGTTTCCGATACCTGAATCCTTTCTAAATATGCATGTAGCATTTTATATGATGATGCAACTATAAATATTAATATTTCGAAAAAGTCATCGACCGATTATCATTTTTGAAGAAATTAACTAGCAATATGTAAGTCGCTATAAAAACAGGGTCAATGAAATTGCTTGTTACTGTGATATGCGGCAACCCTTAAGGTTACCCCAAGTAAATAAACAGGAACGCACATGTACCTACCAACTACATGTAATTTACCGATAGGCCTAAATAAAAAAATCTGTGTTTGCCCTTTACCGACTCTAAATGATTTAGTTAGGTATGTAGGAATGGGAGTCAAATATTATCGTATTTATAAAAAAGTATTGGTACAGATTCAATATAGTTCTACGAGTACAACGTTTAACATATAACATATACATGTAATCAGTATCACTTTATAATATCGACATATTTAACCTTGACTTTTAAGAATTTTTTCAATAATTATTCATATAATCATTTTGTTATTCAAAATGTTTTTAGTATAAAATAAAATGTACATAATATGATTTTGTTGCTCAATATATTTTTTTCTAGTAAACTCTCTCTCTATATAATATTATCTAAAACAGAGCTATGAACCACATCCCAGATTCTGTTTTTTCTTTTTTTTTGTAGTTGCGAAAAGAATATCATTTGAAAGCCAAAAAATATAGCAGACTGACAGTTGATTAAGGTATGAAGTTGCAATTACAAGTAGTACTAAATACTTTATCATACTGGAATCCCGAGTCTCTTTAATGGAAAATGGCTTTGAGGCAGTAAAATGTGAAATGTTAAAATCACTTTAATAGTTAAATTAAGTACTGATATTGGCTGTAGATAAAAAATGACTAGAAACAGAAATGAATTTGTCATAAAATGACCAACAAGACAATAAAGCTCTCTTAAAAGTGTGATGCCACACTGCTACAACTTTTGATTTCAAAACAAAGTCATTACTGTTTTAAAACTCAATGTTATAAACGTCAAACTGTGAAACGTCATGTTAATTTAAATTCTAAAAAAATGTTCATCAACACTTACAGTAGTTTGTTATTTTCTTAATTTTACGGTGGAAGCATAATTTTGACTAATGTCGAGAACTTGACATATTGTGTTTTGTTAGCTCACCTGAGCTGGCTCAGGGTGAGCTATTAGGATCGATGAATGTCCGTCGTCCGTCCACACTTAGTTCGTTAACACTCTAGTGGTCACATTTTTGCCTCAATTGTCACGAAACTTTGTCAGAATGTCTGTCCCAGTAATTACTCGGACGAGTTCGAATATGGGTCATCTCGGATGAAAAACTAGGTCACATGACCCAAAAATAGAAAAATCTTGTTAAGGCTCTAGAGGCTACTGTTTCAGTCCAAATATCCTGGCAATATGTCAGAAAGGTTGTTTGGATGATTTCTAGACCGAGTTTGAATATGGGTCATCCGGGGTCAAAAACTAGGTCACAGAGCCCAAATGTGGAAAAACCTTGTTAACACTCTAAATGTTACATTTTCAGCCCAGATATCCTGGAAATTTGTCAGAAAGGTTGTTTTAATGATTTCTAACTCAAGTTCGAATATGGGTCTTCTGGAGTCAAAGACTAGGTCACAGAGCCCAAATATGGAAAAACCCTTTAACACTCTAGAGGTAACATTTTCAGCCCAAATATCCTGGAAATTTGTCGGAAAGGTTGTTTTGATGATTTCTAGCTCAAGTTTGAATATGGGTCATCTGGGGTCAAAAACTAGGTCACAGAGCCCAAATGTGGAAAAACCATTTAAAACTCTAGAGGTAACTTTTACAGCCCAAATATCCTGGAAATTTGTCAGAAAGGTTGTTTCGATGATTTCTAGCTCAAGTTTCAATATGGGTCATCTGGGGTCAAAAACTAGGTCACAGAGCCCAAATATGGAAAAGCGTTGTTAAGGGGGGTCACTGGTGATTTGTGCACTTCTGGAAATTTACATTTGTTATATTTCAAAAATGATGAGTTAACTGGAAAAAACAATTATGTAGAAGTAAACTTAGGCACAATAGGAATATTTTAGTGTAAAAAAATTGAACATTTTTGAGAAAAAATATTTTGACCTCACATTTTATGATTAAATTGACAAATTTTGACAGATGCCAAAATAGGGGGTAGGGGTACAAAAATAGCCATTTCTCAAAAACCACTTAAGATATTTACTTAATTCAAACTGTATTACAAGATGGATTGTGTGGATATAAAAATTAATCATAACTAGTTCCTTT
This sequence comes from Saxidomus purpurata, assembly GCA_022818135.1. NCBI lineage: Eukaryota > Metazoa > Mollusca > Bivalvia > Venerida > Veneridae > Saxidomus > Saxidomus purpurata. The sequence continues at coordinate 34,977,711 of JAFMSR010000001.1, forward strand.
TACAGTTCCTTGTTACAGACATATGCCGTCATATCTCAAAGTTCGTTGAAATCTAAAAAACACAGTTTTTATCAGTTTTTGATGAATTTCTTTCTTATTTGCACATTGACCCCCATTTTTTATTTTTGCATTCTAAATCAAAGGTTTTTTTCAAACTGTAGGCAAAATATCTGAAAAACCTTGTTATTCCTTCATCATGAAATATTCGTATATCAAAAATTGAAAAAATGAATTTTAGTAAAGTGGGTGGGGTAATAATATGGGACGTAATATTCATTCTGATGATGATAGAAATACCACTATCGCTATTTTTTTCATTCTTAAGTATAATATACTACATTAGAGGAGATTAAAAATTGATACCCATTCTAGTACATACGCCACATACATAAACGTTTACAATACGAAAATTCAAGCTAATTTTGCATTACGCACCTTTTTTGGTAGTGTATCACTAAACATTGATATTGCGAAAAAGTTAAGTCATTGACCCATCATTATTTTTTTCAAAAATTAACTAGCAATATGTTAGTCTCCATAAAAAACAGGGTCAATAAAATGTCTTGATATTTTGAATTTCAGCAGTGACCCCCCTTAATACTCTAGAGGTAACATTTTCAGCCCAAATATCCTGGAAATTTGTCAGAAAGGTTGTTTCTATGATTTCTAGCTCAAGTTTGAATATGGGTCATCTTGGGTCAAAAACTAGGTCACAGAGCCCAAATATGGAAAAACCTTGTTAACACTCTAGAGGTAACATTTTCAGCCCAAATATCCTGGAAATTTGTCAGAGAGGTTGTTTCTATGATTTCTAGCTCAAGTTTGAATATGGGTCATCTTGGGTCAAAAACTAGGTCACAGAGCCCAAATATGGAAAAACCTTGTTAACACTCTAGAGGTAACATTTTCAGCCCAAATATCCTGGAAATTTGTCAGAAAGGTTGTTTCGATGATTTCTAGCAACTTTGTTAAAAGCAGTTTTACTCGGATGAGCGATGAAGGGCCACAATGGCCCTCTTGTATATATGATGATGTAACAATGATTTTGGTGCATAAAGTACCATTTGTATGTACTTAATTTTGTTATCTTACTTTCTGAAAGTTTCATGCTTAGAAAGGGAATAGTTTTGAGGCATTTGAGGCAATTCTGTAGATTGAAATTGCAAGTCAGAACTCAATATTGTCAAAATTGAAAATCCTTTCTTAATCACTATTTTGTTTCATTATTCAGCACATTATGACTGTACCTTATGTATATATTGATATCATTTACTCATAAAGAGTCTTAGTGTTTAATTATGTTGATTTATTGAGAGTTTTGTGAAACTGCATTCTAAGTGATGCTGGTCGGATTCTAAAATAGACCAAATAAAAGAATGTTTCAAAGCTATCATTTTAAGTCAGTCAGCATAATTTTAAGGCTGACATATTATTATATATATTAAGACCTTTGTTTGTGAGGAATTGCACAACGTGACATGCTGGATTTTGTCTCATATTTAAGTTTTTTCTCTTTCTTTTCATTCTACTTGGCTGCATCTTTATGTAACAGGTGCTTGGAAAATGAATATCAGCTAGTTTAATATGTTAACAAGAAGTTAATGGCAAATGGTTGAAGAGCTAGGTTCTTGAATAGTAAGGCTTTGTTTTAAGTATATTTTTGTATTTTTTGAGATCTTTTATTTGTTGTAATTGGCAAAATTAGCTCTTAGAAGTGACCACCCATTTTGGTCAGCCATTTTGGTTTTTCCCCATTTTTGGAGGGAGAGAAATAACTGCTATTTTAATTGCTTTAAAGAATTTTCTAGTTGTTAAACTTTATGTGTTATGGGGCATAATTTTATATAGATTACATTGAATTATTTTGTTTTTGATGACAATTTTTGGTTTTGTTGCTTTTGTTGGAAAATGTAATTTATGGGAGGAGTTAGAGTTTAAATGCCAATCATGTGAAAAATTAGATTGGTCTTTTAGCCAATCAGAAGACAGCATTTCTTCTCCTCTATATAAGGCCTGGGTACCTAGGCTTATGAGCTCTCTACTTTTGGACTTTTTGACATTTGGAACTAAATTTCTGATAAATAGGTTAATATTTTAGAAATCATTTATTTAGATTGGATTTTTGATAATCATTTAAAGATTTGGCAATTATTTTCGACTATAATTTCTGAGATTACAACTATGAAAATGTTGATTTTTATTATGGCACTAATTCTCAACTTTCTGTTAAACATGGGAATTTTCCTTGGAATAAATTTAACTTTAGTATTTTATGTTGTACTTGTATACTATCAACAATCTCAACAGGCAATTGCTGAACCCTGTTTAAGACTGGTGTGCATATATTGAACTTGAAATTACTTGAACACACTGATTTGTTATCTTGGAACTTTTATACATATATGTTGGACTTGTTAAGTAGAAAATAAACTCATGAAAACGAATGGTGTTTGCTTACTTCAGCTGAATAATTAATACAACAAAGGGAGACAACAACTTAAATTATCTACCCTGGCAACATAGAACAATTTGAACAATGGAACATTTAATGCACTCGGCTCTTGAACCCTGAGTGTGAAAGACTTCTGACCGGTCTTATAAATGGTCAGTGGTGTCGGTCATCCTGATTAATAAATTGAAAGCCCACGAACTAAGTCTATTTCGAGGATCATTTGAAAACGAGATTGCCCCCGAAGGGCAGGTTTATCACAACTGGCGTCAGAAGCGGGGATTTTCAACACTGAAATACTATTAATTAAGCCATTGGAAATCATTAAAATTTGTGAACCAATTCAAATGAAAATTGGAATTGCAGTGAATTTGGAATAAGGTTGGAGTTATAACTTTCAGTTTTTTATAACTGAATTAAGGAACTACCCCTTGTTAATTTAAGAAGTTAACATTTCATTACTAATACTAACATTTTCTGAAGGAGATCTCGGCTGTTGAGAACCTTCACTTTAGTAAATTTTTATTTAATTTTCGAAGGAGATCTCGGCTGTGAGAACCTTCTACATATTTTTTACTGATAACGCCGTTTAGAGCTAGTTCTGGCACATTTTTACTCTTTTTCTGATCTATCATAAGTTGCCTGCATTTATTTTTTACTTTTTCTAACGCCGTTTGAACAGCCTTAGAGCTAGTTCCGGCACATTTTTTCTCTTTTTCTACTCTATTGAAAGTTAAGTGCATGGTTTATTTTCACTGTTTGTTTGCCGTTTGAACAGTCTTAGAACTAGTTCCGGCACATTTTTTCTCTGTTTCCATTCTATTGCAAGGTGCATGCATACATTGAAGGAGATCTCTGCTGCTGAGAACCTTCAACTTAGTTACTGAGTAAAATTTCTGAAGGAGATATCTGCTGTTGAGAACCCTCAGCTTAGATATTAAGTAAAATTTCTGAAGATCTCTGCTGTTAGAACCTTCAATTTAATTGTTAAGTTAATATTTGAAGGAGATCTCTGCTGTTGAGAACCTTCTATTTCCTAAAACTTTTTGAAGGAGATCTCTGCTGTTGAGAACCTTCTACTTACTAACACTTTGCGAAGGGGATCTTGGATGTGAGAACTGTCTTATTACTAACCTTACAGGGGGTAGTTCTTATGCCCAAGTAGTAAATTGTATGGATTAAAGAAAAGTGATATTATTCTGAGAGTCTGAAAGTTTAGGAATTTCTTGCTATTCAAGGGGTAGTGGAAGTATAAATTATTCAGTAACATGGAGCTTCGTTCTAGAGAACTACATAATCTCCAGCAATTTAGGGACTCTGAAAGTCCACCAGCCACAGAGAATATTCTACCCAGGAGTCAGGATGTTGAAATGAATGAACACGTGGGATCTTGTCATAATCAAGGGCCTTTCACTGTCCCTGGTCAATCTGCAAGTGGCAGTCAATTACAAACACATGAAGGTCTCAATAGCTGGAGACCAAACCGTCAACATAGATGGTCCCTAAGGGAGTATTTTGTGCGATCCCCTGCTCAACAACGGCAAGCACAGCCTTGTTATGTAAAGCAAGAAAGAGAGGTATCAGTCTCACCATTTCCAAGGAGAAGGGACGCCTGCACATATGTTGACTCAACTCCCCACGAAATGGAAAATCAACCTAATGAGTTATAATGAGGAATAGGCGCAACCCTGTAACCCATAACTTATACCAAGATTCAAGCACAGGGCGTCCATCCTAACCTAAAAACACGAGACCTTATATCCGAGAAGCACCAATACCACATGGATTTACTCCTATTCAACCTTGGCCCATGCCTCGTGTGCAGTATGTTAATACCCCATTCCCAAATCATGACAGGAACAATCAGAATGACTTCAAACCCAGACCACCTTTATTTGATGGTAAACCCGACGCCTGGGAGCCATTTCTTCTGCAGCTAAGACTAATGTCACGCAGCTTTGGCTGGAATGATGATAGGTTTCGGGAACAGTTACTCTGTGCGCTGAAAGGTGAGGCACTCATGTTTGTGTCAAATCTCCCACCTGCAGCACTAGATGACACATACAGCTTAATTCGCAGTATGGAACAACGGTTTGAGCAATGTCTACTAGCAGAGACTCATAGGGCTAACCTATACAATTTAAAGAAGCAATCCAAAGAAACCATTCAGCAATATGGTGCTCGTGCCAGCCAATTAATGTCAAGGTCATACCCAGGTATGCAAGGTACACCGATATTCGAAACTCTAGCTATTGAACATTTACTGAAGGGTCTCCCTGACCAGAAGATAGCATATGAAATTCTCACTAAAAAACCCAGGGATTTGGCAGAGGCTATGAACATGATAAACTGGCATGAGGCCTGTCGTCAATACACGGTGAAGCCCTCGGGGGTACGACATCTTTATGAAGATAAGCGAGGCTGAGGGGGAATATGAAGATGAAACATTGGTTTCGGAAATGAGGCGTATTAACAGCAGAAAAACTGTAACTGAAGAGCGAATTAACCAATTATGGCGTGAAATGCAGAACTATCTTACACAACAGTTTGAAAAGATTGTCAAAATTGGGTCAGATGAACCTTCAGAAAAAGGAGGGAGATCACAGAGTGACTTTGACACAGACGAGAGCCAATATGTTTCCGCTGTAATAAAAGGGGTCATATAACGCCTCGTTGCCCCACTGCCCCCCCCCCCCCCTGCCAGAAAAGAGCAGCGATGAAAAGCAAAAGTTGCAGGAAAACAAGGAAGGGCTGTGCTAGATGACCGCAGTCCAGCCCATACCAATTTACAATCATCAAACAAGGCCAATACATTAAGTACAAAGAGGAATGATTCTCTTCAGGATTTTTCTATTAACAATGACATAGACAAAGAAGTGTTATGTTCCCCAGAGATATTATCAAACAGTGTTATTAACAGTACATTTGCAACAATCAGTGACAAAAATGATGATAATAGTGATGTGTATAGTTCACCAAGACATGATGATTTTGTAGACAGTGAAATCAACCTTCACCTCAACATTGGCCCTGTAAAAGCAAAAACTGTCAGTACAGGTAAACATTGAAGGAATGTCAAGTAATGCAGTCATTGACACAGGTGCCGAGGTGACAGTTATAAGTAATAAAATTTATGAGAGCATCCCAGAAGACTTAAGGCCAAAGTTGACTCAAGCACGTAGAAAATTAGTAGTAGCGGAAGCAGGAAAAGAGATGAATGTGTCTAGGGTGACTGATATTAACATTACAATCGGTTGATTTAAATTTGTGTGGCCGGTGCATGTGGCACCTATTCGTGACAATGTTTTGTTAGGATGGGATATGATGTTCCATCATAAGTTTGCAATTGACCCATAAAAAGGTTTCCGTGTTCAAGATAAATGGTTAGACATTGACACTATTCACTCTAACAGCTCAGTTGCAAGCATAGGTATTAAGCGTGTAGTCACAATACCTGCAAATTCTGAATTTGTGATGACTTTACCCTGCAAGGATGTTGAACATAATTATGGACTATTTATTTGAATCAAATAACTTGAGGCGTTTTATCACAGCAAAAGCACTCGTTACACCAAAGAATAACAGAATACCAGTGAGGATAATTAATCCAACCAGCACACATGTGCGCATAAAAAAGAATGCAGTTCTTGGACACTTGCATAAAGTGCACGATATACAAGAAACAAACATTATAATTGACAATACTGTAGTGACGGGGGTACCAATTTCAAGAGTGCAAACTTCAACTGATGAAAACATTAAAACAAGAACATATGAAGATATATCTGGCATTGGTACAAGGGGTTCGAGAATGCCCGACATCATGCTCAGTACTATTTTGGAAGAAATAAACATTGGTGAAAATATTTGTGAATCACAACTTCAAGCTTAAATCCCAAGCCATTTGGTGGAATTTTATAATGAAAGCTTGGGAAATCCCAATTCGGTTGAAGAGAGAAAAAAATTGGCTGCTGTCTTAAGTGAACACTCAAATACCTTTGCCAAGTCACCCACGGACATGGGACGGTGCTCTCTGATAAAGCATAGGATTGATACTGCTGGGGCTTCCCCGATAAGACAACCCCTACGCAGGACCCCACAAGGCTTTGAGGCTGAAGAAGAACAGTATTTAAAGGATCAACTGGAGGCTGGTGTTATAAGGCCCTCATGTTCACCTTGGAGTTCACTGACAGTCCTTGTTAGAAAGAAAGATGGAAGTAAGATGGTGCGTGGACTATCGTAAGCTAAATGACGTCTCAGTAAAAGACGCTTACCCCTTACCACGTATAGACATGTGTCTTGACTGCCTGTCTACTTCGAAAATCTTCTCCACCCTTGACTTACAGGCTTGATACTGGCAGCTTGAACTCCATGAAGAAAATAAAGCTAAGACAGCTTGCATCACAAAATTTGGCCTGTTCGAGTATAATACCCTGCCATTTGGTATCTGCGCAGCGCCCTCAACCTTTCAAAGATGCATGGATCTTATTCTTAGAGGACTTCAGTGGGAGGCCATATTGATATACTTGGACGATATTGTCATAATGGGGTCAAACTTTGATGAATACTTGGGACGGTTAAGTGAGGTTTTGAAACGAATATCCAATGCTGGACTTAAACTTAAACCTTCTAAGTGTGAATTGTTCAAAACAGAGGTACTCTTTCTGGGACATGTTGTTGGACAAGATGGGATTCGTCCCAACCCTAAATTAGTGGCATCTATAAAAGACTGAAAAGAACCAACTAATGTCAAAGAAATACGGCAGTTTGTAGGACTTTGTAACTACTACAGACAATATATTGAGCGGTTTAGTGAACGTGCTTCAGCACTTACCCAACTTACCAGGAAAACACTCAATTTGTTTGGACCACTTTGTACGAAAATGCTTTTAAGGATCTAAAAGATGCTCTTTGCAATGCCCCTGTGCTCGCCTATCCCACGAGTATTGTTATTATATTCTAGACACAGATGCCTCGGACGTTGGAGTAAGTGGAGTCCTCTCACAAATTCAAGATGGAAAAGAGAGTCGTTGCTTATGCCTCTAAGAAGCTTTCTAGACCACAACATAAGTACAGTGTCACACGCCGTGAACTTTTAGCGGTAATAGCATTTACTCACCACTTTAGGCACTATCTGCTTGGGAGAAAATTCAAACTAAGAACTGACCATGGGTCACTTAGGTGGCTGTGTAATTTTAAAGACCCAAGAGGACAAGTAGCTAGGTGGCTAGAGTCTCTGGCACTATATGATTTTGAGATACATCACAGGCCTGGAAAGATTCCTCAGAATGCAGACAGTCTCAATAGGAAAGACAATGAAGACAGTAACTGCTGCCATGATCAGTTTTTAACACAAAACTGTTTAGATTGTGTACGAAATAAAGCAGAATGGAGGGATTTCCAAACTGAAGTTGACAATGTGATAGACTTGAGTGAAAAGATTTCAGAGGACGTTTGCAGGGCAGTTACAAGGCAACAGTATGACAAAGAAAGCCAAAATGAGATTACCATTGCAGATAGGAGGATATCAGGGAATTACCTGCCACAATATAACAATAAGGAGATAGGTAGACTTCAGCGTGAAGATCCTGTCCTAGGTTGTCTCCATAAATGGACAGATAATCATGACGTAGAGAAGAAATTAATTCATTAAGCCCAGCAGTGAGAAAATACTGGTTAAATTGGGACAATATTGTGAAGCGCGGACACATATTATATCAGAAAGTTATCTCAGGGGTACAAAATGGAGTTGAATCTATAAAATTACAGTTGCTGGTGCCTAAGGTGTTACACAAAGAAGTTTTAAAAGTTTGTCATGACAATATTCTCGCTGGACATCAAGGAATTAATAAAACAGTAGAGAAGATCCGTGAGAATTTTATTGGTACAAATACAAGGAAGATATCAAGTTGTATATTTCAATGTGTTCAGTGTGCAAAAAATCCTCACATCCCGCTAAGGTACCAAGGGCTCCACTTCAAACCCACAGAGCGGGTTATCCACTAGATATGCTTGGGCTAGACATAATGGGCCCATTGCCAACCACTCAAAGATGACAGAAATACACATTAGTAATTGGAGATTACTTTACACGGTGGATGGAAGCCTACCCATTACCGAACCAGCAGGCTGTGGAAGTTGCTACAAAACTAGTTTTTGAGTTCATGTGTAGGTATGGGATCCCGTTAGAAATCTATTCTGATCAAGGGAGAAATTTTGAGAGTGATCTCTTTAAAGAAATATGCAATCTGTTGCAAATTAAGAAAACTAGGACTACTCCTTACCATCCTTCCTCAAATGGATTAATTGAACGTTTTAATGGGACCTTGGGCCGCATGTTGCGGAAGTTTGTCGATAGGAACCATGGAAACTGGGATGAATACATAGGATTACTAACTGCAGCTTATATGAGTACGCATCACACAGCCACCGGGTTTACACCAAACTTTATGATGCTCGGGCGAGAAGTCAACCTGCCTGTTGACATTCTGTTCCCTCTTCCAAGACCAAAAACAATGGAAGAACATGAATATGTGTCTGAATTAAGGGAAACAATGACGAAGTGTTACCATTCTGCACGAAGTCAACTCAAATTATCAGCTAACAGACAAAAAAGGACTATGACTCTTGATTAGTTGAAAACTTGTATTCTCCGGTACGAAAACGTACAATAACTGTACATCATGACAGACTTAAAAAGTGCCTCTTAGATATTCTCCTGGTATATAAAAAGTATCCGACAAATAAAAAGTTTGAACGTCCGTGGGACGGTCCATATGTGATTCTTAAGAAACTATCACCTAGTGTGTACATGATACAAGGACGAAAACGTACAATAACTGTACATCATGACAGACTTAAAAAGTGCCTCTTAGATGAAGAGTGTGTTCCTAAATGGATACTTAAAGTTAAAACACTGTTCAAAAACAGGGTTCAGAAAATTAGTGTGAGCCATAATATACGTGTACATAGTAACTGTTGTGTTTCCTCTAGGAACATAGACAAACTCTAGACTAGAGAAACTGTTTATATTTAAAACTGATCACTTTTTTCAGACCTTCAGTAATGACGGTACAATACCAGTGTCTGATGTGTGGCTTCAAGAATGGGTTTAGTTCTGTCTGGAACCATATTGCGCAGATACATGTGAACCCAAGATTTGTGCCTTGGACCTGCCGTTGTGGAATGGTCTTCAGGAGGCTACCGGGGTCAGTTAAGCACCTAAGTCAGTATGAGTGCACTATAGTTGCAAATGGTGTAAAGTCAAAGGAAGCCCCATTCAACAGAATGATGACGAAACTGAGAAAACGCTCTCCAGATGTTGAACTGCGTTTACCACAACCACCGGTAAATCGCCCATCCCTTTGACACATCTTTATATGAAGACATTTCTGATTGCGAGCTCGACCACTATGATGCCATGCCTGGCACTCCATTGCTAGATGAGAATTCACCACCGTTAAAGCGCCCTTCGCTTGTCACATCCTTATGCGAAGACATTTCCGATTGTGAACTGGACTACCATGATGACCTGCCTGGCACTCCATTGCTGGATGCGAACTCTCATGTTTGATCAGCCTAAACTACTACTTCGGGCTGTTTTCTATCGTGTAGCCATTTATGTAGAATAACTACAACTGCCAATATTGAACTGTGATATAAGCTCAAGATTTGAGTTCTACTATGTAAACTGACATCCTGTGAACGAAGAAGTGATGTAGTAAGACGAAGAAGTGATGTAGTAAGACGAAGAAGTGATGTAGTAAGACGTTAGTATAGCTTTTGGAAATACCTGTATTTCTCATAAACTTAAACCAAAATGAGCTTATTAGAGTGAAAAACAGTATTATTCCAAATAACCCTCAGGATGTGTTGGCATTCTTAAAAACTTACAATTACATGTAACAGCTATGAGCAGACACTCTTTTGTTGCCATGGGTTTCAGGTGCTAACAAAGTGAACTTTCCATGTAGAAACTTGCTGGACTTATTCAATGTGACAATTGACATTTGAATATTGGAATATTAAAGACCCTCTTGAGCCACGAATGACCAAAATCGGCCCCATTCTAGAAATTCACCAAACTTTGTACAATGTTAAATTAATGTGTCCTATATTGCTGCATCGTGTTTGATTATCCCATAAAAAATATTTTTGTCAGTTTCGATGCTCAACTGAAGAGGGTTTTTACCCAATTTTACGACGTTTGTTACGTAACGTCAATGTTACGTCACGTCAATTTTACGCCAATTACTGTTACTAAAGCGTTTTTGGATATATTCGTAAAAATAACAACACACAAGCTAGGTTTTGATATATAATTAAATCTCAGATGTATACATTGAAACATATTAATTTATGTGTTATGAAAATATAAATATCGCCGTTAATAGATGATACGTAGTATATGTTCAACCTCAGTAAATAACTACTGACATTAATTACATTTAATGTCTTTCGCCTATTTTGATTCAGAAAACTTACCCAGAGTATTTATATTTTGAAATATATATCAGTGGATACTCCTAGGAGTAATAAATTCATAATAAAGACCGCTACTTATCTTCACGCGTAGATCATTACAAATGATAAATTGCAGGTTGCATTTTTACTTGTAGAAAATAAATCTTCAATAAATTCACCAAATTGAATATCGCAAAGACAATACTTTCTTTTATGATAGAATAGAATAGACAAAGGACATTTTTTTTCAAAATAACGGCAATACATGTATATCATTACGGCACCTGTTACGTAAGATTGCATTTAGCGGTTAATACATGTTTGGCCTTAGAATCATCAGTTAACATGCGGAAATCGTTTTGTCTAAAACGATGTAAGAGACAATTATCACAGCTCGTGAATACTAAAAAGGACTACATCTTAGCAAGGTCTTTATTTGAAAGACCTTGATCTTAGACAAATGCTGACACTTTTAGACAACAGTGAAAACTACTGGACACGATTTTACCATTTTTGAAAATGTGTGCTCCCTTTCGTTTACAGGTAGCTGTGGGATTTGCGTTTTGAACGCGTGCAAAAAATATAGATTAAAAGCACAATTTGTCGTGCTCAAATAAGATATATTGACAACGGAAGAGAAGATTTAAAATCAACCTTCTCATCAGCAAAAACAAACGCCGGGATGTTGAGAGACACGGTGACCTATGCCGATGAAACCGAAAGTAGTGACGTCATGTGCAAAAAACGTAAGCGTGTCTGCCGAGTGGGCATAAAAATTAGAGTATATTTTACATACAATGAGTTATATTTCAGATGTGACGCATCATACTATCGACAACTGCATTAAATTTGGGTAATTATTTGGGTAATTATGAAATAGCTCACACTCGAAACAACATAATATAAAACTAGTTATGTTGGACATCCATATTTTACCGATCCGCGGCTTTTAGTCTGAACTGTTATAGGTAATCCCAAAACGCTATAATATAGTTTTGTTGTGTCTATCTAACAATCCATTTTAATGATACATGTATTTTAAAGACTTAATTAAAATGACAGTTTCTCTAAATTTTGCTAGAACTACTTCTTAAAATGTTTATACTTTACATAAATAACAAAATTATACAGATCTATACCATATATAAAAAAAATTGTGGCGCTAACATGTCACAATCAACAACACCTTATTTTGTAAATAAACCAAACAATTTGTATAGGCATAAACGGTTTACACAATTATACATTTAAATCGCAATCGAACTGATTTTCATTTACCAATGAAATCAGATTTGGAAAGCATTTAGTAACAAAAAGTAATAAATATAACAATAACGGTGTGAATTAAAGGTCCAATACTAAGGAAAGCGAAAATTCAAATATACTTTAAAAAACACAGAAATCAGTTATTTTTAATAAAAAATGAAAGTTGGTATGTAGAAATTCTAAATAAACCACAGTACATGTACACTTATTTTTCTATGCATTATGAAGAAAGTTAAAAAGACCTGCCAGTGGGTAGTCATTTTGTCAAATCACTGAGATTTCAACATAATACACATACTTTTCTTCGTGTTACAAACACGTTCTGTAAATTTTATCCTGACAATCTTCATTATTTAGTTGCATAAGGTAAATGTACTTGCCATTGAAATAACTGTCACTTAATTTTCGCTTAGTGGTGGACCTTTAAAAGCCGCAAAAATATAACAATTGGTGGGTGGTGTGCCCGTGATCACAGGTAAATATGCATTTATAGCACAAAACCCAGAGGTCTAGGGTTCAATTTCCTTGTTAGTCGGAACTCGACTAAATTCAATATGATGCTAACAAAGCAGCTAGTTATACTTTATAACATCACAAGCATCATCGAAAGCGAACAATTTAAGTTTTTTCAATATAACCAACTAAGTCATGAACGTTTACTCGTTACAACAACAAATAACAACAGTAAGCCTTGCGTATCTAAAACAACAATTACTGACGGAACTTCTACAGACAAAACTAATCTTGCTTCAAACAGCTTTTGACATGTAGAATATCAGAATGTTTTCGGAAACAAGAGGTTAACATTCCTTTTCTGGAGGAAGTTACTTATGGTTTGAAAACTGCCCTTTTTGTCGCACATGTTACAATTGAGAATAAATATGCAACTGTATAATCACGCACACTGTCTTGAATGCAATAATTGAAAAAACTTTCAGTTGCAAATACAAAAGAAGCAAGGTTACAATGGAAATGCCTTAGAAAGACTAATCAGAATCGCTATACAGTGATTCACTGTCGGATTCATCTATAGGTTCCGGTATATTGGTGGCTTCAGACAGGTGCGCTGTCCAATCACGGACACCGAAATTTTCTGGGTGCGTATAACGAAACCGGGCGTATCCAAGAAACCATATAACTGCCGCAATATGGGAACATACACCAACAACACGTGCACCTGCACGACACTTGCAATACCAGGCTAAAACCTCAACCTGGTCAAACTGTACCCAGAGATCGCATTTTTTTGAAGACCCATGCCGGCTTTGTATTCAGACACGAATTGAATTACTGTCTTCAACATGAACTTTAATGTCACAGCTTCATTCTAAATGTCCCTGAATGTAACACCGACTTAGCTTTAACTTATAAACACCGCATGTTAAAGCCCGCAGATATTCTTCGGACAATCTGGGGAAATGTTCTAGATCTACACAGTCAGCATTTTTCCACATAGTTGACCTTTGTTCAATGTTACTGCTCTCTATGAAATATTTAAGGCTATTGACTTGTTTGGCTTTTTTAACATAACCTGGGCTACGCGGGAATCATCTTCTTCAGCAGAACTAAGAGGTGCAAGGTACTTGTTTGACACAGCACATACAATACGAACAAAGTCCCCTATATTTGGTATCTGGTTTGTTGGTAATACTTTGTCAAGGAACTTCCACCGTTTGATCCGTGCATTGGCGCTCTCAACCACCCATCGTATCTTAAATGAAAAATACATGCAAATATAAATATATCATACAATATCATTCAAGCTCAATAATGCAGATGAAATGCTGGTAAACTAATAATTTCTATATCGACGAGATACCATGCACGGTGGGGAATCACGTGATCAAAATAAATTCTGAACAAAAGTAGATCTGTGAGCAATGTTAGAAAATAATGAAAGCCGTTTAGCTGTAAATGTAAAATGTAGTCTATCTTATGGTAACATAAAAGTATTCTAGTACTACACAGGTCCAAATTATAGTCAGTTCCCGATTGTGAACACTTCAAGTTACCGTCATAATTTATTTTTGAAGTATTCAGCACAATAATTAAGAGTTTATTACAGCGCTCCTATGGTAAATTTGTGGCGTGTATTGGCCCGGCTGTGTCACTTTTTCTGCCACGTGTCACTTTTTCTGCCACATATATTCAAATTCAACGTGTGATTCTACAAAATGTATATGACTTGTTTTCCTTGGTATCGTCTATCTTACGCATTTTTGTCATACAATTTGCGGCGGTACGGACTCCAGACCATAAATTGGAACCGACGTGTACTAAATCGTACAAAGGCGTAATATAAACACGTTCAGTTCAGTTAATAATAAAAATGCGAGGATTCGCTTACCTGTTATAAAGAACTGTGAATTCTAAAACAGCTTATGTTAAATATTGACCTTAGAGATTATTCAATATACTGCATATGTTGAATATTTTTCATATGCCAACAAGCCTGGTTTTATAACTAAGTCTGCTTATTAATACCGAATGTTTTACCATTCCATGATTCTAAAATATTTAACTATGATGGTAGTGTTGCGTGTTGTTGTGTATCTATATTGTATTTCGTATCACTTTTAATTTTAATTTTATTGTGACAATTTTTTATATTATTAAACTTAACATTATTACTATAAATACAGTATATGCTTTATACACATGCTGAATAACGAGGGGTTCCCGATTCGATGTAAACGGATGTAGGGGCAATAAAATTGCATAATAATTACGTAATTTTATGGCACGCGACTTCTCTAATCTGTGAGATATTGGCCTCTCGCCTAATTTGCATAAGTAATTGTGATTGGCTGGAAGCCCCTCAAGCGTTTAAAATTGAAGATTCGTTACTGAAATATTTAGGTTTTTGGTACGTGGCATTCCCTGTTTGATATTATTATTTTTTTTTTTCACATGTAACAAGAATATTGAACAAGCAACCTTTATGAATAAGCATTTATTATAATAAGATGAAGTATGGCAACTGTGTAAATGATTTCTTGAGTCACAATTATCTTCAAAGAATGAATCTAATACTGTGGAAAACGAATGCACAAGCCCGAGTAACAAACCTTACATCACTCCGATAAACATGATAAAGAAATAGTTTCACTATTTCCACTTCGAAGCAGGAACGTAGAATATACGTTGATTCTAGGTTCCTGTTCGAAGGCAAACCGATTTTACAGGTTGACATTTTAGAGTTGTCTGCCTTCTACGTCTCAGTTTAATGAGCAAATAGCTGGGAACATATCCCCATCAAAATTTCTTCGGCACTTATTAACACAATAAAAACCAATACTTTAATGCATTTGTGATTTAACATGATAGGATTAAGTTTAAAAATGATGTTAACACAATTCCAAGTTACATTTACCTATCTACACACCTGCATCAATCGGTGAAATATGAAAATAAATGGTGTATCATGCCGCATGTGTGAACTTGCATTTTTAAACATACAGATATTTATTAAGTGGTGAGAGTTTTCATACAATGTACAGTTTTCATTTAACGTGATTTCTAAAAGCTTCATTTTAGAGCGGAAGTTTGTTAGTAAACAGGTAAATTGTGTAGTATGCGCCGGTTGTGCCCAATACCGAAATTACACTTTCCATATATTATGGAGCACATTTAATTAAAACTATGCGTGAAGGTGCGACAGTCATAAAATATCAGATCTGTGAATGGAGTCACACTGAAAAAAAATCATCTATGAAACAGTCCAACCGTTCACTCAGCCTGTCCGTGTTCATCTTGTTCGGAGTAAAATAGCCTAATCAAGCTAAAACATAACGACAAGAAAGATGTGTTTTAAATAACTTTTTTCTATAGGAAAAAGTGCATGCTATTCTTTTTACAGAAGCTTTATTTCATCATGTTTACCTGCGTACACTTCTTGTCCGATTGAAGTTCCTTACAATTCTGTGTACAGTTTGCCTGCTGATGTTGATTCCATGCTGATTGAATATTATATATGATCCGCTGAATACGCAACGTTGTATGACCAGTCAGGTGATGATCCACTAATATGTTTTTATACTAATTAACTGGCATTTTACCACCTCTTTGCAACTTCATATATATTTCTTTTCCTATAAAATAGCGCTTAATATTGTTTGTTTGTAATTATGCTTATTGGGTCCACCATCCTCTAAAGAGGCTATCATCGGTACGACCCGTTCATAGCGCTCACTGGTTAACGAATTTTAAACGAAAAAATAACAGCAAGCAGAGTCAGCCAATCAGATCAGAGAACCTCTAAAACCGATTGAAACGGTTCGCTTACCGGTCCTTTGCGGTCATCGGTCCGGTGAACGGTCCGGTGAACGGTTATGGACCGATATGACCGAACCGGAACGCAAACGCAAACGAACCGCTACCGGAACGCAACCGGAACGCATAAATGGTAAAAATTACCGTTGGCAGTACTGTAGGTGATACCTTAAATTTATAGATTGAACACTTATCTGTATCTGGTAACACCTGAGGTTGTTTTGTTATGTTAGGATCTATGAGGTTTCACGGCCTTGGTGCTGTTTGAGTACTTATATGTTACATTCTTAGTGTATTCAACAGTTATATACTGTGTAAGGCATAAGTACTTTAAGCACTTTTTTTGGGCTGGTTTGAGTATTAAAAGAAGCCACTACTTTTGATTTTTGGTGACACTTCATTTAATTCTTTCAAAAGTTGGCATTTCTGTGTTTACCAAGGTTGTCAGTTGGTAGTGTCAGTAATTAAAATGCCAGATTGAACACTTATCTGTCTCTTTACTGTCTGGGGGTGACTGTATGGTAGTACTTCTTTGTTAAGCATGTAGGAGTAAGGTTGCACATATGGTAAGAGTACATTATTATGATTGAACTGATAATGCCTTAGTCTAAAATTTGGATGGGACTTTGATGATAAAAGTAAACTATAATGATAATATTTTTGTATTTTTCATGTGGAAGTTACTGCTCCAATTTGAATTTGTTAAAGGGGATGTATTTTGAGCCCACCAGTTAGAGCAAAAAGTTGTATATATGTATGTATCTTTGGGAATACTTTGAATCATGCTATTTGTTGTTGTGTTTTGAATAGATTTGAGATAATTGTTTTTGTAATAATAATTTTAAAAACAAATCATCATTGCTATTTGATGCATAATTTCAGTTACCTGAAATGATATTTTTGTTGTATTTTGGGTAAAATGCATTTTTTTTCCAAGGGGGAGCTGTTGTCGAGAACTTGACATATTGTGTTTTGTATATATGATGATGTAACAATGATTTTGGTGCATAAAGTACCATTTGTATGTGCGTAATTTTGTTATCGTACTTTTCTGAAAGTTTCATGCTTAGAAAGGGAATAGTTTTGAGGCAATTCTGTAGATTGAGTTTGCAAGTCAGAACTCAATATTGCCAAAATTAAAAATCCTTTCTTAATCATTATTTTGGTTCGTTATTCAGCACATTATGACTGTACCTTATGTATATATTGATATCATTTACTCATAAAGAGTCTTTCGTTTTTGGTACGTAGCATTCCCTGTTTGATATTATTTTTGTTTTTAGTGTTTAATTATGTTGATTTATTGAGAGTTTTGTGAAACTGCATTCTAAGTGATGCTGGTCGGGTTCTAAAATAGACCAAATAAAAGAATGTTTCAAAGCTATCATTTTGAGTCAGTCAGCATAATTTTAAGGCTGACATATTATTATATATATCAAAACCTTTGTTTGTGAGGAATTGCACAACATGACATGCAGGATTTTGTCTCCAATTTAAGTTTCTTCTCTTTCTTTTCATTCTGCTAGGCTACATCTTTATGTAACAGGTGCTTGGAAAATGAATATCAGCTAGTTTAATATGTTAACAAGAAGTTAGTGGCAAATGGTTGAAGAGCTAGGTTCTTAAATAGTAAGGCTTTGTTTTTTAGTATATTGTTGTATTTTTTGAGACCTTTTATTTGTTGTAATTGGCAAAATTAGCTCTTAGAAGTGACCACTCATTTTGGTCAACCATTTTGGTTTTTCCCCATTTTTGGAAGGAGAGAAATAGCTGCTATTTTAATTGCTTTAAAGAATTATCTGGTTGTTAAGACTTATGTGTTAGGGTGCATACTTTTATACAGATTACATTTAATTATTTTGTTGTTGATGACAATTTTTGGTTTTGTTGCTTTTGTTGGAAAATGTAATTTATGGGAGGAGTTAGAGTTTAAATGCCAATCATGCGAAAAATTAGACTGGTGTTTTAGCCAATCAGAAGACAGCATTTCTTCTCCTCTATATAAGGCCTGGATCCCTAGGCTTATGAGCTCTCTACTTTTGGACTTTTTGACATTTGGAACTAAATTTCTGATAAATAGGTTAATATTTTAGAAATCATTTATTTAGATTGGATTTTTGATAATCATTTAAAGATTTGGTAATTTTTTTCGACTATAATTTTCTGAGATTACAAACTATGAAAATGTGGATTTTTATTATGGCACTAATTCTCAACTTTCTGTTAAACATGGGAATTTTCCTTAGAATAAATTTAGCTTTAGTATTCTATGTTGTACTTGTATACTATCAACAACCTCAACAGGCAATTGCTGAACCCTGTTAAAGACTGGTGTGCAGATACTGAACTTGACATTACTTGAACACACTGATTTGTTATCTTGGAACTTTTATACATATATGTTGGACTTGTTGAGTAGAAAATAATCTCATGAAAACGAATGGTGTTTGCTTACTTCAGGTGGAAAGTTAATACAACAAAGGGAGACAACAACTTAAATTATCTACCCTGGCAACATAGAACAATTTGAACAATGGAACATTTAATGCACTCGGCTCTTGAACCCTGAGTGTAAAAGACTTCTGACCGGTCTTATAAATGGTCAGTGGTGTCGGTCATCCTGATTAATAAATTGAAAGCCCACGAACTAAGTCTATTTCGAGGATCATTTGAAAATGAGCTTGCCCCCGAAGGGCAGGTTTATCACACTGATATAATTATGTGATACTGTCAATTACATACATGACGTCATAAACGTTTAAACCCGGCGCCGTAAGTTCTCAGCTTCCTGAAATCAGACAGTATACAGATACATGCAGATGATTTCACTGGAAATAGTTGAGTTGATATTGATAAAATCTGCCTTAACGGTTATATCACAGTACGGACATGAAAACCACGTAATGAAATTTAACAAAATATGTGACGTGGACTGAGAAAATGGGTCCAGATGAGCATTAATTATTACTTCGCAAATGTAAAATGACAAATAACTAATTTTCACCAAATTTCGACTAGGCGTAACCATTTAAAAAATGATGTTTATTGGAAATGGCATTCACAAATATGCATGAAAATGATTATATCATGTCTTTATCGTAAAGCATATTAACCATAGCAACCACTAATTCTGTCACATTCGAAAAAGTGAAAATGAGGGCACGGTCAATAAAAATGAGGATTTATTGAAAAGTTGAAAAATGACAACAAAATTAAAACAAGCGAAATACTAAACAATAAATTATGTGTTATCAGGTTAAATTTCAAGAAAAAATACCGCCATATGAATGTGTAACAAGGCAATCTACAACGTCAAATATATTGACGTTAAAATTACTGTTTTGACGTCACAAACGTCATGTGAAGAATAACAATGTGTGTTATCTGAAAACAAGCATAACTTTAAAAGTAGTTGGTAGATTTACTTGAAATTTTCAATTCATAGTCAACAGACTTCACACTTTTAGAAAACATGTAAAACAAAATGTGTGATTTTTACTCATCTGGACCCATTTTCACAGTCGCAGTCACAATTATGATGCTTTAAAACAAGTTAATGCAAATAATGCCATAATTATAGAAATGGGGATTAAAATTTCTGGGAACAGCAAAAATGTTCATGCGTTGTCTGGCGAGGTTAAAAGTCACTCAGCTTAGCGTAATAAAATATTTCATCATTTTTTTGTACAAATTAACGTGTTAGAATGGAAAAAGATTTTACTTTTGCGCGACATACCGGTTAGTTTATCACCAATTGTCGTTCAGATGCTTCGTCATTAATCAGGTCGTCGGCCTTCGTGATTAGATTACCACGCATCTGAACACCACATAGTGATAAACTAACCGGTTTTTCACTCAAATGTGAAATCTATTTCTTTACTAAACCAATTGAAATGATCTTAGCAACAATGAATCTCTCTAAAAACTCGCTAAAAAATGTGGTACATGTACCACATTTTCACAAATAAAAAAATCAATACTTAGTCAAAAGCCAACACTTGTTTAAAACGCAATGTTAAGTGTCAAAATGTTCAAGCTTCAACTAAATCAAATGACAACAAATCTAGGTAGAAGTCCAAACATCCTCAGAAAGTTGTCCTTGCAAAATGATCCCTCTTGTTTTTGTGTGCGAGACAAAGGTTAAGGTCACAGATCTTTGAATAATTATATCTGCCATGTGTTTGCGTTTGGGATAAAGTGAATCTGACATGTTCATGAGTTGCCGAGTTTTTTGGACGTATCTCAACCCGAGGGTGGAATTTCCTTATCCACAACTCAATGGACATGGTAGATTTTTTTCTCACCGTTTAATTTTCACAAAATAAAAAGAAGGAATAAGTGCAAATACAGGATGGGGATGAAAAAATGAAAATCAGCTTTTCTCGAATTTTACTTCAAAACTGCAATAGATTGATAGAAAATGATCTAACTAAGAAAATGCATACCAACAACCCTATGTTTATTTAAAAAATAACAATTTTACAGTCATTTTTCGATCTTTATGTCTGCTTACAATCAACGTAAAAATAGTTATAAGTTTATCTCACATGGGTAAATGCACGGAAATATGTATCTCATAGGTGAGAAAGGAATATATCCCATATATTGCATATCGTATCTCCGTACGTGTTTTCTTCTATTGTTTTAAAAGTGAACAATGCGTAACTATTTTTGTATAGTAGCGGAGTAATTTACTACTTATTCAATGAATAGCGGAGTGATATGTCCGAATGAGGCAGTTTAATGCGCAAACGGAGAAGTAGTTTGCAGGAAGAATAAGAAAATTTCTGAAACAGTGTATACTTGAACATTTTTCAACATTTTCTGTAACAGTTCTATTTAACAACACATCAGGTTTATTAATATTGACAAACACAACAAAGTATGATAGATGTACTGGCTCAGTACACATGCACGGCGGCAGCCATATTAAAACACACATGTCAATGCGAAGAAACATGAAACATGAAAAAGAAAACAATAAATGTCGATATTTTCTGTAGTGACACTTCAATTCCTGTCATTACTTTGAATAGTGATATACATGTATAAAGTACCATCAGTGATGTTTGCATTTGCGAACAATCTCAGCGAAGGGACTTTATGAGCAAAAAAAGAGTTGCAGGTTTGGTTATTCGACACGGATTGCGAATGACATTCAACATGTTCAACAACAGAATTAACAGATGCAGATTGCTGGTTCGGACCGGACAAAATATCAGGGATCTCTTTTTGCTGCTGGTTTGATTGAACCCTGTAATTATTGAGGAAAGCGGGATTTTTGTGGCCAGTTATAAGCACGACCTGTGTGCCAGGTACTTTGCTTTGCAATAGTTTCTGGGAAAGACGTTTTCGGACACTTGTGTTTGTCAGACGTTTCCCGTTTGCCAAATCACGGAGAATTGCATTTTTTGCCATGATTTTCATCAAACAACCTTACATCATCACGTGGAAAATTGGTGTGGGTTACAACGGCCAAGTAAAAAGGATCTTCATCACCTGCAAAATATTTGGATTGAACAGCCCACTATACAAATGGTATGGTATCATTATTACTTGTAATTTTAGATCATTTTATTTGTAAAGACCTGTTAGTTGCCCAATTAATTCAGCTGAACGGTTTGACCGAAAAGACTGAAAAACAGTTTATGAAGACTGAAAACAACTTTTTTTTAAATAAAGAAATTTGTAAATATCGTATTACAAATCAAGTAAAACGATCGAAAAACAAGTATTGCAGACCGACAACTGTTTGAATTAGCACTCTAGATTTTGTAATGGATGCGACACGGGAACTGTTCAAAACTGATAAAAATTATTCATTACATACGCATTCCTTCATTTATTTGATACTAAGTTGTAAATCGTACATAATCTTTTGAAAAAAAATGTTCCGGTAAACAAAAACTGTGTTTCGCTTCTTTTAATCTATGCACCCGACCGATTTCATACATGTGTACATCTGATTTTTCTGTCAAACCGTTAAGCTGTAGAAAATTATCAAAATTTCTAAACTGATTGCCATACTTACCGAATGTTGGAAACCATACGTCAATTACGTCTTTGAAATAATGTTATGATTACTATGGTTTTTGATGACGTTTCCCGCGAAACAGAAAAATTGTTCGTATCGATGTAAAATCAAGATAATTTAACAATACGTAGAAACGAAATAAGATTTCGTGAAAACGTTATAATATTTGGAAGTAACGTTTCTAGTCTTTTTGTAAAACATCTTTTTGTAAAACAACAAAATGTTAGGGACAAAATATTTCACATAAATAGGAAATAAATTACGGCGAAATATGCAAATACTATCTCGCAACTGGTGGCCCTTTAACGCTTCCGTAGATCTGATTTTATGACCTCAGCTGATGTGTCATAAAATAAGAATATTCACGATCCAATAGAATGTTGTTTATTGTAGTGGGTCTTCGGTTTATTTGAGTACAGACTAGTGCAAGTTATAGAATCATATAGTCCATGCAAAAAAATCAACTGACTCTCAATCAGTTATGATTTTTGAATTTGATCTAGTAATCACTTAACCAACTAGGCGAGTACAATGCTTCTGTAAAATAATGCTAGTAAAATAATGCCATGGTTACATTTTTATTAACTGTAAAGACAATGATGCTATACGGGTCTC
>JAFMSR010000001.1:35001309-35047715 GCA_022818135.1 Saxidomus purpurata
TAATTCGCCAAATTTGCTTCATAGAGTCACGTGACCCACTATGTGTGACGTCACACTGCACTGATCAGTTTCCGAGACCAGCGACCGCTACCCTTTTCTTTTGATTGCTGATAGTATATAATTGAAATTTTCCTTTGATCCATAACAAAAAAAACTTTTATTATCTATTACGAGCTTCTTTACCATTGATGGCCTTTAAAATTAATGTTAATGTTTACTCAATCCAACAACGGTTTAAGTTTTCAGTAAATTTCTCTGATACTTTAGTAAATTCCTCATGTTACAAACATTAATGCTTCTGTGTAAATGAATGAGGTAAAAGTGATGTTCCCTCCTGTTTGGCAATACAGTTTGAATGATTTAAACATAAACAGGTTTTAGTTTATGAAATTTCACCTCCTGTTCTCCAGGGATTAATATCTACATACATATTATCATTATAGGGAACTTGTTCAAACAAATCTGTAACTTTTACAAATATTGTAACTAATCAAGTAACCAGGCTTCATAAAAGGCATAAGTTGAAATGCTAAAAAATGCGACCGTACATTATATAGCTCAAATCCAAGAATACCATGGCTTACACATTATAAATTCTTTAACATAAGTTAGGAAGCAAAACGTCTGTTTCTCCAATACAATATCGATGTTGCATTACATTTTACACTTATTGCACTATAAACTAATTATTTAGGCGTTCATCTTTGTGTATTTGTTAAAACGTTGTTCTAAGGATATGCTAAAAGTTTTAAATTAAATCTAAATAAATAAATATTACATATGTAATATATACTGATAAAGCAAAACAGAATATGAATCTGCTATAAAAACTATTGTATGTATGTATATTAACATATTAGCGAACCTTCTGTGTAATAGAGCAGATATAGAAGTGGTTCACTGACTGTTATAAATGATTACTGGCGCGTGATTTGAATTCGATATTTATTAAGTTTATGTTTAACAAACATACGTATCTGCATCTTGCAACTGATTTTCTAACGTATTTAAGTGATCCTCATTATCTTTCCTCATAATTGTTACGATAGTTGCCTTTAGTCTTTAAACTATTAGCCATTTGTTGTGTTAAACGAATAACGTAGTGCAAAATAAAGTTATTCATCTTTCAGGATTTATTTAACATACTAGGACGCAATGAGATTATTATAAAGCAATTATTTTAACATTACGTTCAGGTGATTGTCATTTAAACCATAAAGTCAGTCACGGTGTGCTTCACGTTCCTATGTATATTTTAACTTTAAGCATCAGTGCACTTTACGGAACTGATGGTGCAAAATCCCTCACGGTGCGTTTTCCCTCCCAATGTACTTTAAGATCTGATGCGTTTTCCCTCCCGTGAGGGATTCTGCACCATCAGTTTCCTACAACTGATATCCCAGAAAAAAAGAAAATATATCTTTTTAATTCAGAGACATCTATGTAAATGAAGATATATCTCTCTACCGCCCAGGAATATCTCTCATTTCTTAAAGTGACATTAGAGGAAATAATAGCTTTTAACCCAATCTTCAAACTCTTCCTGCTACCAGTGCGATATAATAACGTTCCACATATTACATTTCCTATTTTGACTGGGAAGGTCAATTTAAAGAAAAAACTACTGCATGCAGGAGTTGCTTCCCTTCCACTGCCGAAATCTCTACCAACAACTACAACAACACAAGGGAGATCACTGCGAAGGAAGGAACTATTATTTTATTTGTCCATTTTTCTTATTTCTAAAGCACCAACTTCAAATACTAATGTGGCAATATCATTAGTTTTACACATTTAAATGCACAGCATCCGAAAATTGCTTTTATAAAACTGTCACCAAAATACACTATGTGCAGTAAGATAAGCATAATGTCACTTTAAAAGACAATTCTAAATACGAAAGATATATCTATCTACCGTACAGATATATCTCACCAACACTTGGTATCTGTGACAAGAGATATCTTTTAAACTTGGAGCGATATCTCTATAACTTCGAGAGATATTTATCAAAAGTAGCAGCATATCTCTTAAATAATGTTAAGTATACATCTCTGTACATATATTTTAAAGTTCAGATATATTTTCCTGTGACACAAAGGTATCATCTTAGCGTGAAAGAGATATCTTTTTTACAACGAATGATGTCTCTTTCGAGTTATAGTGATATATCTTTTTGGAATAAAAAGTAGATTGGCTTGCGATACTCTCATCATTGAGCTGCTACTGTGACATTCTTACGTGTGACGTTCCTGTCCGCGAAATGTCTTACATGATATTTGGCGGTTGTAGCGATTTCGGCAAGTTTAAGACTATGCAAATTCAAAACCGGTTAAAAAATCATCCACAACGACACCCGGTCAGACGTGACGTAAGAGAGCCGAAAGTTCCCGGTTTTCATTGCTGGTGTTGAGCCCAGTATTCGTGGTAGGTCCAGAATGCGTGGTATTTAGACAATTTGTTCGTGTCCCCATTGCTCTCATTAAATAAAACAACTGAAGTAAACCAAACTGTAATTGCAATCCAGTTGATGTTATCCGTTGATATCCGTTAAGGAAATTTTGTGTTCTTATACCTCAAGTGTTGCTTAAGGTACTCCCAAAGTGAGTCTGAACATTTTTATTTAAGAAATAATAAATGTGTCCCTGTATTCTATCGTTTAATAAAATACAGTCAGGAATTCGGATGCGTAGTAATTAAATGACGAGTGCGTAGCACGAGTGATTTAATTTTTCGCATCCGAATGACTGGCTGTATTTTATTAAACGATGAAATACAGAGATGCATTTATTATTTCGATTCTAACACGAAATTGATTTCGAAAAATACCATGAACTATATTCGACGCGTAGCAACAATCCATAGTGACTTACAAGCACGGAATGCAAATGGACGCGTGCGACATTTACCTCGCGTTTTGAGAGTGGAAAACGTGATGTATTTTATTGTTAAATAATGTATAGCTTCTTTCCCTCTATATCTATATACGAAAAGTTGCGGATCGTGTTATAATATTATTTAAATGATTGTGTTTTAACACTGTTACTGGAAGAATAGTTGACTGTTTGTTTATATGTAATCAACTGATATTGATTCACAAGACATACATGTAAAACTATAATTTCAAACGAGATTCTGAAATATCATATGGGACACCCCTGTTGAAATGTAACTTTTTGGTCGACCCACGAATTCTGGTGCACATATTCCTGTGACGTCATAGATCAACACACTTTATATTTTTGAAGCTGTGTAAACAATGTGACAATCAGCATAAATAAATTAAGTTGTGCGTTAAATGTTAGATGTTCATAGTTATATTTTGACCGTGATTGTTTCTTAGTTAAATAGTTTGTACTTCGTAGTGTTGAAAAGGGTTCTAATTACCACGAAAACTGGGTCAACCAGCATACGAAGTAAGTTTCTGTTTACGTTTCAATTTAAGTTAGGAAGGGGTTATACTGATAATATTTACCTGTCACTGTTAAAACTACTATATCACGAAATATTAAAAAAATGACAAACTTCCTCCTCTTCTCTCCGCACACAAGAAAACCCATTTGTCACCGGAAATTGTAACCAATTATCTGCGGTATATGCATCACACGATAGTTGAAATTGGTCTCCAGCGTTACCTGTTCAGAACACATTTAAGCCGGAGATAAAATAGGTTTATCGATTGTATCTACTTTCATTATATAAACTTATTTTCAACTCAGTGTTTTCGGAATAAAGTTGTTACATATAAAACTTAACAAAAGGTAAGAAAATTTAAGCGTTTTTAAGAGAGATGTTTTTAAACAGGCTACACAAAATTAAGGAGATCGACCTTCAGATGAATCAAGTAGTTTGGTACTTTCGTTCTTAATTTAATACGCATGATTGAATGCATTCATTTTTTATGTATGTAAAGTTACACCATGCTCATTATGATATACAGTCTTTTCGGTCTATTTGCCCTGTCGGGTTATTTCGCGCACCATATTTGCATACGAGTGTAATAAACACGCCCTACTTCGTCTGCTCGCTGTTTTATGTGAGTTTCAAACAGAATATGATCGTTTAGAGGTAAGTATGTACGACATATATCCAGTCTAAAACTGAAAATTAACTTCATCTGAAAGATGTCAACAGCGACAAAAATATCGCTTACGAAAAATAATTGTACAGGTCTTTCATGGCTGACTGAATCTAGGTCGATAATGTGAAAATCACTTTCGCTAAATGCCCTTCATGCACTGTAAATTCATTGCATATTGGAGAGTAATCATTAACAGAAGTATTCATACTTGTGTTATTTCAAAGTCCATTTAATATTGCATGTTCCGCTGTTTCATGACGTGACACATTTTGAAAATATGTCCGCCATTTTCTTAAGGTAACTTGCCCCGGAACAAAATGGCCACCAGTGAAAACATGATGTGTAACTAAAATGTAGTCTGGTGGTCTTTTGACATAATACACAATCAAATTACTGTTATATAAGCTTTTAGAACCTGTATTAGTGTGTTTTGTTGCAAATATTGTTAAAACATGTCATTTCCGTTCTTAGGTTACTTACATGAAAAATATCCAGTTTTTGTGCAAGTTTCCTGACAAAGTCAAATGATGAAATTATTCAAACTGGCACTTGTTTATTAGTTCAATGTCTCCTCCAGATGCTCGACCATAGAAATAGGTGAGCAGTTCTTTCAATCTTACACATCAACAGTTTATAACACATCACCAAATTGTGAAGTCCACATGCTTGAGTTATTGTTTAAGGTTATACCATATAATCAACATACTCTTGTTGTAAAAATTTTTGTTTACCAAGCCATATAAAATACTGCAAGAAGTTCTTATTGTCTTTACATATTTTTTCAAATTATGTATTTGATACAGAAAAATTAAACAAAATTATGTTAATAATGGTGTTACCTATGTTTTAGTGTCTTTATTTCCACTGAATCTGTCACAGAGTCTTTGTTCGTCAACTAGCAAGAATATGTTGCAAAATGTATCCGTTCTTTATGATAATTCACTGACTTATAGTTCTCTTTACATGAATTATTAGTGTCAGTATACTACAATATTATGACATCCCGACCAAAACAAACACAGTATACATTAAAGGGAAAAAAAATTGAAAAAAGCATGCACCACACCCACTAAAGACAATAACGCTCTACCTTAAACCATAACTCAAGCATGTGGACTTCACAATTTGGTGATGTGATATAAACTGTTGATGTGTAAGATTGAAAGAACAGCTCAACTATTTCTATGGTCGAGCATCTGGAGGAGACATTGAACTAGTAAATAAGTGCCAGTTTGAATAATTTCATCATTTGACTTTGTCAGGAAACTTTCATTTCCGATGTACACATCATTTTTTCACTGGTCTCAATTTTGTTCCGGGGCAAGATACCTTAAACTTTTGACTGGAGTAGAGTTACGGAATTTTGTGAATTCTGTATATTTTCAGTAATTTTAAAAATGCAATTGTGCTAACTAAAGATAATCAAAGCCCTGTGAGCGCTGAAGGCCTTGGGGCTATAGGTTAACTCCCCGGAAAGCAACTTTTAACCTACGTGTTTTGCGCTGAACCTTACCTAAAGCGCGGGTCGAAATGTGCAGAGGACGAAATTCAATATATGACACAGAATGAATGATTCACAAATATATGGGTGGCAGGGAAGTTTGTTTTATTATAAAACGTAGTTAAATGAAAAGAAATATCATAGTCAACATTATAAATTGTTTAAGCCAATAAAAATAATTCGATCTGCGTTTTGTACAACTTCAAGCGATATGATCTGATGATGCGGACCGAAAATTATTGTGTACCAAGGACAAGACCTTGACACAGAAATTAACAAAGCAATACCACCAATGAAATATAAATACAGTACTGTACAATGTGTATAACAGAAAAAGAAAAAAAACAAAAATGAATATGTGTTACAGTAGTCGGAACGTAACAGTTGTCACACGGAGTGCACGATACACGCACGATGTACGCACGATACACGCACGTTAGACGCACGTTGCACGTTCGGTAAATACACGATGAGCGATTCAGAACGATACACGATATACACGATATACACGATTTACGAAGCGCACGCTACACGCTACACGATAAACGGATTATACACGTTATACGATCACTTTGAGATTTCACATTTTATCTAGACTTAGACCTTTTAATCAGACCGAAAGAATAAGATCAATTAGAAGTTTCATACCTTAACAATAAAAAATGACATCGATAAGACTTAGTGTCAAAGATCCACAGTTTTCATATCACAGTATGTGTCAAATTTGAACACCTGTCGGAGTGACTTTGGCAGGAAATTGATCCCGATGTGCGAGAAAATGGGCGTAATTAAAGTTAATTGCCATCTACACTTTTCGTTAAATAAATTCTACATTAAAGACACTTTTTAGGACCGTGTTCAAGTATAATAATTTTATACTGGAACCTTGAATTGATATGTTGATGGGTGTCAAGTGGGTGGGGTAAATTGACATTGAAGAAACTGAAAGCTTGAAATGGCGTTTTCGAATAAATCAAGCATTTGGAACGGGGTTTTTAATGTTATTTTGTAGTATTTATAGTTGTGATGATTATACAGCCCCTAATTTTGACCAATGTTTTAACAGAAAAAAGTTTTTAAAAATATTTAGGTTTTTTCCGGTAGCCCGAAAGTGAAAATTGTCCCTCTAGAAATCTAAGATTATTCTTAGAGGAGAGAAGATAATTAAAGCGCAATGCAGTATTTATGTACTGTGGACTATGGTGATTAATTCTATGTAAAGTTTTATATCATGTTACTTTATATTGTGTTTTAGTGGGCCTATTCTATAGGTGGGGTATATAAAAACACATAGAAAAAATGAACCTCTAGGAAACAGTGATATTTTCTAGAGTGATGAGGGTTATTAAAGTTAATCTTTATTTCAATGTAGCTTAATTCTTGGCACACAGTTTCATATACTTTATGTCACTGCTACCATTCTTTTAGATTCAGAACCCCTGTCGAGGTGGTTTGAGTAATACTTTATTGGGGTAGTAATAAATTTAAAGTAAAATTAAACAGACTGTGATGTAGTATAAATTTTCTCACCCATTTTGGGATAACATTTTTAAAACTATCTAGGAAATTAACCAAAAAACAGATTAAAAATCATTTGCAAAATTATTTTGGACCCTCTGTAGAATAATGGAATGGTCCAATTGCATGACACAACTCTGCATCCAGTGGTGGATAGCAGATTCAATTAGAACCCTGGAGAAGACACATCTCACAGCCTAGATTATACAGTCTCAAAATGCCATATATGGTGTTAACATACACATGTATGTACATGAAACATTTAATCTTATATGGAATTATATGTTTATTTGACATACTGATGATGAAGAAGATACAATGAACATCAATGGATGGTTAATTACTGGGCAGAAAAATGATGTACATTCCAATATCTAATTAATCTGATGGCATTTTTTACATGAGTTAGTTTCATCAGTATAAAGGCTATGAGATAATAGCATTTAGATTTTGTTTGCATATCCTATGTACATAACTCTGATGATATTATGAGGTGGTAATACATGTACATATACCGTCTCCCTTGGTCTAGTGGTTTAGGCATCCGCCTTTGGAGTGGGAGGTCGAAGGTTCGAAGCCCACCAGGGGTCCGTTCTGATATGGCTGATTGGTGAGCCAGCTAGTTAAATAATGGTTACCGTATGCCTATCTGCCTGGTGCCTGGCATTAAAGGGTAGGATTCGGGAGGTACATGTGCTCAAAAAGTCTCTCATAAGTCAGAAATGACTGGCCCTTTAAATAGGGGTGACACTATAATAAAAAAAAACACTTTACCTTTTACTTTTATACTATACATGTAGTAGATCATTTGGAAAAATTGTTCTTGGAATACACATGTAGCATTAGCAAATAAATTGATGGAAGACTGACAACAATATGAAAGAGCTAAGCAACACTCTATATTTATAACGGGGGGTGTTTCAAAAACCTCAATAACTATGAGACTGCAGAACAGAGCTAAGCAATGATGGTACTCATGGTTTTTTTTAGTTATTTTGGAATTTAGATATGTAGAAAGAACTTAAAAGATCTATATTTGTTCAAATTGATGTAAGCTAGGCATTTTAAGGAAACTATCAGAGATGAGGAACAAATTTAATAAACCGGACAGAGTTCAAGCACCACCTCTGCCACACTTACAGGAAAAAGGCCCTTTGAAGGATTTCTAAAATGGATTCAATTTATGAAACTAACCAGAGGAGATCAGTGTCAGAAGTACTATATGACTACATAACTATACAACCGGTCTACTGAGACCAGAGTAAATTGTGACTTAGTAATAGATGTGATTTTCATATTATTTTCTTTATTAAGCTATTAAGATTACAAACTACACACAATTAATATAGAGGTGGTAAAAAATATAACTACAAAAAAATAGGTGTTAGCCGGTATCACTGGCTTTACGGGAAGTCCACACAAGCACAATTTTGCCATCTTAGCCTTAAAAGAAATCTTATTTTTTAAAATGTTATATTCATTTTATACAACATGATTATGGTACTCTTTTAGTGATATTATACTATTGTATACTTAAATAATGAGCTCTTTGCAGAACTTACTACTTAATTTAATTAGGATCTTCAGTAAAAGAACTACTTGTAATACTAAAATACAATTATTAATCAAGTGTGAGGGTTCTCACAAGACTGATATATATTACTAATCTAATAAAACCTATTTCAAGGTATACAACTTGATTAAAATCAATTTTTTCTATGTTAGTGCCTCCTTCTGAAGTAAGAGAGTAAGAGTCTGTTATAGTTAAACTGGTAAGAAAGATGCAGGTGATCAGATGTAGCATCTGTATGGCCAGTGGCCAGTCCAAACCTGCAAGGATCTACTTACTGATCATGATAAAAGGGTTGATGTTTCATTCAATTGGAGGTAGTACAAGTAGGTTTGTAAGCAGAAACCGGCTTACATTTATCCTGAACCCGCCCCCTACCCCTTCCGTCCCCAACATATTACAGATAATAGCCAGTCAAATTTTGTTTAATTATAATTATTATATGGTGCCATACAGACAGTGCAAACTACCATACAGTATTAAATTATATATAAAATATACATTACAGTTACAGTATTTTATAACTGAAACAGGCATGTAACAGGTACAGTGGTTGGGCAGCCCCTACCAACATGTCACCCGTCACTCCCTGCTAATTTCTGTTATGTGCAGACTATGATTTGCTAAATAATAACAAGATTGAATTTTTATGTTTTGGGTTGCCAATTTAAATCAACACCCACTAACCAGTGAAACAGCATGTTTACTACTACAATTAAAATACTAAGTACTTACTGAATATAAAAAATTGCATTTATACAAAAATTGTTTAGGATTTTGACTAGTGACCTACAGGATGGGGTCTGATAGCAACTGTAGTAAATTAGATAACTAATTTTATCAGTCATTTGACAGTCTACTATGTTATTCTTCAATAACCTTTATACACATTAACTTGGGGCTTTTCTTAGACTGAGAATAATCATTAATAGTGAAACCATGCAAGTCCAAGCTTATCCATTTCTGGCTTGAATTTTAGTCTCTGTGTGGTGAAAGCTATGCAGTCAAATAGCCAGTGAGGGGTGTTACATTTTACAATGCACTAGATGCAAACCTGGTCAACCCAAAGTATGTACCAACCCGAGCTGGATGGTAGTAAGTTTGCCATTTGTCCATTTTGTAATTTGTCAAGTATCCCAAGGACGGCCAGGTCGCACTGTTTTGCGGCAAAATGTGTTTGTTTTAAGTTTCAATTCTCTACACCATCCATCCAGGATAGTGGTTCGAATCCCGGCATATATTTCTGTGGGTGAGTATGGTATGTCCTGGATCATGGCCCCTAAACCAGGCCCCTTTTGTCTGCATCATCTGCTCTCATTACCAGATATTATCATAAACCTACATGAGCTGGGCACTATAACATGGTAACTGGTAAGCCTGTTTTTAGGCATTGATAAAATTTATGAATAATAATGTATTCAATAACTCTGGTCTAGAATGACTGTTTTTTTTTATTTCATTGAGAACAGAGATGATAGTGAATCTGAAAAAATATACAATATAGCAAGTGTTTTAGGTTGATGATGTAAAAGACAGCTCAATGCAGTGTCTATTGTTATCATTTCTGGAACAATAATTTGTCAATCTTCCTATGATGGCAACATACATGTTTAGATGGATTACAACAGCTGAAGCTAATATACCAGAGCCTGGATTTTTAGACCTATCTGTGTATATATGTAGATGTCCAGAATAAAAATATCTGATCTATCATTTGAGTTTCTAACTTTGCGAGATGCGGTATGTCAGATTTGATCATTTTGTTTTCATAGGGCACTTGTAGGAGGATCTTACAAAATAGCCGTGCTTTATGATCTCACTGACCAAAACCTTGACTTTCGCTCAATATTTGAGAACCTATTCCTGGCGCCCCAGTCTAAGGGGCGAACCCCAGCCTCAAGTTCAAACAGGTAGGCAGGAGTAGAGGACTACGCACTAAGACAATATTCAGACCCTGTTTTGAATGACAATGAGGCATTTGATGAGACTCAAACTAATTAATCAGTCAAAGACACTACCTAATTACCTTTCTCTTTATGTCAGCTAACGGATATATTATTCCAATCAGGCAGTATAGGGGACGTTTTGGTCATATGGGGGGACGTTTTGGTCTGGGGACGTTTTGTTTTGGGGACGTTTTGGATTGCTTCGGACTTTAAATATTTTTGTAAAAGTGTAGTTGATTCGGCGTATTATTTGCATATAGTCAATAAAACACTTGTTAACATCATACCCACGATATGTTGCTTCGATACAGGCGTACCTTGTCTGCTGCACTTTAAGGAATGCATTGACAACAACAGTTTAGATAAAAAAGATGTCCTTTCCGTTGCAAAAATAGACCTAATTTCGGTTATGAGGTGAAAATGGCTTCGACCTGTCCCGGAAGTCTTTCTCGCTCGCAACTACACTAAATAATATAAACTGAAATCAGCACATTTTTGGGGGAGATGTGCACGCTAAGTAAAACGATTAACTACGAAATACACCATCGAATCGTACGTATACCGTATGGATTATCGTGCATCGCGAATCGTATATCGTGTATCGTGTATAGTATATGGTGCACGTTGCACGATGAATGATACGATATGATACACGATATACGATTGACAAAATACACGATGAGTGCACGCACGTTATACGCACGTTGCACGCACGTTATACGCACGATATACGCAAATTTTGACAACTGTTACGTTCCGACTACTGTACCTTGTAGTTGTAATCGGTGAAACCGTTCACTAAGCCTTGACATGCAGCGTCCTCGATAAATGGCGGGTGATTTTGTTCGCGTGAGTTCCTTCTCGGGAATGTACGTAAATTATATCTTTTTTTAGAGAAATTTATTTTTAGGTAAATATATATGTAATCGTTCGTAAATAACAAAGTTGTCAATGAAATAACATCGGAAATTTGAAAATCAAACTACAAACTTTAATATCAAGCACCGTACGTTTCCGTAAATTTCTGTAAATATCCGTTCTTTTCCGTGATATGCATAATGATTATCTTCCGTAATCAGCTAACAGCGCATTAATTTCTAAAAAAAGAAAAGAAAAATGTGTAATGAAGCCCGTAAGCTATGTACCTTCCTGCAATCGTTTGAAGTTGTATGTACTCTTTTTATTTGTAATATGATCTTATCATATGCGACATTCAAACAGAAGATTGATCTGGTTTATCTTGCACTACTTTCGCATAGCTCATGTTTACAGTTGTTATTCGCACATAGCACAGTTAAATTTCTTGCAGTGTTTGAAATGTGGTATGCTAACTTAGGCCTAGGGGACTTTCAGTCCCCAGGCCAAAATTATTATCACATACATGCACACAAATGTGACAATGCTGTAAACATCTTTTATTTTTACTTCAAAAACTTGTCCCTACTCCCATATAAGTCCGCAATGACGAAACAAAACTTAATGTCAGCATTCCATAAAACAGGTGTTGTTCCCTTTAATCCATATGCAGTATGTAATGAAATGGAAAATGAAAAAATGGAGTTGAAAATTAAAACTAGAAAAGAAAGAAAAGATGTGAAGACAATGAAATTGTTACTCTCAGAAACTGACACTAATGTACAAGAAAAGTTGGAAAAGCTGTCTACAAGTAAAACTAAAGATTACATAATACCAGAACATGGAACAGCAGTGACATAAGTTGAATTCATTAATAAACTGAAAATGAAAGCTGAAAAAACAAATACAAAGGCTAAAGAGAGACAATCAAAACCTGAAAAATCAAAACCTGAAAAATCTGTTGACAAAAGGAAACTTAAAGAGACTCAAGAAGAACAAGTAAAGTGAAAAAAAAAGAAGTTAAACACACTACAACAAGTAAGAAGTCTGATCATCAGACATGTGAAATTATTGACAGTCAAATATTAGGACCTAGTAAGGAAATTCCTAACTGGATAACAACATATTATACAAACGCTGAATCAAGCGATACAGAAGCCAACTGTAACATTTGTGGAAAGTTTGTTCCTCCTGGCTTTGGAAAGAGTGGTGGGATAGAAATATTACATTGGGTAAAGTCGGATGTATGTAATAAATGGGTACATTTAAACTATTGCACTGCTAGTGACTGGTGTTCTAGGGGTCCTTCAAAATGACCCTTTTAAATGCCCAAAGTGTTAGAAACTCTGAAATATGGCAGCTTGTTAAAACAGTTCTTGTTCAGTCTTGTGTAATCGTTTAGCGTTATTTTTATACACTTTTGGTGATTTCTGAAACACACAATTGAACCCATTCCATGATATGTACAAAAACACCAATCCATACATTAGAATATGCAAAGATTTACTGATGTGACATGGGTGAGTAAATTTTATTTTATTTTCAAAAGTATTTAGTTTGATTATTAACCCAACCTGCCGATTTATTTTGCTATTTAAGGCTATATATGGTTATAATGAAGACTGTTTTATGAAAAATCAGTACAAATATCATTAATACGTCATCAAAATCTTAAAAAGCTGTTCAAAAGTTTAAGTGTCGGAATAGCAGGGTTAGTGCTAAAACCTTCCACTGTTAGTTTAAAGATTAAACATCTAATCATATCTTATGTCCTGGTTCTCTTATATGTACATTTTGTTTAGCAGTATCCATGCTTTCCAAACTCTACACAAGAAGCCAACCAAAATAGCTAGATGGAAGCAGCTTGTAAATAGGACAAGTACTGGCAAGAAAATGTGGTCGCCGTCAAAAGACTCGTGTGTATGTAGTCATCATTTCCTCGATGGAAAACCTACTATGGACAATCCTCTGCTGACAGAGAACTTATAAGGTTATGGTGATTTCAAGGATAGATGTATGCTATTCTTTAAAGGTACTGAAAGTTGTACAGAGGCCAGCATTTACAGCTACGCGCATCTATGATGATCCGCCCATTGAATGTCCTAGGCCATCACCAATTTCTTGGTTATGGACTTTTATATGTGTAGGTGTGTGCCACAGTACCCTTATCAAAGAACTATAGGATAGTAAGACAGACAACATCAGACTTAGGGCAGAAATAAGCAGAATGAAGCGGAAGTATGTCCACAACGTTTTAGGCAGTAATGAGAACGTATTGTTTTCACAGGACTAAAGTGCAGAAGTGTTTTGGAGAAACTGCACAACATAATAGCACACTTAGTACAGAGAACATGGTTAGGAGTGAACACTTCAAAACACATCAGTAAGTTCAGTCAAGAACCAAAAAAGTTTGGACCAGCCCGAAAAATGACATCACGAGCAGAGTTTCTTCTGACTCTTATGAGGCCTAATGAAGAATATTTAATTGGCTCAAAACAGTTACATTCCATAATTGACTGTACAGATATTTTGATCGAGACTCCAAAGGATTTTTTTTCTACAAAGTACAACGGTGATCGATTACAAACATCATATTACTATCAAAGTTTTAATTGCGTATGCTCCCAACAGCCCCTTAATATTTATTTCCCGAGCTTATACAGGAAGAATGTCTGAAACAAAAATTGACAATGGACTTGTAGACATAGTAGACATGGTACCTCAAAACACAATGATAACGGCAGACAAAGGTTTCAGTATATCTAAAGAATGTATAGAGAGACATTTAACTTTTTATGTGCCACCAAATTGCAAATGACCAAGAGTGAGGTAAGAAAAACAAAAAAAAACATAGCAAACAACAGAATATTTATTGAGAAGGTTATCCGTAGATTAAAAACATTTAAATCATTCAAAATGAGCTGCCAATATCCCTCATACCTCATATTGATGATATTCTACTGGTGTGTGGTTGCATAAACAATTTAAAGGAGCCAATATATAAATAATTATGGGACTAGTCTACAGTGTTAAAGATTCCAGCTGTCAGTATATAAATTAATGTGCTCATTCTCATTTTCAAATGTTGATACAAACTAGCTTGTCATACCAATAGAGAAGAATGTTAATTTGATTATAATTTATATGTGACGTATTGTACATTTTTATTATGTTTTACGTGTATCAATTAAAGTCTATACATTGTATACTGATAACTATGTTGTTTCAATCATATATATATTGCTCTTTAAAAGCTTGCTATAGACAAACACTGATATATTTTGACCTTCTACACTCACTCAAGATGAAAACTTTACACTTTATTTTACAAATATCTAACACAATATTAAATCATTGTATTTTACCCTGGCTTTATGAAATAAGACAAGTAACAAAGGCGATAATAGGCCTAAAAGATAAAGTCATTTATCATGCATATAAGGGATATAACTCATAATTTATAGTGAAAACAAACAGTTTATTAAAAACAAAATTGGTTATCAAGACAAAATATTCGTTTTGCTGTCAGTTGAGAGAATCTAATGTCAAGACAAGAACACCCACCAATGTTTTATGAAAACACAATGCAAAAGCGAGATTTGAGACTCCACAGGCTCAAATTCTTAAATTATCTCCCTTTGAATTGAATTCATGTATATAGGTGAATTTATGACCTTTTATTTGAAAGCTCCTGTAATGATTTATTTTATCTTTTGATAAACTCACTCCCAAACTGATAAAGTTTAACATTCTTACAAATGATTGAATTCCACCTCCTGCATTGTGAGGTATTGGTGTTTCTTTTACATGCATAGTTAATCCAACTATACACCTGTAAAGTTTTCATGTTGGATCAGTGTAGAAATAATCAACCCTTCAGTGGCTCACGTTTGAAAATCGCTGTTTCTATCATGCAGGAGTAATAACTTACAAATCATTCCATAATGATGTCCCTGAATATATAAGTGATTTGATAACTCTTGCAAATAATAACAGATACATGTTGCGATCCTCTTCAAGACACAATGTTGTACAAATCTCATTTAATACTCATTATATGAAACAGTCTTTTCAGTACTTTAGCATGCAGGTGTGGAATTCTATTCCTGATACGATTCGTAAAGCAAAATCCCTGAATGTTTTCAAATATAATTATAAAAAACATCTTCTATCACTACAGTCAAATTTATAAATATATAATGTATCTTACTTACAACATTGTTTTGCTAGATACACGAACTTGATGTTTGTTAATTATACTGCACTCACAAGTTAATTAATTAATTTTCACTGATATATTTGATGTTTAGTGCATATAGTAGTTGCTTTACAATTTAATACATATTCTTTAATTTGATATGCATGTATGTGTGTCTGTCACGTATCAATATATTTATTTTTCCACTTGAATCAGTAAAATGTAAATTTTATTTTTTCAAGATTCTGTTTGTTTTGCATGAATGTGAATTGCCATGTTTTCTTTGTTGTTATGAAGGCCGCATAGTATAATAAGTTGTTGTATTCCTTCGGAAAATAAAGATATTATTATTATTATTAGTGCTTGCAAATGACGCCCCTTATAGCAGACTCAAGTCATTTTGGCGCGTGATGTCACGTTCACTTATGACGTTACGTCCGGTTTCATTATTTACTTCCGGTAACGTCAATAACGTTATATGTAAAACAATTTGTGTATTTCATCTACTGAAGAAGGCCAATAGGCCGAAATATTTAGTAAAGAGTGAACTTTTGAATTGTTTCATAAAGGTCTGGGATAGCTGCTAAATATGGATGCTTTGTATAAATGTGAATTACAGCTTCACATGTTTCAAATTTTACATGATCTGTTTCCATGGTTTCTCTGTAAGATCTTTGAGTTAATCCATGCTTCAGTGACTTTGTAGTTATTGAGTTCACAACTGAGGAAGGGTCTTGTTCTGGCTTTTTTCGCAATGTTTTAGCTCGACTGAATACTCTGTGAATAGTGGATGTTACTCGCCAACGACGCTGTGCTTTCCATGAAACACATGAGACGTGCCCTGTTGTTGAAGAATCAAGATCTTTCTTTTGTTCTTCATTATTCTCATTTTCGGTTTCAACTCTACGACATATTGCACATGACTTTTTCCATTTATATATTTTGTGTCCGCAGTTTCCTTTACAGTCATTGGCAAAGTTGATACATTATCTGCTCATTGTTTATACGGCTTTCTCAATTAACATTATAAACAGGAGTTTGGGACAGCCTCCTTTAATGTCTCGTATTATTTCATTCTGACATATGTGTCACTGGCACTTTTTATTTCTTTTTCATTAAAAGGACTTCCTGTTTTCATTCCTTTTGTTTCCTTTGTCAATATTAGTAATATGGGTGTATTTAGATATGTTCCAAAAATCCGGCACTTTTCCCGGCTTTGTCGTAGTTTTGGATTTTGGAACATTCAAAGCACTCTTCTGACTAGTTGAAGCTGTTTTCGTTTGGCCTGTCTTAACTGCATGTTCAATCCGTCTCTCTTTTTGCTCTGCACTTTCATCAACTGCAATTCTTTCTTCCCACGTACAAAACGCACTGAAAAAAAGGACAGCAATTTTAGACGGATTTTCTCTTTTAGGTGTCATACATGTATTACTACTACAGTAGTCGGAACGTAACAGTTGTCAAAATTTGCGTATATCGTGCGTATAACGTGCGTGCAACGTGCGTATAACGTGCGTGCACTCATCGTGTATTTTGTCAATCGTATATCGTGTATCATATCGTATCATTCATCGTGCAACGTGCACCATATACTATAGGCTACACGATACACGATATACGATTCGCGATGCACGATAATCCATACGGTATACGTACGATTCGATGGTGTATTTCGTAGTTAATCGTTTTACTTAGCGTGCACATCCCCCCCCCCAAAAAAAAAGTGCTGATTTCAGTTTATATTATTTGGTGTAGTTGCAAGCGAGAAAGACTTCCGGGACAGGTCGAAGACATTTTCACCTCATATCCGAAATTTAGGTCTATTTTTGCAACGGAAAGGACATCTTTTTTATCTAAACTGCTGTTGTCAATGCATCCCTTAAAGTGCAGCAGACAAGGTACGCCTGTATCGAAGCAACACATCGTGGGTATGATGTTAACAAGTGTTTTATTGGCTATATGCAAATAATACGCCGAATCAACTACACTCTTACGAAAATATTTAAAGTCCGAAGCAATCCAAAACGCCCCCAAAACAAAACGTCCCCAGACCAAAACGTCCCCCCATATGACCAAAATGTCCCCTATACTGCCTGATTGGAATAATATATCCGTTAGCTGACATAAATAGAAAGGTAATTTGGTATTGTCTTTGACTGAATAATTAGTTTGAGTCTCATCAAATGCCTCATTGTCATTCAAAACAGGGTCTGAATATTGTCCAAAATTAATTAAGGCCTCCAGCTGGCCCTTTGTGCGTTGTCCTCTACTCCTGCCTACCTGTTTGAACTTGAGGCTGGGGTTCGCCCCTTAGACTGGGGCGCCAGGAATAGATTCTCAAATATTGAGCGAAAGTCAAGGTTTTGGTCAGTGAGATCATAAAGCACGGCTATTTTGTAAGATCCTCCTACAAGTGCCCTATGAAAACAAAATGATCAAATCTGACATACCGCATCTCGCAAAGTTAGAAACTCAAATGATAGATCAGATATTTTTATTCTGGACATCTACATATATACACAGATGGGTCTAAAAATCCAGGCTCTGGTATATTAGCTTCAGCTGTTGTAATCCATCTAAACATGTATGTTGCCATCATAGGAAGATTGACAAATTA
Organism: Saxidomus purpurata; assembly: GCA_022818135.1. Lineage (NCBI taxonomy): Eukaryota > Metazoa > Mollusca > Bivalvia > Venerida > Veneridae > Saxidomus > Saxidomus purpurata. The sequence continues at coordinate 35,019,596 of JAFMSR010000001.1, forward strand.
TTGTTCCATTTATCAGGAATACTCTATAACCTGTTCCTGCATTTATATCTAGACACTGCATTGAGCTGTCTTTTACATCATCAACCTAAAAAACTTGCTATATTGTATATATTTTCAGATTCACTATCATCTCTGTTCTCAATGAAATAAAAAAAACAGTCATTCTAGACCAGAGTTATTGAATACATTATTATTCATAAATTTTATCAATGCCTAAAAACAGGCTTACCAGTTACCATGTTATAGTGCCCAGCTCATGTAGGTTTATGATAATATCTGGTAATGAGAGCAGATGATGCAGACAAAAGGGGCCTGGTTTAGGGGCCATGATCCAGGACATACCATACTCACCCACAGAAATATATGCCGGGATTCGAACCACTATCCTGGATGGATGGTGTAGAGAATTGAAACTTAAAACAAACACATTTTGCCGCAAAACAGTGCGACCTGGCCGTCCTATGGGATACTTGACAAATTACAAATGGACAAATCAATCACACGTCTTAGGCTGGGCGCAAACTTACTACCAACCAGCTCGGGTTGGTACATACTTTGGGTTGACCAGGTTTGCATCTAGTGCATTGTAAAATGTAACACCCCTCACTGGCTATTTGACTGCATAGCTTTCACCACACATGCAGAGACTAAAATTCAAGCCAGAAATGGATAAGCTTGGACTTGCATGGTTTCACTATTAATAATTATTCTCAGTCTAAGAAAAGCCCTAAGTTAATGTGTATAAAGGCTGATGGAGAATAACATAGTAGACTGTCAAATGACTGACAAAATTAGTTATCTAATTTACTCCAGTTGCTATCAGACCCCATCCTGTAGGTCACTAGTCAAAATCCTAAACAATTTTTGTATAAATGCAATTTTTTATATTCAGTAAGTACTTAGTATTTTAATTGTAGTAGTAAACATGCTGTTTCACTGGTTAGTGGGTGTTGATTTAAATTGGCAACCCAAAACATAAAAATTCAATCTTGTTATTATTTAGCAAATCATAGTCTGCACATAACAGAAATTAGCAGGGAGTGACCGGTGACATGTTGGTAGGGGTTGCCCAACCACTGTACCTGTTACATGCCTGTTTCAGTTATAAAATACTGTAACTGTAATTTATATCTTATATATAATTTAATACTGTATGGTAGTTTGCACTGTCTGTATGGCACCATATAATATTATAATTAAACAAAATTTCACTGGCTATTATCTGTAATATGTTGGGGACGGAGGGGGTAGGAGGGCGGGTTCAGGATAAATGTAAGCCGGTTTCTACTTACAAACCTACTTGTACTACCTCCAATTGAATGAAACATCAACCCTTTTATTATGATCAGTAAGTAGATCCTTGCAGGTTTAGACTGGCCACTGGCCATACAGATGCTACATCTGATCACCTGCATCTTTCTTACCAGTTTAACTATAACAGACTCTTACTCTCTTACTTCAGAAGGAGGCACATAGAAAAAATTGATTTTAATCAAGTTGTATACCTTGAAACAGGTTTTATTAGATTTGTAATATATATCAGTCTTGTGAGAACCCTCACACTTGATTAATAATTGTATTTTAGTATTACAAGTAGTTCTTTTACTGAAGATCCTAATTAAATTAAGTAGTAAGTTCTGCAAAGAGCTCATTATTTAAGTATACAATAGTATAATATCACTAAAAGAGTACCATAATCATGTTGTATAAAATGAATAAAACATTTTAAAAAATAAGATTTCTTTTAAGGCTAAGATGGCAAAATTGTGCTTGTGTGGACTTCCCGTAAAGCCAGTGATACCAGCTAACACCTATTTTTTTGTAGTTTTATTTTTGAACACCTCTATATTAATTGTGTGTAGTTTGTAATCTTAATAGCTTAATAAAGAAAATAATATGAAAATCACATCTATTACTAAGTCACAATTTACTCTGGTCTCAGTAGACCGGTTGTATAGTTATGTAGTCATATAGTACTTCTGACACTGATCTCCTCTGGTTAGTTTCATAAATTGAAACCATTTTAGAAATCTTTCAAAGGGCCTTTTTTCCTGTAAGTGTGGCAGAGGTGGTGCTTGAACTCTGTCCGGTTTATTAAATTTGTTCCTCATCTCTGATAGTTTCCTTAAAATGCCTAGCTTACATCAATTTGAACAAATATAGATCTTTTAAGTTCTTTCTACATATCTAAATTCCAAAATAACTAAAACAAAACATGAGTACCATCATTGCTGAGCTCTATTCTGCAGTCTCATAGTTATTGAGGTTTTTGAAAAATGTGAGGTTACACCCCCCTTTATAAATATAGCTAGAGTGTTGCTTAGCTCTTTCATATTGTTGTCAGTCTTCCATCAAATTATTTGCTAATGCTACATGTGTATTCCAAGAACAATTTTTCCAAATGATCTACTACATGTATAGTATAAAAGTAAAAGGTAAAGTGCTTTTTTATTATAGTGTCACCCCTGTTTAAAGGGCCAGCCATTTCTGACTTATGAGAGACTTTTTGAGCACATGTACCTCCCGAATCCTACCATTTAATGCCAGGCACCAGGCAGGTAGGCATACGGTAACCATTATTTAACTAGCTGGCGGCTCACTAACCAGCTATATCAGAACAGACCCCTGGTGGGCTTCGAACCTTCGACCTCCCACTCCAAAGGTGGATGCCTAAACCACTAGACCAAGGGAGACGGTATATGTAGATGTGTTACCACCTCATAATATCATCAGACTTATGTACATAGGATATGCAAACAAAATCTAAACGCTATTATCTCATAGCCTTTATACTGATGAAACTACTTATGTAAAAAATGCCATCAGATAAATTAGATATTGGAATGTACATCATTTTTCTGCCCAGTAATTAACCATCCATTGATGTTCATTGTATCTTCATCATCATCAGTATATCAAATAAACATATAATTCCTTATAAGATTATATGTTTCATGTACATACATGTATATGTTAACACCATATATGGCATTTTGAGACTGTATAATCTAGGCTGTGAGATGTGTCTTCTCCAGGGTTCTAATTGAATCTGCTATCCACCACTGGATGCAGAGTTGTGTCATGCAATTGGACCATTCCATTATTCTACAGAGGGTCCAAAATAATTTTGCAAATGATTTTTAATCTGTTTTTTGGTTCATTTCCTAGAAAGTTTTATAAATTTTATCCAAAAATGGGTGAGAAAATTTATAATACATAACAGTCTGTTTAATTTTACTTTAAATTTATTACTACCCCAATAAAGTATTACTCAAACCACCTCAACAGGGGTTCTGAATCTAAAAGAATGGTAGCAGTGACATAAAGTATATGAAACTGCGTGCCAAGAATTAAACTACATTGAAATAAAGATTAACTTTAATAACCCTCTTCACTCTAGAAAATATCACTGTTTCCTAGAGGTTCATTTTTTCTACGTGTTTTTATATACCCCACCTATAGAATAGGCCCACTAAAACACAATATAAAGTAACATGATATAAAACTTTACATAGAATTAATCACCATAGTCCACAGTACATAAATACTGCATTGCGCTTTAATTATCTTCTCTCCTCTAAGAATAATCTTAGATTTCTAGAGGGACATTTTTCACTTTCGGGCTACCGGAAAAAACCTAAATATTGTTCAAAACTTTTTTCTATCAAAACATTGGTCAAAATTAGGGGCTGTATAATCATCACAACTATAAATACTACAAAATAACATTAAAAACCCCGTTCCAAATGCTTGATTTATTCGAAAACGCCATTTCAAGCTTTCAGTTTCTTCAATGTCAATTTACCCCACCCACTTGACACCCATCAACATATCAATTCAAGGTTCCAGTATAAAATTATTATACTTGAACACGGTCCTAAAAAGTGTCTTTAATGTAGAATTTATTTAACGAAAAGTGTAGATGGCAATTAACATTAATTACGCCCGTTTTCTCGCACATCGGGATCAATTTCCTGCCAAAGTCACTCCGACAGGTGTTCAAATTTGACACATACTGTGATATGAAAACTGTGGATCTTTGACACTTATCGATGTCATTTTTTATTGTTAAGGTATGAAACTTCTAATTGATCTTATTCTTTCGGTCTGATTAAAAGGTCTAAGTCTAGATAAAATGTGAAATCTCAAAGTGATCGTATAACGTGTATAATCCGTTTATCGTGTAGCGTGTAGCGTGCGCTTCGTACATCGTGTATATCGTGTATCGTTCTGAATCGCTCATCGTGTATTTACCGAACGTGCAACGTGCGTCTAACGTGCGTGTATCGTGCGTACATCGTGCGTGTATCGTGCACTCCGTGTGACAACTGTTACGTTCCGACTACTGTACTTGTTGAGAGGGAGCGGTTGTGTTGAGATTAGGGTGTCTACAACTCATCCCGGGGGTTGCAGGTTTGAGAAGAATCGAGCCCTACTGCTAAGATGAATAAATATAAACTAAACTCTAAGCTGTTGCACTGATTTTGCAAGTTATGTTTCACTGATGTTACAACATAATGTCAAATGATATGCATTTAAGCTCACAGTTACCAAAACATTGATTGGAACAATGCAATTTGAAGCTATCATGAGAAAAAAAATGTAATTTCTTTCAAAACCGTGTTAAATTTCTTGGACATGTGGAAAGTAAACAAAGCATAATAACGGATCCAGAGAAGCTAGATAAAGTAGAATATGACCAACACCGTCACATCCTGAAGAAATGAGATACGTTTTAGCTTTTGCAGGGTATTATCGAAGATTCATCAAAGATTTTATCAAAATAACAAAGCCACTTTCAGATTTATTACCACCAACACTTATAAAAAAAAAATAAGAACAAGAAAGAACTATACATTTGGATATGGGAACAAGAACAGCATCAAATCTTTGAAAAGTTATAGAAAATTATTACATCGCCTTCTTTTTTTACCTTTCCAGATTTACAGCAGATCATTGAACACACAGACGCTTCAATAAAAAGGTTAGGAGCCGTACTCAATCAAATTCAGGACAACTAGAAAAGGATTATAGTCTTTGTAAGAAAATTAGTAAATTAGAAAAATAATATCCGTGCTTTAAGCTCTAGTTTCTTGCACTGAAGTTGGTCGTCACATAATTATTATGTATACAACAATGTACCTTACAAACAATAAGTTTACTGTTTATACTGACAACAATCCTTTTACACATGTTTTGACAAGTGCAAAAGTATATATCACAACTCATTATTAGGCTTCAGCCTTATATCTTTCAATTTTGATATTGTATACCAATCAGGTCTGAAAAAAAGGATGCAGGTACAATGCTATGATATATATTTTGAAACATTGAGGAACAAAACGAACTACATACACTAGACTTTAACAGCTCCTCTGAACATCTCGGAAATTTCAGGTGACACATACACAATGTAAGAACATATAAATATGAGAGAACTGAGAACACATTTAAGAGAAGATAGACTATTAGGCAAATGGGTCAGAGCAGTGATTGATAAATAATGCCAGGTAAAAATGTCATTTTTGTAAAAGATTACCATATCATGAAAAAGAATGTTCTCACATTTTCGCATGATGAGAATTGTTTTGTATAGAATTGTCAAAGAAGGAGACAGAGAATAATAAAGGAGACAACTATAAGAAGACCTTCATAATGATGTTGGTCATCCTGGTAGAGATCGTTCCCTTTAATTAGTATCGCTAGATTTTACTGGCACTGTATTACTTCTGACATTGATATCAGAATGTCAGCTTGTGACAGATGTTTGAGGCGTAAACCATCCACATATATAAGAGCTATATTGACAAATATCAAGACAACTTATTCTTTAGAGCTGGTAGCAATGGAATTCCCGACTTTGGGACATTTAAAGGGCGGTATAGAAAACATTTTGGTAATCACTGATCATTTTACCAAATGGACACAGGCTATCCTAGCCATAACCAAACAGCCAAAACCACTGCAGATGATCTCACCACCACTTTTATTGTTAACTATGGCATCCGGACCCGTCTCCACTCTGATCTGATCAATGAGCAACCTTTGTATCAGAATTTATCAAATAATTTAGCAACAACATGGATATAAAAAGTCTAGGACTACATCATACAACCCAATGAGATATCTTTTACGAGAACGTTTCAACAAAAATGTCCTAAGCATGTCAAGCACATTAGAAATAGTTCAGCAAAGAAAATATAAACATTCATTTTGGAATTAAAAGAAAGGCGTTAATCCACTCATGATATTGTCACAGAATAACACAGAAGGCCCAGGAGAAACAAACAGATTCATTATGTTAAAAAAGCTAACACAAACTATTATTCTAGCCGGTTAAATATACTGTTCTTTTTAGACGTTCATTCAACATCATCTTTTTAATTATTGTCCCGTCTGAAGGAACTATGATGATTTATTTTTATATAAAACTGTGCAAACGGTAGATAAACTTGATCAATCATTTTGACAAACATAGGTAAAACTTTTAAGTATTTTGCATTTTGCATTTTAATGAAAACCGAATATTAACACACTTGACATAAAACAACATGATGCGTTGGTTGTAAATGTCACCGTATTGCATATATAAGGTTTTTAACTGGGTGACATAGTTTTGACCTCAGCTTACCCATATTCAAACTTTACCTAGATATCATCTAGACAATCATATACTGACAAAGTTTCATGAAGATGCAATGAAAAATGCAACCTATATTGCGTACACAAGTTTTTTGTATAAGTTGACTCTATGACCTATCTTTTATCCCAGATGATCAATATGCATTCTCAATCTAAAATTCATGAAGGCAATCACACTGACCACGTTTCATGAAAATCCAATTGAAAATGCAATCTCTATTGCATACACAAGGTTTTCGTTTATTTGACCCCGTGACCTGCTTTTTGAACGTAGATAAACCATATTCGAACTCGATCTAAATTTTTTAAGGCAATCATACTGATCAAGTTACATGAACATACGAGATTTTTCAATGATTCAATGACCTCTGTTTGAACTTAAATGACCCATATTCGAACTCAATCTACAGTTATACAATGCAATCATACTGATTGAATTCCATGAATATCCAATGCAAAATGCAACCTCTATTGCATATACACAATGCTTTTCTATAGTTGACCCAGTGACCTAGTTGTTTGCCTAGATGATCCATATATATATATATACTAGATGTAGATTTTTTAAGCAATTATACTGACTAATTTTTCATATAAACTCAATGAAAAATACTATTTGTGTTGCATACACAAGCTTAAGTGTGGACAGATAGACAACTGACAGACGACTGTCTCCAGGCGATAACTATAACTCACCTTGAGCACGTCGTACTCTGATGAGCTAAATATTGCAGACAACTTAATTGTAATAGAGCGTCCGCGTTGAGATCAAGAGGACATGTGTTCAATATGGGAGACATCTGTTTCTTCTTTAAGTAACTTAATTGCAATTCATGAAAATATGTGTCATTTTGCAAGATAAGAGAACTGCGTCTTAATTTTATTATACTGTACAATTTCTTATAAATATAATATAGTATAATAATATAATATTGAATTGCTAAAAGACATTACCTAAACGGGATTGTTACATATTCATTAATATATACATTACAAACATAGAAAACGCTTATAAATTAAGTGACCAGGCTTATAAGAATAAGCAAAACAAAGAAAAAACATGATTTGTTTTCAAGAGTCCCTACCATATTTAATTTCTGTGAGTTGATATACTAAGATTTCTTAAAACTATTCATCTTCCCAAGATAAAACAGCATGTTATAGCTTTATATTTCCTTTGATCAAAGAAATATTTTGTTTTATACATTTAGTGTAAATCAATACTTAATTAAAATGTTTGCAGTCATTAAATAGCTTTTTTTGAAACTATGTCATTTCATTTTCAGTCATTTTCGAAATGGGAAATGAAAAAAGCAAAGGCGTACACAGTGACAATTTCCAACCAGACATGCAGACGAAACAGACGGACTTAGAAAATCTACCAGCAAGTATTTGTTTACTGATTTTGCCGTGTTTAGATGTTTAGACAACTCAGTTATATCGAATATTTGCGAAACTGCTTCTGGGCACGTTGACGGAGCTATTTACATTATCAGACGTATGTCACCGTTCGGTTAAGATTTGAATAATATCCCCTTTCTTGTAAAAACATAATTACTTATACACGGACCTTTGTATAAAAGATTTTGCGATACTACTAATACTTGTCAGTAAGTTGTTCGTTTCAACACCCAAATAATATGTTTAGGATTTTAAAGGAATCTTATTGATTTTTGCGATGAATTTATGAGGCTCAGTCGAAACAACCAGAAAACTGAAAGTCTTTAAAGTTGGTTACTCATTACCTATTCCTTTTTAAAATAAGGAATATGTAACTAGTCACTTATCACTTATTCAAACTCGAATAAGTAAACGTAACAGAAGAAATACAAACGGTGAACGGATCAGAGTCGTCAGGCCAATAGATATCAGTATAAAATAAAGAACATTGATATAATGCCACGATAATGCGGATGTATGAACATAATTAGGAATAAGAAACTGATTACTTATTGCGTATTAAAACTCGAATAGGTTACAGAAGAAATACAAGCGGTGAACGGGTCAGGGTCGTCACACCAATAAATATCAGTAATAAGGAAAACCACATTTAAAATAATGCCATGATAACACACAGGTCTGAAAACAATGCAGAGCCGAATAAGGAATAACTAACTGGAAAAATTCAAACTCGAAAAAGTAACAGAAGAAAAACATCGGTGAAAGGGACAAAGTCGTCATCATTCTTTAACATTACCACTGTTTAGCAGTAAGAATGACAAACTATTTTGAAGCCAACAAAGTATTTAATACAACAGTTGTTTGAAACCTAGAAGAAAGAATTGCAGAAACAAAAGCATAAGATCATTGTCTGTTCACTTTTTTGTGCATGCTTAGCTTACTATTTTCTATTTATTATGGCCAAACACTAATTTGTGTATATTAGCGTAACTACGTGTCATTTTACAGTAGATGATGAGCATATATATTTTCATTCCACTGCAGCGTGTCTTCAGCAAGCATTATAATGACGTTGTGGGTTTTAGTGAAGCAACCATTGCACAACAGAAGCTAGTAGACGAGTTGGAACAACTCTCAAAAGGTAAGTTATAAGTTTTAAATTAGCTTATATCAGTTTACAGTTATAAATCGTTTCAATAAACATACCTGTATGATTTAAACAGATAGCAAATATCTGATAATTCATAAATAATGCACATGTGTTTTTATATTAGATACAATTCATGCAAACAAATGAAATAGATCACAAAATCATAGATTAGAAAAATCAACGTTTATAATGATATCTTTTATATATGCCGAATATTTGGAATGCCTTCACGATATAGTCTGCTCGGCACATTTAGGAATGCTTAATAACTATGCTTCCAGGGGAGACAATTATATATTGTCCTGTGTGTGTGGGTGTCTGTGTGTGTGTGTGTCTGTCTGTCAGAACGGACGGATGGATGTCACTATGGATTGATGTCAGAAAGGATCGATGTCAAAGGGTTTGTATGTGCAACTCTTCTTACACTACTGGGTGTATTTCAACCAAACTTTACATGAGTAATCAGTCCTAAAGCCAGTTGCTCAAATTGTCGGCATTTTTCGATTCAGTAATTTGTGGCAAAACTTTTGCCAATGATTTGTCTAGTTTAATAATGTCTGTCCTATTAATCCTACACCACGGTTTGCATTTCACCGCAACCACACGTACGTGATCAATACAATAGTTGCCTATCAACAGCATGTTCATGTTCAATGTCTTTTAGCGGAGTGATTACCCTTGATTTGTCAAATAATTTTTGCGATGTCTGCGCTTTGTATACTACACGACTTAATTTCAACCAAACTGCGCATAAGTGATCGGTATGACATCTAGTACTGCACATTGAAATATGTTAATATTGACATTGACTGACCGTTTTGCAAAAGACTAAAATTGTAAATCATATAACATACAGCGTTGTAAATATGTATCATCTGCCTGAAATTTGATACAAAATATAAAAAGCTGCATAGCGATTTTGTAAGATGAAATACTTTATAAGTACCTAGTTACTGAAAAAAACAAACTTAAGATACTTATATCTTTAAGTGAAAGTCTTTACCGAATAGAAATTGTTTGCGCTTCAGTTTATTTTCAAAATGAGGGATATAGAATGCATTTTCCCTCTTTGTATCATTTTCTTGCATTCTTTAAATGTTAGTCATTTCGGCTTTTAATATACAGACACGAACGGCGGTTTTAATTGTATTACCTCTTGTTGAGTCTGTGGCAACATCCTATACAACTAGGGTACAAAACAAAAAAACGAAGACAACTCTAATATTGCTCTTAAAATCAGTGGTGAAAATAGTTTTAGTCCTTAGAAAATTGCAAACCATTTTAACAGGTTATTTTTTTACAAATATTACAGCCGAACTACCAAATCCAAGTAGATTATTTGATCTTAGTTCTCAGATGTTATATGATGTTACAAAGAAAGAGATTCTGAAAGTAACACTTTTGCATTGAAACATGTTTCAGAATATTTTGTATACAATGAACTAAGAAATTTGAATTCTTAAGCAAAATGTTTGTGTGAATAATGTATATTCTGACTTCCAGCTTGTAACATTATATGAAAGAACGTTTTGTTTGCAAAAGATTTACATTTTCATATTACCGGTTCTAAATTGTATAATTTTGTTATTCCAAAATCTACTGGAAAAGAAAAATGTTACTTTGTATTTCTCTGCAATTAGTGATTGAAATTCACTGCCTGTGCATATAAAACAGATAACAAAAATTGGACAGTTCATGAAAGTTGTTAAATGCCACTTTTTTGATGTGGATAATATTTGTTAGGCCAAGTGGTTTATTTATTCATGATATACTGAACAATTTTTTGTTATAATTCTTATGCATTTTATATCAAATGATATATATTTTTGTAACTCATAGAAACATAATTATTATCAATGTACCTCTAACTTATTTCTCATTGTTTTTGTGAACTTCCCAAAACAAAGTCTTATTTTCTTTTCCTCTCATGTTTTTGTTGTTTTTTTAGCTATAAGGTATTTATCAGAACCCCATTGGAAATAAGCTTCAAGGCTTAAATGAGCCATCCTAGGTTTAATACACACTTAATTTTAGCTAACTGCACTTTCAAGTTTCTACACAAATTAGCTTACTAATGTTTCTATAATTTTGTTCATGAACAATCTCATTATGTGCTTATAAGTCACAATGAATAGTGATTATTTGTGAAACTTTTAAAATATGTTGTAGTCTGCTGAATACCAAAGCTACAAATAACTAGTCAACGAAATTGCAAAATTAGCCAACAGTGTGATTGAATTTTTACAGTAAACATATTATAAAGGCTAACATTTCGGCAAATTATTAAAATAATGTCAAATAGAAACAAATAAGATTGTAGTCACAGGTTGCCAGGAAGCAAAAATAATCATAACAAAAACAAGCTATCGATTTGAAATTCTTAATAGTATAAAAGTGTTGCCAATTTGAAAATTATAATTTATTAATATCTATTAATATTAAAATAGCTACACGTATACACAAACTTAACCTTGTACATTAGTTGATACGTAATGCTAATACAAGAAATTCATTAAATAAGTGTGTAAATGCAGCTACTAATGTAGGTATGTTAAAAATTAGGAAAACTACCTTTTTCTTGATTATTTGGCTTTGACTACGCCAAATTATTCACAATGTCCCCAGTGGTGTTTTTGCCACTGACCGTTCCAAGGCGGTGCCCCACTGTGTTCCTTTAATTGTTCGTTTTGTCCTCGTGTGTTTGCTTTGTATGCTAGTGTGTGTTGGTAGTGTATGTGTGTGTGTGTACATGATTGTGTGTGTGTGTGTGTGTGTTGGTGGTGTGCACTTCTGGGTGCTGTGGGGCTCGTTTTGGGGAGGCTGCGTTTTTGGTACGTGGCTTTCCCTGTTTGATATTATTTTTGTTTTTATGCAGATGAAGGTGCCACAGATACGCCAGGACAGAAAGTATTTAATGCAGGTCGGGACATCTTGAAGAATATACAGGTAAAGAAACAGTACATGTGTTTTTTCAGATCGGAAGTTGCAGGCGAAAGGTAATATGGACTAAGCTACGTATTGGTTTTATTGTCTCATAAAGATAAATAACTATAATTTATAAAAAACAAGCGTAAATCACACTTTTCCTTGAGAGTCACTTCCTAAGTGTCATGCTTGTCGGTGATATATTGTTATTTTATGATCTCCGAATACATGTAATGCATGTTTGAAGACGTTTTTATAAGTTTTCATGCTTTTTAACACTTTATCGTGTGACACATTCTAAAGATTGTGCTGTTTTATGCACAGTTTGAAATAAACTGGACTCAAATTTGCTGTTGGATAGATTAGGAGTGCCTTTAACATTTAAACGTTGTATTAATGGAAATGAACATACATGTATAAAATATTTACATATTGCAAGAAGAAAATATAATGCACTTTTGTATCAAGAGAAAAAAACAAAAATAATATCAAACAGGGAATGCCACGCATCAAAAACGCAGCCTCCCCAAAACAAAAAAAAACAATTTGTGCAAATATCTTTTTGTGTTTTCGCGACGGTTTCAACTGTTTGAAGTAATAATTGACTTAATAAACGCTGTTTGCTTGAAATATATTTTTATCTGTTTTGTTTTTAGGAAATTCAAGGTGCAAATGATAAATATTGCTGATAGAGGGATGAATTAATATATTAGCTTGTACAGCATATTACAGGTCTGTTGCGCACTTTTCGTTGAAAGCAAATATGGGTAGTAATATAGTTTTGTGATCCATGTGATGGATTAGCTCTTGTTGCAATCGGATGACACTCATGCTACTAAGATAATGACCCTTTTACTATATAAATTTGTATAGTAGTTGCTCACACTCGTCTTTTAATTTTAAATACGCACATAAAGAAGGACAACTCTAATTTGTTAGTAGTATGTTTTTATACGACGTCAGTAATGTAATGTCATTGACGTAATTAATGTCGTTGACTACTAAGTTTCTGAGGAAACATCCAAATTTGGTATTGTGGTTGAACGAAATCAGATTTTACATTGTTCGGCCCATTGAAATAAGATTCGTACGGTACTCGTATCAGTTACCTTCAAAATTTAATGTCTCAATATTATAGGCAAACGTCAAAAGAGGACTGCCATCAAAAGATGAAATACAGGTCCTTTTATTCTCATATGAAAATGTTCGAAAATTGAAGCAGACCTCGCAATCGAAATAGAGTAATTATGTTTCGTGGCTAGTCTCTTTTTTATCTTGTACATTCGTTCTGACCCTACACCGTTTCTCCGGTGACAGCAATGGTCAATTTGAGATCCTTCTTCCTGCCATTCAACTCCTGCTCAAGGATGGTACAAGCTGGCCACACATTAGGATATGCAAACTCTATCAGGAAAGATAAAATCATCAAATAGTTATTAATTACATTGGAATTAGCGTACGGCAAGAAAGTACCGTTCGAATATCGTGCAGCTAATGGATGCAAATAGGAGAAATCCTCTGAGTTTATTGGGCACCAATTAAAAGCAAATAATAGTTTCCGAGTTCAGCCCCTTTCCAATCATATGTATCGTTTCGACAATATTATAAACCTTGGAACAATGTACAGAAAACATATCAAGATCAATGAAATCAATAAACCCTTCTCCATATGGGTGTGACAGGTTGGTAATCACTTTCAACCCACCTGAATTTTTGATGACTAATCCGATAGGTTTTACACTTAAATTAGGAAACAGTATATGAAACTTGACCACATGTGTAATTTCTTTTCTTAATTTTGTTTGATTTATATCATTTTGCTCCGAAGCGGTCAAGTAGACCGAATTACTTGAGCATCTTCTCCTCTCTAAATCCAGCCAATGAACATTTCCTTTCTATATATTTTTAACCATTTTAAAAGATGTAAGGGAGTAATATTAATTAGCGATTTGCCTAATTCTAGCAATTGTCTGCGTAGCACTGAATATTGGCCTTTGGGCTTTTTGTATATCCTGGCCTAAAATGACTGAAAGGACAATGAGTTCTACTCACATAATTTTATCCAGCTTGATAGGTTTCGTTTTGCCGCTTAAAGAGTTGTCTGCATATACATGTACTGAATAAGATCGTAAGCCAGACGAGAATGCTTATGTATTAAAATTGAAAACTTGTTTCAGTACTGAGCAAGCAAAATATAATGTGACCCAATTCTGCGTGCGTGCCAATTGGGATTGATGCTGCTGCAGATAATTTTGCGGCTGTGTTAGAGGGAGTTGAATCTGTTCCGATAAATTTATACCAGTTGTTGTTGAAAGTTGATGTCCGGTGGCCAAAGTTATTATTGAATAAGGGGACTGATGTTGTTCCAATGAAATTGTTAGGTGATTGGAGCTGATGCTATACCATTGAATTGTTAAACGGTGACAACGGATACTGTCAGCGGATAATGTATTGCTGGTTGATGAGATCTGATGCAGTCCTTTAGATAAACAATATTTAGATGATGGGATATCATGATGTCCGTGAACATTGTGTATGCTAGTTGTTTGGATCTCGTTAACTGTCCCGTTATCTTTTTAATGAAAGTAAGATCACGTGCCATCCCGGTTTATTGTTAACAATATTAGTTGATGAGATTATGTGCTGTCCCGGTTTGGTATTTAAAAGTTTAGTTGGTGGTTACACATGCTGCCCCGCTGTGTTGCTTTCAATGTTTGGTTGGTGGGATAACATGCCGTCATGTGTTGTTTACAATTCTATTTGAATTATCATTTGGTGGGAGCTGCTGATGATAATGCAAATTGTCCTATGATGGGGATGGTGAAGGAAGTGGAGGTGCGACCCTCTTGAGTCTCGTTTCGACAGACCGAATGAGGTTGCCATTTTACGCCGAGGCATTTATGATGCTGAATATAAACAACATGACATGTAATTTAATTTGAAAAGTAGAAAAAAAGAACCCATGCTTAGTCTTATGATAAACATACTACTGAGATGAATAGCGACTCATGTCAGAAATTTAGGAGGTACATTGAAATTCAGCGGATACTGTTAGACCTCAATACTTATCTCCCTTCATTGATTACTGGCATTAACTAAAGACAAGCTTGGTCCATATGTAATTAGATGAGGATAGAGTCAATCTACTCTATATTTTTTCAGGCAGCACGTTATACGCAGACTATGACTCTTCATGACACCGTGATGGAACTATACCACAACATACAAGGAAACTTAAAATCAGTTGGAGAAGAACCATTTGAGATTGTTTCACCACAACAGATAAAAAACTATCATCAGGGTAACTACGCTGTAAACATACAAACCCGAGAAAACTTGTCTGATGAAGCAACTAACATATCAATGGTGAAAAAGCTGACAGAACGGTTTCGCAAGGATAATGATGTTTTGAAATGTGATCTTGAAAAGAAAAACTCCAAACTTAGTCAGTTGGTAGAAAGAGAAAATGCGCGGGAAAAGCTTCTTCAACAATTGATTATGGAAAATGAAAATCTTAAAAAGAAGCTAGAAAAGCTGAAACCACCAAAAGTATCATGTAAGAAGTAGATTTGATTATTTAATACAAATTTATTCTGCGTTTGTAGTAATGGTACTATTTGAGACTACATGCACATATTATCATCTTGTTATAACAAAACATTTCCATCATCTTCTTTACTCGTCGCTGTAGTTCTCTGAGTATAGTATTCGCTTATGCGTCCGACCTTGTGACTGAGATGGGCCCTTGCCAGGCCACACAAAGCCATATCTACTTAAAATCCTTGGTGAATTACCCAAGACTGCACACATATCTTTTAACATGTACTATTCAACGGATGAACAGTCTAAGGCTAAAAGCACACATGTCAAATGTCTAAATGGCTCCAAGAATGCACCATGGGTAATATATCTTGATAACGAAACTTAAAGACTAACAATTAATAATTACATGTAAGTATTAAATGACCCTTGTCCGAATTTAGCATTCAAAGTTTATAGATAAGACAAAATGGGAATCATTTACTATGATCCATAAACTGTAATCATTGCAATTTTGAAAACTTATTGTCGAAACATTGTCGAGTTATTCGGCGGTTTTTTAAAATGGTTTTTCAATGCAAGATCATTGTGATCTTGACCTTTGACTCATTGACTTTGAAATAGAAAGAAGTCATCTTATTTTCTGTTCATAAATAATATCCCTACCAAGTTTGAAGTGTCTAGATCAAAGCCTATTATTGAGCAAACCCCGTTTGTTAGTATGAGGTCACTGTTGCATTAACCCTATGCCTAATTACCTAAAATAAATAGGGTTTATGTACTGCCAGTGTCCAATGTTTGAAAACTCCACATCAAAGTCTTCTTAAAATTATTGAGCGGAATACGAAGATCTACGGATCACCCAACCGTCCGATCGACAGCTGCAAAGCAATCTACCCGGTGGATTGAGGAGGTGGTAAACTATATTATATAAAACAATGATAAAACTATCTATGATTATGTGAACAATATAATAACAACCTCATGCATTTCGGATTGACATGTTAGTAAAGAAACTCGATTTTAATTAACCACATATTATTTTTGGTGCCTGAGGAGGACAACTTATTATGATGTCTGGCTGACGATTACTCATTGTTTTAAAGTTGAGAAATTTTTCAGTATAATTTATTTTGCAATACATTTAGATAAAACATGTGACACAAGTAAAAATCACATAAACTAAAACTGCTATATTTCAGCAACCATACAGATCTTCCATTCTCAGCATGGACAATCAATCCGTGACATAGAGGAAGAGCTTAGAAAAATGTTAAAGAACCAAATGAATGGCATCTCTTTCATGCGTCTTTCCAGTCACGATGATATAGACACTTCGCAGATGCTAATCGTTTTATGCATTGTCACATCAAGAGTTGGTACTGACGCAGCAACTGCTATCAAAGATATCAAAAGTAGGTTTTAATAAAACAAGTACGGATAAAATTTATAAATCCACGTAAAAGATACAACTTAAAACACTTCGCGGCTGTATTAAGTACGAAATTAAAGGGGCAAACCCTAATAATTGTTCGTAAATGTATAAATAAATGAATTAAACAAAAGCATGCATCGAGAAATGTCTAGTTTCTGCACAATAAAATGGCCTTTTATAATGAATCGAAATTTTATAATAAAACGAAATATAAAGTGAACGTTTAGGGCACTACAATGCATTTTCCTGGTTCACTTTGCATTTTGTTTGTTATTTTAAATTTACAGACGATTTTTTCCATAAACGTATTACTTATTGTGTTTATGTTAATTCAAAGTACATGTACGTTCAGTTTTATGATATGCCTTTTGAATATTATATGTCATGTGTTTGAGGTGTGAATAGAAATACCCGTCCCGAGGGGACCTATCTTTTAAGCGGTAAGGCGTCTCTCCTTATGTGATAAAGTATTTGCTGGTACATTGTAAATTGTCTACGTAAAGTTCATTTTTCTGGGTAAGTATCCTTATTACATAACTTGGGTCCTTTTACATTTACCTTATGAAGTTACAAATGTCACAGACAATTGTTTACATTACCAGCCGCTAAAAAATGTTCAGTGTGTTACAAATACAGCCATTCTAAAACAGCATGAATGGAAGTTTGCATCAGTAAAACTTTCTATAAAATATTGTATAGTTGCTTCGGTAATAAATCTTTGTCCAATATTTTAATTCAGGTGTTTACAAGAACTTGGAATTGCGCGATTAAGACCACACACTATTTAGACCGCCACAAACGGACATTTAACAATTTTTAATTACTGTAACGGTAGTTTTATAATAACATTCTGACATGGCCAATTCGTGGCCGAGGCAAGGTTTTTATTTGAAAGATGGCCATGTGAAAGGACCATTATCCAATGAAAAATTATTAAACCAGAACATGTTTTATATAAACGCATTTCTTTTTGCTAGGTAGCTTCCCATGAAGTAAAATAAAAAGTCTCAGTAATCAAGAGACAAGTGCAGCTCTTATAAATAAACTATATAGTTTTCAATATGCACATCTCCTCTGAATTCAAGCCTGTGGCTGCTGTACGCTATATGAAAACGAAAACAAAGGGCAATGATTCCTTGAAAAAACATCGTGCTGATAATATGCGCATCTCCTCTTCATAGTGAAAATGAAGTTTCACTGAATTCAAGTCGGTGGTTCCTGAAAAATAGCCCGAATACGAATGCACACAAGTGATTTTAATTATATACTATAAGTACATTATATTATTATGTGAAGGGCTCATAATTCAATAAGAAATAATGCACAAAACCGAATAATCATGGCTATATGTACATCCTCTGTCGTTTTAATATACATGCACATTCGTCTCCGCGCTTTTTCTCAGCAACGATAGACTGGAATTGAACAAATCTTAATGGAAAGTTACTTAGGCCAATTTAGTAATATAACGACGGCAGTATTTTTTAAAGGAACTCTTCTGTAACATGGACTTAAGTCCAGTCAGTTATTTTTCTATTCTTAATACAGATCCTGCAAAAACTGCATTAGTGCTTATTCATGTGAAGGAGGGTCATGCCTTGTCTAATCAAATGAGTACAAGCATTCTTACAGACGGGAAGTTCAAGAACTTAGGTGGAATATTCGACTTGGTATACGTATTTGAAAAAGGCATCTACGCATGTGTAATGAACGACGTTGCGCTGGATGGCATATGCAAATATATAAAAAGTAACATGTCCAAAAAACACTAGGCGTCTACTTGAAAAGAGATAAAACACTCCAGGCAATGACTTAAATGTATATACAATTGTACATTTTCAGGAAATTGAAGTTCGATAACAGTATGTTTTGTGTAGAAATAATAATAACAGACTTCAGATTGTTGCTATGCTTGACCATGAAACCGTGTAAAAAGTTCACTGCCTACATCTAGCAGATTATATTGTCCTAAAATACATGTACACAATGTATTCATTAAGCGTAAAATGCTGAATAAAAATATTTTCAAAGAACGTCAGTTATTGAACATGAGTACCATGGTGGTCTTATATCGCTTTCATAAGTACCAGTGCACTTACCTTAGAAAGTAACTTGTTGCTAAAGAGAGTCAGTAGTGGCGAAGGAGGTATCTAGTTGTTAGAGATAGTTATTGGTTGCAAAAGAAGTCATTGGTCACTAAACATCACTAGCTTTCAGGGCACCCCCCCAAGAAAACACCACACAAAGGCAAAGACAACTGTTGCTAGTCAATGGTTGCTAGGGAAGTCATTGTTTGCAAGAAAATGCTACATGCTGCTTAGGTAGTATGATTGGAAGAAAAACCCCTGGTTGGGGGACCAATGTTTTCGCGGGGAAGAAACCCCCTTGGGGGGGGGGGGGGTGGTTGGGGGGGGGGTGGTGGCTGGGGGTGGGGGGGGGTCTGTGGGGTGGGGGGGGGGGGCATAGAGGGATATCACTGCTGGCTTTTATGAAGTAAGGCATTGCTAATGAAGTCGCCGGTCACAAGTCCATATTGGTGGTTATGGGTAGTAAACGAAAGTCCTTGTTGCTAA
The DNA here is from genome assembly GCA_022818135.1 of Saxidomus purpurata. Taxonomy (NCBI): domain Eukaryota; kingdom Metazoa; phylum Mollusca; class Bivalvia; order Venerida; family Veneridae; genus Saxidomus; species Saxidomus purpurata. The sequence continues at coordinate 35,039,262 of JAFMSR010000001.1, forward strand.
ATGCTTAGTACGTTGTTCGCTGGTTGCTATTGGAAGTCACAGGACACTAGGGTGTTCTTATAACTCCATATACAGGCAAGGGACTACCCGGCAGGCGTGGGCAATTGTGACCTCAGTTGCATGATTTAAACAAACTTAGTATAGGTCTACTAGACAATGCTAGATAACAAATACATAGGCTCTATTCCTTTAGGTCTTGGAGAACAAGATTTTTATAAAGGTTTTCCTATTTAAGATTTTGTAAAGCAAGTATCCCCCGGGCAAGGTTAACATTGATCCCAGGACCAATATTTGAACAAACTAGTTAGAGGTGCAGCTTCATAATGAACATACTAAATATAAAATCTCTAGATCTTGTACAGTATCTAAGCTCTAATTCCGGCGGACGTGGTCAATTTCGACCCCAGGGGCATGATTTAGGGTCTACTTGACAATGTAACACACCAAATATCTAAGCGCTAGACCATGTGGTTGCAGATAATCTTTAATGGTTTTCCTTTCAAATTCAATGTAAAACAAGTGACGCCGGGGGTCACTTGGCAATGCTTTATGCCGACTAGTTTTGTCATATCAAAACTTATTTAAAATCACATGACCCTCCGGGCTGGGTAAATGTTGACCATGGGGTCATAAGTTGGACAATTTTGGTAGAGGTTCACTAGAAAATGATACATGCCAACTATCTAAGCTCTTGCTCTTGTGGTTTCAGAGAAGAAGAATTTAAAAGTTGTTCCTACAGAAAACTATGTAAAATCAAGTGACCCAAAGGGTGCTGTCAATTCTGACCCGGGGACATATTTGAACAATGTTGGTAGAGATATACATGTCAGTGTTACATGCCAAAACATCTAAGCTCTTGACCTTGTGGTTTCAGAGAAGAATAGTTTTGAAATTTTCCCTTTTCATTGCAATTACTACCAGAGCCATCCATGAAATGGAATTCTTTAAACACTATTGATCGAGCTTTATACAAAAAACAAAAAAAAACATTCCTGCTAAGTTTCATCAACATTGTTCAGATGCCATTTGAAGCAAATATGAACGCCGTACATCCAACCATCCTGAAAGCTCACCATGGTCTTTTCGTGTTCAACCTGAGCACTGTGTTACAAATAGCTCGAATTAGCACAAATAATCAGCATAGTGGTCTTCTAAAAAAGATAACTATCAACCCATTAATTGTACAACAAAATATTTTATAGATTTCTTAATGTTTTACCGCACGGCAACAAACAATTGTTATGTATTTAATCTTTCTAATTTGCGATTAAATGCGATTGTTAATATGTATATATGTTTCTTCACATATTGGCTTTTACACATTTTCAAAATATCATTATCCCTTGCTTTAATGTATGCATTAGCTGTTTATTTATTCTTTATGTCTTTTGAACTATGCAACAACATGATGTAATGTATTGCTACCTAAAATATAATGCCCGAATGTTGTCCTTAATTTTTCGCGTAAATAGGTCATACCATTGTTAAAATCCATTTGTACTCATAACCTTGATTAATACTAATGTTTTAGCACAGTTTAAGTTCACAAAATTGTTGTGTAAAATTGTATTTTTGCATTCCAGGCATTGATGGCACTTGCTGTCAAGCTGAAAATATTCGCCATGTTGACTATTTTAGTAACGGCGAATTAATCTTTCCAAAATGGCTTTTTTATTTCATGTAGTATTATGTATACACGCAACAGTGTCGTTTTTTGACTGAATCTGTCATTTTATGAGAGTACCATATTTTGAGATACGAGAATGATAAATATTAGGGACTAATTCAGCCACTTATGCGGCAAGTATCTATGTTAGAATATCGTCGTTATATACTTTGGTCATGGTTTCAAAGTAGTTTTTAATGCTATTTCAGGTAATATGGAACCACTTTGTATTGTGGTTGATTAACTTGAAATATATTATTAATTCTTTGATTTTCCTTTGTCCATCGCAGGGCCCGAGGCCGTATTACTAATATACTGGATTATTGGATGCTGCAATGCAATTCCATGGTTATAAGTTTTTTGAAAATTCCCCCCACATATTATTATTTGACCTTCATAATTTAAGCAAAATTATCACCCCCCCCCCTTAATGCTAAAGCTTATTAAGCTATTTTCAAAGCATATACATGTATATAAGAACTCGTAAGACTAAGTTTGCTTATTTGCAACATATAAGAACTGCATAACCATTGTTTAAGCATCTGACAGCAGTTTGTTTACCAACAAATAGTATTCATCAAAGTAGTCCCCGTAGCAACTATCGAGCTTTGTCGGACCTGCCGAGATTTTATATCGGTTTTACGTGACTATCAACCGCACATATATGATTCTTATAGCGAACCAATTAATAGATTATTGAAACAAAATTTTGTGTTTGTCTTTTTCTTTGAGTTAGCTAAATAATAAGTCAGGTGGCTTACAGACTTGTGTCAGAGAAGTGGGATGTACTAGTGTAAAAGTACATCACGAATATTTACACCTACATTAACCAGACTGAAACCACCAAAACATAGTCGAACCTCAACTTCCTGATTCTACATGGTTTCAAAGTATTTTAATGCTATTTTCAGCTAATATGGAACCAATGTGTACTGTAATTAATTAACATGATATAGTTTGTTGCGTTATTGAAGAAATACATGTATTCGGTATTGCCTAATCGTAGAATATACTGCTACATTTAGTAAATTAATTGTGTGACATGGCGACACCTGATCCTGTAATATAATTCAATGTTCAACATGTTGATCAGTTACAAGAGAGCCACGAACCTCAGGTCCACGTTGTTTTAAACTTTAACCGAATGTTATGCTAACTGTTTATTTACCTTTGATTGAAAAAAAAAAACGTTTAGAACAACTAACAGCGAAATGTTTTGATTTTGCTTTGACGAGATGTTAGTCCTCATTCTCTTGAGTTCAAAAATTTGTTTTAAAACTTCCTTCAAACTGTGGAAATATTACATTGAATGTTAAATGACTATTAGCTCAATCATCGGTTAAAATTCGAACAACGATATTTATGATTCTGTAAATGAGAGTGTATGTAGTACATGAACTGTGATTAGTCACAATTCAATTGAAATCACATGGTAAATCGTTCCATTGTTAGAAATAATGATTTCATCTTTCACCAACATTCAAGAGTAAGACAGGACGATAATAAATAAGCGTGGTGATTTCCGTCATCGTTATGTATCACCAACGCCGGTAGTGAAAACTCTGAAGAGAAAAAAGGAAAGAAACAGGGGGAGAAGAAGTTGTTATACTTCGCTTCTTTTCTAAGTTCTTTTTTTTCACAGAGGATAAAGAAATCTCCATTTGTTTCTCTTGCTTTATAGCTTGCTGTCGTATTAAGACAATTAAATGAATCTTTAAAGAAGAATATCTTTAAAATAAAAGGTGATGAATTGCAACTTCACACTTATTTGATCAGGCTAGCCATAATTTTCAATTTCAAATCGACTGCAGACTTTAGTGAGTTATCTCCCATTAATGTTTCTCTGATACTATCGGTCCTTTCATTTGGAATACTCCACTTTCATCGCTATTTTTGTTTGTTTTATATTATAGAAATCGAGTTAAAATAGTTGCAACCATTATAATCAAACTGAAAAAATACACCTCCCTGCGTACATTTTTTTATTCGATAAACACCGATGTATTTAATTTTGTCTGTCCGGACAATCAAATTAACAATGAAGTTAGACATTTCCATGTTGAGAACTTGATCATCTCTTTGAAAATTAACGACAGAGTCTAAGTGGACTCCATTTGATAAAACCATCTTGCATATTAGTCTACCTTTTGTAACTCACAAGTCATTAGTCACAAGTCATAGTTGCAAGTCAAAACTCACAAGTTGCAAGTCAAAACTCACAAATCATAACTCAAAACGGCCCTCCAGGTCCCTTTTAATCACTCACAGGTCATTAGTCAAAACTCACAAGTTGCAAGTCAAAACTCTGGAAATTATAACTCAAAACGGCCCTCCAGGTTCCTCATAATTTTGTCTTATGCGTTTTGTGTTATGACTAATGACTTATGTGTTATGACTTATGTGTTATGTGTTTAGAGGGTATGTGTTATGACTTATGTATTACTTCTAAGACACAGTAGTCTCATGGCAAAAACAATGGCGGGCGAAATCTCAATTACTCCAGTTACAAAGGAACGAAATGAAGACGTTTTATTATTGGTGTACAATGTAAGTAGTAAATACCTTGATTGTGTAAACTTGTTAACTTATGTATGGTAGCCATATAGTTTGTTATATATCTTTATAATTATGCAAGCGAGCAATAGGACATTTGATTTTGTGAACACAATGTCTCACTTCATGTTATATTGGCTTCGTTAGTAATCCAGGGGTCGTTTTTTTTTTATTCCTAGCTCAGTCATACAACTTGTTATGGAGTAATTTCTAATGACTACAGCCATTCTACCGATAGCAAATACATGGTTATATATGCAATAAGCAGACTTTAGGTACGTTCATTCATACAATCCTCACACCATATCGACAAGGCTACATCATTCAACGCAAACAAATTGTCGAAAACATAGCAACATACCATTCTACATAATATTATGTCGTCTTCATATATGTGAACGTGTCGTGATATTTGCTAGAATGATGACTATAGATTTCGAATCAATTATAAAATTAGCATGACGAAACAGGTTTGAAATCAGAAATTGTTTTGCTGTTGTTTGTGATAAATAACATCAAATTATCATTGCGGCAGCTTAACATAGTACTTAAAGTAAAACTTACGACGCCAAACTGGGTACACTTATTAATAATATTTCCAAAGACATTGAGACAAGCCGGTCAGTGCATTTGTTACCGTTCCATGTGAAACGTTTGTAGTAAAATGAACAGGTTAAGAGTTCCGAGAAATAAAGTTCTTTCTATCATGAAAACTATTGCCCTGATGGAATTACTTTTCGAAATGCCCACCGGCTGAAAAGACGCAAGTACAGAACAAAGGGGCCCAATTAAGTTTGGCATGTAGACGGATACGATAAACTGAAGTCTTATGGTTTTTGTGTACACGGTGCTTTGACGGTTACAGCCGAAGGATACTTCTGTTAGAAATTGCTGGAAAGTAACAACAACCCCGCAATCATCGCCATGTATCATTTGCAGCACTGAAGACGCTGGGTTGCTCCGCGAATTCTTCGGTGTGACAAACACTACCTCTGTCTTTACTCAACCGTTCTTCCGATGCAATGATACAGATAGTATGTCTGGTCGTAGAGTTTTATGTACGTAAGTGTTTCAAATCAACGAATAGAGGCTTCACGCAAATATCAAAAGGAATTCTAGTGCTTGAAGTTTGTTTAAACCTGATTCAAGCCGAACTTGATATAATAGCGATAAACTGGAATCTGCATTCCATACGTCAACAAAAAGAAATGCAGAGGTACCCAATGGAAAGCCCGATTTAATGTACTATTTTCCCGAAGTATTTGGTGGTCATAATTTCAGACTGTCAATCAACAAGATGTTGAGGTATGCATGGAAATGTACGGCTTACGCAGAACTGTATGCAGTCAAGAATTTCAAGATTTTGACCCTCCACATTCCCATTACTGCACAAAGGGCTCTAGAATTATACAGGGGAAATGCTGGAACTCATTGACGAGTATGGATTTGTCTTATCTCATAGCATCACATGAGTTTTTTGATAATTATTCTCCACCAGTGTTTCACTGTGTAATATTTGTCTGTTACACGGAAAAGTGCAGTACTGTATATAAACGGAATATTGTGTTAGCATGTTAACCGTGTGAGTATAGGGGCCTAGAGAGGTGGTTTCTTTTGAGATACTAAAACCTGTACCGTACACAGTACAAATCTTCATGGGAATGATACGGCCGTCATATAATCTGTATTAAAAATAAAAAATAGACAACATTTACATTATGAAAATATCTTTTATAAACCCAGCTTTGCTTCACTAATCATAGCGATGTAAAAGAAAATATGAGTCGGTGACGCCGAAATACCGTGAGTCAACTCAGTTTTGTTAATGAACAAATATACGCGTATTTCCCCGATATTAAATGTTGTTTTCCCATGTTATTTTGTATCAAAACCTAGACTCAATTGGTGACAACGTGTTAAGGAATACTTCTTACTGATACCACATATCATTTAGCGGAGAATAGATCATGGAATACCATCAGCCTCGAATGATTTCATATGTTTTTTCCGTACGTACCTGGTTTCCGGGTCAGTTAATCTATACTGATGAGTCTCCTATAACATAAATTTATCAAGGGTTCATAATATTATTTTAAACATTTGAATACATATTGCTATTTGTATTGTACTATAATAATATCTTAAACTTATTTCTAAAAATAAATTGAATACGGTCGTATCATTCTGTAGTTCTCGGCACATTCGGAAGATTAGCACGGTGACGGTACTGTATTAGATAACAATAGTAATAATAATAATAATATCTTTATTTACTAAAGGTTAAACACAATAAGACAACTAAACATTAACTATCTTAATGTGGCCTTCAAAAAGAAAAGAAAGAAACAATCTGAACAAAAAATGGCATTATGAAAACAAAACATAAAAATGACATAAATGAACCAAACAAACACTCATCTTTAACTAATGATGGATACATTTATACAGTGGAAAATCCTAATCAGTCACACATGTTTCGATTAAACAGTTAAACACAATAGTAAAAAGTTTTAAACATCAGCATTCATTATATATCCCCGCAAAATTACAGTAATATCAGTTCAATTTGGATTTGAAGTTGGAATAGGAATTTCTTGTAGTTCCGTTTAAAAGATATGGGATTGTTGTACAGTTTTCTTATTTCTGTGGGGTATCTTTCCGCCACTTCATTTGCTGCTGTAAGCAATGTATCTTCTGTAAAAATAATTTGTACGTGGTTTCAACTGAATGGAGTCTTCCGTTCTGAAGAACGAGTCTGTAAGTACTATTACTTGAAAATGTTATTAATTCTGACATACAAAAATGCAAGAGCTGCTACATTTAAAAATAACAAACCCATATGGCATGCATCTGTGTTCAAACGTAAAGCCAGTTTAATTCACTTAAACATATCCAGAAACACATTAAGCCCTTATTTAAGATAATCCTCAGCCCTTTTTCAATCTTTAGGAATTTTTGTAAACACCTGATTTGAACTTATCCCCTGCGTTCAAAACTGTACAACAGTAGTCAAAACATGGCAATATGTATACATTGCAATACATATTCTAACCGTTTCCTAGTCCTTGATGTCTGATCCCCATGGAAATTGCTGCCTGGAATGCCAGTGCACTGGTCCTTCATTTACTAAGAATCCTCTCATGTTGGCTCCAAGCCACCCACACCTTCGGAACACGCTCTAGCAAGGTGCCACAAACCATGAGGGGTGTCGAACGAACAAACGTATCAATCCTCGATTTTATAGAAAACACCAAGTATCACCGACGCAAAAATGACTTTAAACGTGTCAGCTACTTACAAGGTACTGATTTTAAACGGAAAGCAATCAGTTCTTTTAAGCTCCCAATCAAATCGCCATTTTCAGTAGTAGGAATTTCTTGTAATTTTAAGTCAGAACTGAATCGCATATGACAAGGAAGCCTGTACACAAATGTGTAAATGTTGAAGAAAGTCATAATCATTTCAATAAACACAAAGGAAGTGGCTATTTGGAGAGTAGTTAAATAATGTCGGTTTGCCTTTCTTGCACATTTTGTGCGATCGTTTTGTATCATAGGTGATATAGTATATATATTCTGAAATGATTAATCAATTCATGATTAAGTGATTTATGAAGATGTGCCTCTATTTTGTTCCTTTTAAAAACTAATTCTGCTCTCATGGAAATGTAGCATGTATTTACATAAAATCGTAATATATAAACCAAATTAGTAAACCTCTCACCTGATCATATGTTTATTTTCAATAGTTAATCGATTAAAACTTAAAACCCAAACCAGATCAACCATTTAGTGGTTTTTATGAGTGCTATCCAGTCTTTCTATATTGGAAAATGTAAAAGAACTGGTTGAAAAATTATCAGTTTAACAATTCGTTTTTACAATTTGAGAGTAGCAACCTGAAACAAAGATGCTTATACAACAGCATTCAATAACGATAATTGTAAGTGTTTTCTTTACACGCTAACAGTGCGTATATTAATGTAGCCGTCTACTTTTCGCTGGACTTATAATGTATGCGCTCAGCTCCATACTCTTTCAATTTCGAGTATGTATATGAGAGAATAAATCTTTTGGACCAATATAAGATTTGTGCGTCTACCGAACTGCGAAAACTGGAAACATGTGAATTATAGACGAAATACCACCACTGATAAAAGCATGCTGGGGTTGCACAACTTTGAATGATACTTTGGCTATCCCTTGCAGAACATGCGATGAGAATCGACCAGCGGC
>JAFMSR010000001.1:35048215-35222239 GCA_022818135.1 Saxidomus purpurata
CTTTCAAAACCGTGTAAAATTTCTTGGACATGTGGAAAGTAAACAAAGCATAATAACGGATCCAGAGAAGCTAGATAAAGTAGAATATGACCAACACCGTCACACTCTGAAGAATTGAGATACAATTTAGCTTTTGCAGGGTATTATCGAAGATTCATCAAAGATTTTATCAAAATAACAAAGCCACTTTCAGATTTATTACCACCAACACTTATAAAGAAAAATAAGAACAAGAAAGAACTATACATTTGGATATGGGAACAAGAACAATATCAAATCTTTGAAAAGTTATAGAAAATTATTACATCGCCTTCTTTTTTTACCTTTCCAGATTTACAGCAGAGCATTGAACAACACACAGACGCTTCAATAAAAGGATAGGAGCCGTAGTCTAGTCAAATTCAGGACAACTAGAGAAGGATTATAGTCTTTGTAAGTAAATTAGTAAATTAGAAAAAGAATATCCGGGCTTTAAGCTCTAGTTTCTTGCACTGAAGTTAGTCATCACATAATTATTATGTACACAACAATGTACCTTACAAACAATAAGTTTACTGTGTAAACTGACAAAAATCCTTTTACACATGTTTTGACAAGTGCAAAAGTATATATCACAACTCATTATTAGGCTTCAGCCTTATATCTTTCAATTTTGATATTGTATACCAATCAGGTCTGAAAAAAGGGGTGTAGGTACAATGCCATGATATTTATTTTGAAACATTGAGGAACAAGACGAATTATTTCATTTATTAGAATATACGAGACGGTGGTTAAAATAATTTATTGCAGCAAACGAACTACATACACGAGACTTTAACAGCTCCTCTGAACATCTCGGACATTCCAGGTGACACATACACAATGTAAGAACATATAAATATGAGAGAACTGAGAACACATTTAAGAGAAGATAGACTATTAGGCAAATGGGTCAGAGCAGTGATTGGTAAATAATGCCAGGTAAAAATGTCATTTTTTTAAAAATTACCATATCATGAAAAAGAATGTTTTCACATTTTCGCATGATGAGAATTGTTTTGTATAGAATTGTCAAAGAAGGAGACAGAGAATAACAAAGGAGACAACTTTAAGAAGACCTTCATTGTGATGTTGGTCATCCTGGTACAGATCGTGCCGTTTAATTGGTATCGCTAGATTTTATTAGCAATGTATTACTTCTGACATTGATATCAGAATGTCAGCTTGTGACAGATGTTTGAGGCGTAAACCATCCACATATATAAGAGCTTTATTGACAAATATCAAGACAACTTATTCTTTAGAGCTGGTAGCAATGGAATTCCCGACTTTGTGACATTTAAAGGGCCGTATAGAAAACATTTTGGTAATCACTGATCATTTTACCAAATGGACACAGGCTATCCTTGCCTTAACCAAACAGCCAAAACCACTGCAGATGATCTCACCACCACTTTTATTGTCAACTATGGCATCCGGAACCGTCTCCACTCTGATCAATGAGCAACCTTTGTATCAGAATTTATCAAATAGTTTAGCAACAACATGGATATAAAAAGTCTAGGACTACATCGTACAACCCAATGAGATATCTTTTACGAGAACGTTTCAACAAAAATGTCCTAAGCATGTCAAGCACATTTAGAAATAGTTCAGCAAAGAAACTATAGATTGTGAATATATTCAATTGTCTCCGCGTACAACTCGAAACCTCACGAAACTGCAACAGTATCTCCGTTTGAAATGATGTTTAGACGGCCAACCAAAACTTCCGATTGATTCTATCTTTCCCAACATTGACATAGATGCTTCATACAAGACAACCAAAACATTCATTTTGAAATTAAAGGAAAGGCGTAAATCCACTCATGATATTGTCTCAGAATAACACAGAAGGCCCAGGAGAAACAAACAGATTCATATGTTAAAAAAGCTAACACAAACTATTATTCTAGCCGGTTAAATATACTGTTCTTTTCAGACGTTCGTTCAACATCATCTTTTTAATTATTGTCCCGTCTGAAGGAACTATGATGAATATTTGTTTATATAAAACTGTGCAAACAGTAGATAAACTTGATCAATCATTTTGACAAACATAGGTAAAACTGCTAAGTATTTTGACAAAAAATTTTGAACGTAGATAAACCATATTCGAACTCGATCTAAATTTTTAAGGCAATCATACTGATCAAGTTCCATACACATTTTTCAATGATTCAATGACCTCTGTTTGAACTTAAATGACCCAAAGTTTTAAGGCAATCATACTGATCAAGTTCCATGAACATTTTTCAATGATTCAATGACCTCTGTTTGAACTTAAATGACCCATATTCGAACTCAATCTACAGTTATACAATGCAATCATACTGACCGAATTCCATGAATATCCAATGAAAAATGCTACCTCTATTGCATATACACAATGTTTTTCTATAGTTGACCGAGTGACCTAGTTGTTGGCCTAGATGATCCATATATATACACTAGACGTAGATTTTTAAGCAATTATACTGACTAATTTTTCATATAAACTCAATGAAAAATACTATCTGTGTTGCATACACAAGTCTGGACAGATAGACAACTGACAGACTGACAGGCGACGGTCACCAGGCGATAACTATAACTCAGCTTGAGCACGTCGTACTCTGATGAGCTAAATATTGTAGACAACTTAACTGTAATAGAGCCTCCGCGTTGAGATCAAGAGGTCATGTGTTCAATATGGGAGCCATCTGCGTCTTAATTTTATCATACTGTACAATTTCTTGTAAATATAATATAGTATAATAATATAATATTGAATTGCCAAAAGACATTACCTAAACGGGATTGTTACATATCAATTAATGTATACATGTACAAACATAGAAAACGCTTATAAAATCAGTGACCATGCTTATAAGAATAAGCAAAACAAAAAAAAACATGATTTGTTTTCAAGAGTCCCTATCATATTTACTTTCTGGGAGTTGATATACTAAGATTTCTTAAAACTATTCATCTTCCCAAGATAAAACAGCATGTTATTGCTTTATCTTTCCTTTGATCAAAGAAATATTTTGTTTTATACATTTAGTGTAAATAAAAACTTAATTAAAATGTTTGCAGTCATTAAATAGTTTTTTTGAAATTATGTCATTTCATTTTCAGTCATTTTCGAAATGGGAAATGATAAAAGCAAAGGCGTACACAGTGACAATTTCCAACAATACATGCAGACGAAACAGACGGACATGTACTACTTAGAAAATCTACCAGCAAGTATTTGTTTACTGATTTTGTCGTGTTGTTTAGTTTGACTGTGCATATGTACAGTACTTTAATCCCTAAAAGCGCTGTTTGTACAATTTTGGTGTCGTGAAAAGTCTCTCAGACATATAAATGCGATGCCGGTGTGGTTTAGACAACTCAGTTATATCGAATATTTGCGTCCGTCACACAAACCTAACGTTGGCTATAACTTTGCCATTTCTTAAGATTTCTTCATCAAACTTTACAATTGTATTGCTTATGACATAAGGGTCATGATGCCGCCAAATTTTGTAGGTCAAGGTCATATTTGACAGAGTTATGCCCCTTTTTATACTTAGATTTTTGCTATAACTTTGCCATTTCTTAAGATTTCTTTAAAATTGTATTGCTTATGTCAAAAGGGTTGTGTTGCCGCCAAAAATTTCGTCACGAAAACTTAATGTTGGCTATAACTTTGCCATTTCTTAAGATTTCTTCATCAAACTTTAAAATTGAATTGCTTATGACATAAGGGTCATGAGGCCGCCAAATTTTGTTGGTCAAAGTCATATTTGACAGAGTTATGCCCCTTTTTACACTGAGATTTTGTCAAAAAATTGTTGGTTATTCTGACAAAGCATAAGAGGGCGACACAAGTGTTCTACTGAACACCCATCTAGTCTATTTATTATGGCCAAACACATTTGTGTATATTAGCGTAACTACGTAACATTTGACAGTAGATGATGAGCATATATATTTTCATTCCACTGCAGCGTGTCTTCAACAAGCATTATAATGACGTTGTGGTTTTTAGTGAAGCAACCATTGCACAACAGAAGCTAGTAGACGAGTTGGAACAACTCTCAAAAGGTAAGTTATAAGTTTCAAATTGGCTTATTTCAGTTTACAGTTATAAAGCGTTTCAATAAACATACCTGTATAATTTAAACAGATAGCAACTATCTGATAATTTATAAATTCTGCACATGCGATTTTATATAAGATACAATTCATGAAAACAAATGAAATAGATAACAAAATCATAGATTAGAAAAATCAACGTTTATAATGATATCTTTTATATATGCCGAATATTTGGAATGCCTTCACGATATAGTCTGCTCGGCACATTTAGGAATGCTTGATAACTATGCCTCCAGGGGAGACAATTATATATTGTCCTGTCTGTGTGTGTGTGTGTGTGTGTGTGTGTGTGTGTGTGTGTGTGTGTGTGTGTTTGTGTGTGTGTGTGTCTGTGTGTGTGTGTCTGTCTGTCTGTCTGTCTGTCTGTCAGAATGGACGGATGGATGTCAGAATGGATTGATGTCAGAATGGAGCAATGTCAAAGGGTTTGTATGTGCAACTCTGTGTGCCAAGTAAGCAAGCAATTGAAGATCAACAGCGGTCGCGTTCAACAGACAATATATTTATCTACCAAACTGGTAAAAAGCTACCGTTCTTATAAAACTCTTCAGGAATATTGAGCTATTTCGCTCTCTCCGTTTTCTTGATATTTTCCGTCACTGCTGACTTCCGGTTCACCTCAAATGACCTTTCAAACACGTCATAAGGTTATGCACAGAAGTGATACTTTGCGCTGCTTACGTTACGTTTTACAAATTGTTTTTATAGTATATCTCTTTCCTATACCTGCTTGTCCACAAAGTAACAGGTTACGGCCGCTTACAGCGGCATTTATTGCCAAATTCAGCATTGTTTAAATACGAAATACACCAATTTGACACAATACACGAAAAATATCGCGAATATTTTCAACCAATGAAAACTTATTGTTACAAAATTGAAAGGTGAACCGGAAGTCGGCAGTGACAGAAAAAAACTAGGAAAACGGAGAGAGCGGAATAGTGCAATATTCTTGAAGAATTGTATAGGAACGGTAGCTTTTTAAAAAATGTTACTTGCCAGTTGGCAGATAAATATATTGCCTGTTAAACGCAACCGCTGTTGATCTTAAATTGCTTGCTTGAATGTTACACAAAGAGCGGTGACCGGACCCCCCGCCGAAAACGTTCAACATCATGTGAATGATATAGAACAGTGTATACGGGGGTTTTTCAGAAAATGACTTTTTACCTTTTTTTGTGTATTTTTGCATGATAGGGTGTTATTCAGGTACTAATTTGGTATTTAGTAAAATCACATGGCAGTTCAGTACTCTGGTGCCAGTGTACACGACTTAATTTGAACCAAACTGCGCAAAAGTGATCGGTATGACATCTAGTACTGCACATTAAAATATGTTTATATTGACATTGACTGACCGTTTCGCAAAAGACTAAAATTGTAAATCATATACCATACAGCATTGTAAATATGTATCATCTGCCTTACATTTGAAAAAAAACCCCATAAAAAGCTGCATAGCGAGTTTGTTAGATGAAATACTTTTTAATTACCTAGTTACTGAAAAAACAAACTTAAGATACTTATATCTTTTAGTGAAAGTCTTTACCGAAAAGAAATTGTTTGTGCTTCAGTTTATTTTCAAAATGAGGGATATAGATGCATGTTCCCTCTTTGTATCATTTCCTTGCATTCTTTAAATGTTAATCATTTCCGCTTTTGATATACAGACACGAACGGCTGTTTAAATTTTGTTACCTCTTGTTGAGTCTGTGGCAATACCCTATACAACTAGGGTACACGTACAAAACAAAAAAAAATAAAGATAACTCTTATATTGTTCTTAACATCAGTGGTGAAAATAGTTTTTTAGTCCTTAGAAAATTGCAAACCATTTTAACAGGTTATTTTTTTACAAATATTACAGCCGAACTACCAAATCCAAGTAGATTATTTGATCTTAGTTCTCAGATGTTATATGATGTTACAAAGAAAGAGATTCTGAAAGTAACACTTTTGCATTGAAACATGTTTCAGAATATTTTGTATACAATGAACTAAGAAATTTGAATTCTTAAGCAAACTGTTTGTGTGAATAATGTTTATTCTGACTTCCAGCTTGTAACATTATATGAAAGAACGTTTTGTTTGCAAAAGATTTACATTTTCATATTACCGGTTCTAAATTGTATAATTTTGTTATTCCAAAATCTACTGGAAAAGAAAAATGTTACTTTGTATTTCTCTGCAATTAGTGATTGAAATTCACTGCCTGTGCATATAAAACAGATAACAAAAATTGGACAGTTCATGAAAGTTGTTAAATGCCACTTTTTTGATGTGGATAATATTTGTTAGGCCAAGTGGTTTATTTATTCATGATATACTGAACAATTTTTTGTTATAATTCTTATGCATTTTATATCAAATGATATATATTTTTGTAACTCATAGAAACATAATTATTATCAATGTACCTCTAACTTATTTCTCATTGTTTTTGTGAACTTCCAAAAACAAAGTCTTATTTTCTTTTCCTCTCATGTTTTTGTTGTTTTTTTAGCTATAAGGTATTTATCAGAACCCCATTGGAAATAAGCTTCAAGGCTTAAATGAGCCATCCTAGGTTTAATACACACTTAATTTTAGCTAACTGCACTTTCAAGTTTCTACACAAATTAGCTTACTAATGTTTCTATAATTTTGTTCATGAACAATCTCATTATGTGCTTATAAGTCACAATGAATAGTGATTATTTGTGAAACTTTTAAAATATGTTGTAGTCTGCTGAATACCAGAAGCTACAAATAACTAGTCAACGAAATTGCAAAATTAGCCAACAGTGTGATTGAATTTTTACAGTAAACATATTATAAAGGCTAACATTTCGGCAAATTATTAAAATAATGTCAAATAGAAACAAATAAGATTGTAGTCACAGGTTGCCAGGAAGCAAAAATAATCATAACAAAAACAAGCTATCGATTTGAAATTCTTAATAGTATAAAAGTGTTGCCAATTTGAAAATTATAATTTATTAATATCTATTAATATTAAAATAGCTACACGTATACACAAACTTAACCTTGTACATTAGTTGATACGTAATGCTAATACAAGAAATTCATTAAATAAGTGTGTAAATGCAGCTACTAATGTAGGTATGTTAAAAATTAGGAAAACTACCTTTTTCTTGATTATTTGGCTTTGACTACGCCAAATTATTCACAATGTCCCCAGTGGTGTTTTTGCCACTGACCGTTCCAAGGCGGTGCCCCACTGTGTTCCTTTAATTGTTCGTTTAGTCCTCGTGTGTTTGCTTTGTATGCTAGTGTGTGTTGGTAGTGTATGTGTGTGTGTGTACATGATTGTGTGTGTGTGTGTGTGTGTGGTGGTGTGCACTTCTGGGTGCTGTGGGGCTCGTTTTGGGGAGGCTGCGTTTTTGGTACGTGGCTTTCCCTGTTTGATATTATTTTTGTTTTTATGCAGATGAAGGTGCCACAGATACGCCAGGACAGAAAGTATTTAATGCAGGTCGGGACATCTTGAAGAATATACAGGTAAAGAAACAGTACATGTGTTTTTTCAGATCGGAAGTTGCAGGCGAAAGGTAATATGGACTAAGCTACGTATTGGTTTTATTGTCTCATAAAGATAAATAACTATAATTTATAAAAAACAAGCGTAAATCACACTTTTCCTTGAGAGTCACTTTCTAGGTGTCATGCCTGTCGGTGATATATTGTTATTTTATGATTCTGAATACATGTAATGCATGTTTGAAGACTTTTTTATAAGTTTTCATGCTTTTTAACACTTTATCATGTGACAAATTCTAAAGATTGTGCTGTTTTATGCACAGTTTGAAATACACTGGACTCAAATTTGCTGTTGGATAGATTAGGAGTGCCTTTAACTTTAAACATTGTATTAATGGAAATGAACATACATGTATAAAATATTTACATATTGCAAGAAGAAAATATGATGCACTTTTGTATCAAACGAAAAACAATTTGTGCAAATATTTTTTTTTTGTGTTTTCACGACAGTTTCAACTGTTTGAAGTAATAATTGACTTAACAAATGTTGTTTGCTAGAAATATGTTTTTATTTATTTTGTTTTCATCAAATTCAAGGTGCAAATGATAAATATTGCTGATAGAGGGATAAATAAATATATTAGCTTGTACAGCATATTACAGGTCTGTTGCGCTCTTTTCGTTGAAAGCAAATATGGGTAGTAATATAGTTTTGTGATCCATGTGAGGGAGTAGCTCTTGTTGCAATCGGATGACACTCATGCTACTAAGATAATGACCCTTTTACTATATAAATTTGTATAGTAGTTGCTCACACTCGTCTTTTAATTTTAAATACGCACATAAAGAAGGACAACTCTAATTTGTTAGTAGTATGTTTTTATACGACGTCAGTAATGTAATGTCATTGACGTAATTACTGTCGTTGACTACTAAGTTTCTGAGGAAACATCCAAATTTGGTATTGTGGTTGAACGAAATCAGATTTTACATTGTTCGGCCCATTGAAATAAGATTCGTACGGTACTCGTATCAGTTACCTTCAAATGTCGCAATATTATAGGGCAAAAGTCAAAAGAGGACTGCCATCAAAAGATGAAATACAGGTTCTTTCATTCTCATATGAAAATGTTCGAAAATTTGAAGCAGACCTCGCAGTCGAAATAGAGTATTTATGTTTCATGGCTAGTCTCTTTTTTATTGTTCATTCGTTCTGCCCCTCTCTCCGCATTCATGGCCTACACCGTTTCTCCGGTGACAGCAATGAAGGATGCTGTCATTTTAAGATGATTCTTCCTGCCATACAACTCCTGCTCAAGGATGGTACAGGCTGGCCACACATTAGGATATGCAAACTCTACCAGGAAAGATAAAATCATCAAATAGTTATTAATTATATTTGAATTAGCGTACGGCAAGAAAGTACCGTTCGAATATCGCGCAGCTAATGGATGCAAATATTTGTGTACCCAGATTTTCAAAGAAATCTTATACCTAGAAGGAGAAATCCTCTGAGTTTATTGGGCACCAATTAAAAGCAAATAATAGTTTCCGAGTTCAGCCCCTTTCCAATAATATGTATCGTTTCGACAATATTATAAACCTTGGAACAATGTACAGAACAAATATCAAGATCAATGAAATCAATAAACCCTTCTCCATATGGGTGTGACAGGTTGGTAATCACTTCCAACCCACCTGAATTTTTAGTGACTAATCCGATAGGTTTTACACTTTAATTAGGAAACAGTATATGAAACTTGACCACATGTGTAATTTCTTTCCTTAATTTTGTCTGATTTATATCATTTTGCTCCGAAGCGGTCAAGTAGACCGAATTACATGAGCATCTTCTCCTCTCTAAATCCAGCCAATAAACATTTCCTTTCTATATATTTTTAACCATTTTAAAAGATGTAAGGGAGTAAATTTAATTAGCGATTTGCCTAATTCTAGCAATTGTCTGCGTAGCACTGAATATTAGCCTTTGGGCCTTTTGTAAATCCTGGCCTAAAATGATTGAAAGGACAATGAGTACTACTCACATAATTTTATCCAGCTTGATGGGTTTCATTTGGCCGCTTAAAGAGTTGTCTGCATATACATGTACTGAATAAGATCGTAAGCCAGAAGAAAATGCTATATGTATTAAAATTGAAAACTTGTTTCAGTATTTTGTTCCTCCTTAAATACGAGTAAGCCTTATTTAATAAATTGAATTGTTCTTTGATTTTATATAGTACATGTTAAGGCACAACTGAGCAAGCAAAATATAATGTGACCCAATTCTGCGTGGGTGCCAATTGGGATTGATGCTGCTGCAGATAATTTTGCGGCTGTGTTAGAGGGAGTTGAATCTGTTCCGATAAATGTATACCAGTTGTTGTTGAAAGTTGATGTCCGGTGGCCAAAGTTATTGTTGAATAAGGGGACTGATGTTGTTCCAATGAAATTGTTAGGTAATTGGAGCTGATGCTATACCATTGAATTGTTAAACGGTGACAACGGATATTGTCAGCGGATAATGTATTGCTGGTTGATGAGATCTGATGCAGTCCTTTAGATAAACAATATGTAGATGATGGGATATTATGATGTCCGTGAACATTGCGTATGTTAGTTGTTTGGACCTCATTAACGGTCCCGTTATTTTTTTAAATGAAAGATCACGTGCTATCCCGGTTTATTGTTAACAATATTAGTTGATGAGATTATGTGCTGTCCCGGTTTGGTATTTAAAATTTTAGTTGGTGGTAACACGTGCTGCCCCGGTGTGTTGCTTTGGTTGGTGGGATAACATGCTGTCATGTGTTGTTTACAATTCTAATTGTAATTCTAATTTGGTGGGAGCTGCTGATGATAATGCAAATTGTCCTATGATGGAGATGGTGAAGGAGGTGGAGGTGCGACCCTCTTGAGTCTCGTTTCGACAGACCGAATTTTACGCCGAGGCAATTATGATGCTGAATATAGACAACATGACATGTAATTAAATTTGGAAAGTAGAAAAAAAGAACACATGCTTAGTCTTATGATAAACATACTACTGAGATGAATAGCGACTCATGTCAGAAATTTAGGAGGTACATTGTAATTCAGCGGATACTGTTAGACCTCAAGACTTATCTCCCTTCATTGATAACTGGCATTAACTAAAGACAAGCTTGGTCCATATGTAATTAAATGAGGATAAGGTCAATCTACTTTATATTTTTTCAGGCAGCACGTTATACGCAGACTATGACTCTTCATGAAACCGTGATGGAACTATACCACAACATACAAGGAAACTTAAAATCAGTTGGAGAAGAACCATTTGAGATTGTTTCACCACAACAGATAAAAAACTATCATCAGAGCAACTACGCTGTAAACATACAAACCCGAGAAAACTTGTCTGATGAAGTAACTAACAAATCAATGGTGAAAGAGCTGACAGAACGGTTTCGCAAGGATATTGATGATTTGAAATGTGATCTTGAAAAGAAAAACTCCAAACTTAGTCAGTTGATAGAAAGAGAAAATGCGCAGAAAAAGCTTCGTCAACAATTGATTATGGAAAATGAAAATCTTAAAGAGAAGCTAGAAAAGCTGAAACCACCAAAAATATCATGTAAGTAGTAGATTTTAAAATTTAATACAAATCTATTCTGCGTATGTAGTAATGGTACTATTTGAGACTAGATACACATATTATCATCTTGTTGTAATAAAACATTTCCATCATCTTCTTTACTCGTCGCTGTAGTTCTCTGAGTATAGTATTCGCTTATGCGTCCGACCTTGTGGCTGGGATGGGCCCTTGCCAGAGGATGCACAAAGCCATATCTACAAAATCCTTCAAGTTGGTGAATTACCCAAGACCGCACCCATATCTTTATAGTTACATTTATTGTACACTTCAACGGATGAAAAGTCTAAGGCCAAAAGCACACATGTCAAAGGTCTAAATGGCTCCAAGAATGCACCATATCAGGTCACATATCTTGATATCGAAACTTATCGAATAACAATGAATAATTACATGTAAGTATTAAATGACCCTTGTCCGAATTTTGCATTCAAAGTTTATAGATAAGACAAAATGGGAATCATTTACGATCCATAAACTGTAATCCTTGCAATTTTGAAAACTTATTGTCGAAACAGTGTCGGGTTATTCAGCGGGTTTTAAAATGGTGTTTTAATGCAAGATCATTGTGATATTGACCTTTGACTCATTGACTTTGAAATAGAAAGAAGTCATCTCATCTTCTGTTCATAACTAATGTACCTACTAAGTTTGAAGTGTCTAGATCAAAGCCTATTATTGAGCAAACCCCGTTTGTTAGTATGAGGTCACTGTTGCATTAACCCTATGCCTAGTGACCTCAAAATAAATAGGGTTTATGTACTGCCAATGTAAAATGTTTGAAAGCTCCACATAAAAGTCTTCTTAATTGAGCGGAATACGACGATCTACGGATCATCCAACCACCCGACCGACAGCTGCAAAGCAATCTACCCGGGGATTGAGGAGGGGGTAAACTAATAAATTATCAATGATTATTTGAACAATATAATAACAACCTCATGCATATCGGATAGTCATGCTAGTAAAGAAACTCGATTTTAATTAACCACATATTATTTTTGGTGCCTGAGGAGGACAACTTTTTATGATGTTTGGCTGATGATTACTCATTGTTTTAAAGTTAAGAAATTTTTCAGTATAATTCGTTCTGCAATACATTTAGATAAAACATGTGACACAAGTAAAAATCACATAAACTAAAACTGCTATATTTCAGCAACCATACAGATCTTCCATTCTCATCATGGACAATCAATCCGTGGCATAGAGGAAGAGCTTAGAAAAATGTTAAAGAACCAAATGAATGGCATCTCTTTCATGCCTCTTTCAAGACACGCTGATATAGACACTTCGCAGATGCTAATCGTTTTATGCATTGTCACATCAAGAGTTGGGGGTTTTGGGCTTTTTTTTTTTTTTACTGACGCAGCAACTGCTATCAAAGATATCAAAAGTAGGTTTTAATAAAACAAGTACGGATAAAGTTTATAAATCCACGTAAAAGATACAATTTGAAACATTGCGCGGCTGTATTAAGTACGAAATTTAAGGGGCAAACCCTATAGATAGCAGGTTATTTCTTTTCAAAATGTAAGAAAAAGGCTAATTGTTCGTAAATGTATTAATAAATGAATTAAACAAAAGCATGCATCGAGAAATGTCTAGTTTCTGCACAATGAAATGGCCTTTTATAATGAATCGAAATTTTATAATAAAACGAAATATAAAGTGAACGTTTAGGGCACTACAATGCATTTTCCTGGTTCACTTTGCATTTTGTTTGTTATTTTAAATTTACAGACGATTTTTTCCATAAACGTATTACTTATTGTGTTTATGTTAATTCAAAGTACATGTACGTTCAGTTTTATGATATGCCTTTTGAATATTATATGTCATGTGTTTGAGGTGGGAATAGAAATACCCGTCCCGAGGGGACCTATCTTTTAAGCGGTAAGGCGGCTCTCCTATGTGATAAAGTATTTGCTGGTACATTGTAAATTGTCTACGTAAAGTTCATTTTTCTAGGTAAGTAAACCAATTACACAACTTGGGTCCTTTTACATTTACCTTATGAAGTTACAAATGTCACAGACAATTATTTACATTACCAGCCGCTAGAAAATGTTCAGTGTGTTACAAATACAGCCATTCTAAAACAGCATGAATGGCAATTTACATCAGTAAAACTTCTATAAAATATTGTATAGTTGCTTCGGTAATAAATCTTTGTCCAATATTTTAATTCAGGTGTTTACAAGAACTTGGAATTGCGCGATTAAGACCACACACTATTTAGACCGCCATAAATATGAAAACGGACATTTAACAATTTTTTATTACGGTAGTTTTATAATAACATTCTGACATGGCCAATTCGAGGCCGAGGCAAGGTTTTTATTTGAAAGATGGCCATGTGAAAGGACCATTATCAAATGAAAAATTATTAAACCAAATTATGTTTTATATAAACGCATTTCTTTTTGCTAGGTAGTTTCCCATGAAGTAAAATAAAATTTTAGTCTCAGTAATCAAGAGGCAAGTGCAGCTCTTCTAAATAGACTATATAGTATTCAATATGCACATCTCCTCTGCTTTGTTAATTCAAGCCTGTGGCTGCTGGACGCTATATGAAAACGAAAACAAAGGGCAATGATTCCTTGAAAAAACGTCGTGCTGATAATATGCGCATCTCCTCTTCATAGTGAAAATGAAGTTTCACTGAATTCAAGTCGGTGGTTCCTGAAAAATAGCCCGAATACGAATGCACAAAAGTGATTTTAATTATATACTATAAGTACATTGTATTATTATGTGAAGGGCTCATAATTCAGTAAGAAATAAAGCACAAATTTAAACCGAATAATCATTGCTATATGCACATCCTCTGTCGTTTTAATATACATGTACATTCGTCTCCGTGCTTTTTCTCAGCAACGACAGACTGGATTCAACAAATCTTAATGGAAAGTTACTTAGGCCAATTTAGTAATATAACGACGGCAGTATTTTTTAAAGGAACTCTTCTGTAACATGGACTTAAGTCCAGTCAGTTATTTTTCTATTCCTAATACAGATCCTGCAAAAACTGCATTAGTGCTTATTCATGTGAAGGAGGGTCATGCTTTGTCTAATCAAATGAGTACAAGCATTCTTACAGACGGGAAGTTCAAGAACTTAGGTGGAATATTCGACTTGGCATACGTATTTGATAAAGGCATCTACGCATGTGCAATGAACGACGTTGCGCTGGATGGCATATGCAAATATATAAAAAGTAACATGTCCAAAAAACACTAGGCGTTCTACTTGAAAAGAGATAAAACACTTCAGGCAATGACTTAAATGTATATACATTTGTACATTTTCAGGAAATTTAAGTTCGATAACAGTACGTTTTGTGTAGAAATAATAATAACAGACTTCAGATTGTTGCTATGCTTGACCATGAAACCGTGTAAAAAGTTCACTGCCTACATCTAGCAGATTATATTGTCCTAAAATACATGTACACAATGTATTCATTAAGCGTAAAATGCTGAATAAAAATATTTTCAAAGAACGTCAGTTATTGAACATGAGTACCATGGTGGTCTTATATCGCTTTCATAAGTACCAGTGCACTTACCTTAGAAAGTAACTTGTTGCTAAAGAGAGTCAGTAGTGGCGAAGGAGGTATCTTGTTGTTAGAGATAGTCATTGGTTGCTAAAGAAGACATTGGTCACTAAACATCACTAGCTTTCAGGGGCAGCAAATCGCTTCTTAGGGAATCACTGGCCACAACAGGAAGTCAGTGATCGCCAAAGACAACTGTTGCTAGGACGTCAATGGTTGCTATGGAAGTCATTGTTTGCAAGAAAATGCTACATGCTGCTTAGGTAGTCACTGATTGCTAGGGAAAGTCACTGGTTGCTAGGGATCTATGTTATCGCTGAGGAAGTCACTTGTTCCTTGGGGAAGTCACTAGTTGCTATGGAAGTCGCTCGTTGCTTAGGGAACTAACTGGTCGCTAAGTTGTGGGTTGTAACAAGAGGGATATCACTGCTGGCTTATGAAGTAAGAAATTGCTAATGAAGTCGCCGGTCACAAGTCCATATTGGTGGTTACTGAGAAAGTCCTTGTTGCTAAATGCTTAGTACGTTGTTGCTGAATAAGTCGCTGGTTGCTATTGGAAGTCACAGGACACTAGGGTGTTCTTATAACTCCATATACAGGCAAGGGACTACCCGGCAGGCGTGGGCAATTGTGACCTCAGTTGCATGATTTAAACAAAATTAGTATAGGTCTACTAGACAATGCTAGATAACAAATACATTGGCTCTATTCCTTTAGGTCTTGGAGAACAAGATATTTATAAAGGTTTTCCTATTTAAGATTTTGTAAAACAAGTATCCCCCGGGCAAGGTTAACATTGATCCCAGGAGCAATATTTGAACAAACTAGTAAGAGGTGCAGCTTCATAATGAACATACTAAATATAAAATCTCTAGATCTTGTACAGTATCTAAGCTCTAATTCCGGGGGACGTGGTCAATTTCGACCCCATGGGCATGATTTAGGGTCTACTTGACAATGTAACACACCAAATATCTAAGCTCTAGACCATGTGGTTGCAGATAATCTTTAAAGGTTTTCCTTTCAAATTCAATGTAAAACAAGTGACCCCGGTGGTCACTTGGCAATGCTTTATGCCGACTAGTTTTGTCATATTAAAACTTATTTAAAATCACATGACCCTCCGGGCTGGGTAAATGTTGACCATGGGGTCATAAGTTGAACATGTTTGGTAGAGGTTCACTAGAAAATGATACATGCCAACTATCTAAGCTCTTGCCCTTGTGGTTTCAGAGAAGAAGAATTGAAAAGTTGTTCCTACAGAAAACTCTGTAAAATCAAGTGACCCAAAGGGTTTTGTCAATTCTGACCCGGGGACATATTTGAACAATGTTGGTAGAGATATACATGTCAGTGTTACATGCCAAAACATCTAAGCTCTTGACCTTGTGGTTTCAGAGAAGAATAGTTTTGAAGTTTTCCCTTTTCATTGCAATTACTACCAGAGTCATCCATGAAATGGAATTCTTTAAACACTGTTGATCGAGCTTTATACAAAATACAAAAAAAAAAACATTCCTGCTAAGTTTCATCAACATTTTTCAGACGTCATTTGAAGCAAATATGAACGCCGTACATCCAACCATCCTGAAAGCTCACCGTGGTCTTTTCGTGTTCAACCTGAGCACTGTGTTACAAATAGCTCGAATTAGCACAAATAATCAGCATAGTGGTCTTCTAAAAAAGATAATTATCAATCCATTAATTGTACAACAAAATATTTTATAGATTTCTTAATGTTTTACCGCACGGCAACAAACAATTGTTATGTATTTAATCTTTCTAATTTGCGATTAAATGCGATTGTTAATATGTATATATGTTTCTTCACATATTGGCTTTTACACATATTCAAAATATCATTATCTCTTGCTTTAATGTATGCATTAGCTGTTTATTTATTCTTTATGTCTTTTGAACTATGCAACATGATGTAATGTATTGCTATCTAAAACATAATGCCCGAATGTTGTCCTTAATTTTTCGCGTAAATAGGTCATACCATTGTTAAAATCCATTTGTACTCATAACCTTGCTTAATACTAATGTTTTACATGTAGCACAGTTTAAGTTCACAAAATTGTTGTGTAAAATTGTATTTTTGCATTCCAGGCATTGATGGCATTTGCTGTCAAAGCTGAAAATATTCGCCATGTTGACTATTTTAGTAACGGCGAATTAATCGTTCCAAAATGGCTTTTTTATTTCATGTAGTATTATGTATACATGTAACAGTGTCGTTTTTTGACTGAATTGGTCATTTTATGAGAGTACCATATTTTGAGATACGAGAATGATAAATATTAGGGACTATTTCAGCCACTAATGCGGCAAGTATCTACATGTATGTTAAAATATCGTCGTTATATACTGTTTGTCATGGTTTCAAAGTAGTTTTAAATGATATTTCAGGTAATATGGAACCACTTTTTATTGCAGTTGATTAACTTGAAAAATATTATTAATTCTTTGATTTTCTTTTATTACTAATATGCTGGATTATTGGATGCTGCAATGCAATGGCTATAAGCTATTCTTTTTTTTTTTTTAATATGGGTTGTTTTTTTAAAATTAGGGAAGAGATTAAACTCGTTTTATAGTTTTTAAAGTTATTTCTTTATCAAGACATTGTTTATATACATGTATATAAGGACTAAGTTTGCTTATTTGCAACATAAGAACTGCATAACCATTGTTTTAGCATCTGACAGCAGTTTGTTTACCAACAAATATTATTCATCAAAGTAGTCCCCGTAGCAACTATCGAGCTTTGTCGGACCTGCCGAGATTTTTGATCGGTTTTACGTGACTATCGATCCCATATATATGATTCTTATAGCGAACCAATTAATAGATTATTGAAACAAAATTTTGTGTTTGTCTTTTTCTTTGAGTTAGCTAAATAATAAGTCAGGTGGCTTACAGACTTGTGTCAGAGAAGTGGGATGTACTAGTGTAAAAGTACATCACGAATATTTACACCTACATTAACCAGACTGAAACCACCAAAACATAGTCGAACCTCAACTTCCTGATTCTACATGGTTTCAAAGTATTTTAATGCTATTTTCAGCTGATATGGAATCAATGTGTACTGTAATTAACTAACACGATAGAGTTTGTTGCGTTATCGCAGAAATATTCGGTATTGCCTATCGTAGAATATACTGATTCTACATTTAATGAATCAATTTTGTGACATGGCGACACCTGATCCTGTAATATAATTCAATGTTCAACATGTTGATCAGTTACAAGAGAGCCACGAACCTCAGATCATGTTGTTTTAAACTTTAACCGAATGTTAAGCTAACCGTTGATTAACCTTTGATTGAAAATAATCTTTAAGGGCAACTTATAGCAAAATGTTTCGATTTTGCTTTGAAGAGATCTTAGTCTTGAGTTCAAAAATGTGTTTTAAAACTTCCTTCAAACTGTGGAAATGTTACATTGAATGTTAAATGACTATTAGCTCAATCATCGGTTAAAATTCGAACAACGATATTTATGATTCTGTAAATGAGAGTGTATGTAGTACATGAACTGTGATTAGTCACAATTCAATTGAAATCACATGGTAAATCGTTCCATTGTTAGAAATAATGATTTCATCTTTCACCAACATTCAAGAGTAAGACAGGACGATAATAAATAAGCGTGGTGATTTCCGTCATCGTTATGTATCAACACACCGTAGCAATCTATAAAGCCCGTAATTCTTATGATGGCTCACAATGTTTTGACAAATATCTTATTATATAAAAAAATTAATAAAGGTTAAGAAGGGGGGAGAGGGAGAGAGGAGAGTAGGTTTTTTTTTTTTTTTTGGTTGTTGGGGTTAAAAAAAAAAAAAAAAAAAAAAAAAAAAAAAAAAAGGGGGGTTTAATTATAAAAAAATAATTTTAAAAAAAGAAGAGGGTTTGTTCTAATTAGGAAGTGGTTTTTTTTTTTAAAAAAAAAAAAAAAAAAAAAATTAAATTAATAAAAAATTTAAAAAATTGTTTTTTTTAAAAAAAATTTTTTAAAAAAAAATAAATAAAAAAGGGGGGGGGGGGGAAAAAAAAAAATTAGCTTTGATTCAGTTGTATCGTTCATTGTATGTAGACATGAAATGCAGGTGTGCAGACAACAATTGTAGAAATGTCTCAGAGGCGGTTTCTGTTGTTGAGAAATATACAAATGCATCCTTTGTACATAAACTTTGCTTATCTCTGAACATACACTATCTGAAATGATTCTGAGCACCAGGTTTTACCGGACCAAAACATTTCACATTGTCAATCGTGAACAAATTACTGTAACTTGTAGTGTTGACATTGTTTTGAAACTTAGCAATCAACACTATGACATTAATTTCATTGTATGTGATAAAGGAATTCTTGGACAATACTTCTTAAAGAGACATGTAGATAGCATCAAATGGGTGATAACATTATTCTGTTGTATACAGGGGAAAGGCCCGTCGAATTTGTCGAGTAGAAATGAAAGAAACCATCGACATTACAGATCAATCGCCAATGTGTGTCCATGTTTAATTTCCACAACCAGAGCATCCTAATAACAGTGTTTTTATTGAGCCACCAACATCTTTAATGGCAAAGAACGAAGTTTTTGTAAGGAGTGGCATCATTGATACCATCAAGGAACCTGTGGATAATGTCATTAAACATGGGAATGCATCTACACGTACCACTATAGGAATACCAAATTAATATTGGTTTATGCGAGTCATACTTTAAAACCGAGAGCATTGCACCTACACTGGTTGCACATGTTGCAAAACTGACAGTGACCCTTTCATTCCTAAACATCATGAAATGTTTGACAGAAGTTCAATAAATCTTAATTAAACTGAATAGCAAGCACTTCCATAAATATCGCAATTACCATGCTAATGTCACAAACAACCAATCAAACAAGTCTTAGCACGCTGCTGCCAATAGTTCTAGGTATTTTTAATATATCTCATATTGAAGCCTACAATATCCTCGACATTTGACTAAGTTTACAGTGATCTTCCCTATTAACCAATCGACCATAATGAAACTCTGAAGGTTGTTATACTTCGCTTCTTTTCGAAGTTCTTTTTTTTCACAGAGGATAAAGAAATCTCCATTTGTTTCTCTTGCTTTATAGCTTGCTGTCGTATTAAGACAATTAACTGAATCTTTAAAGAAGAATATCTTTAAAATAAAAGGTGATGAATTGCAACTTCACACTTATTTGATCAGGCTAGCCATAATTTTCATTCCAAATCGACTGCAGACTTTAGTGAGTTATCTCCCATTAATGTTCTCTGATACTATCGGTCCTTTCATTTGGAATACTCCACTTTCATCGCTATTTTTGTTTGTTTTATATTATAGAAATCGAGTTAAAATAGTTGCAACCATTATAATCAAACTGAAAAAAATACACCTCCCTGCGTACATTTTTTATTCGATAAACACCGATGTATTTAATTTTGTCTGTCCGGACAATCAAATTAACAATGAAGTTAGACATTTCCCATGTTAGAACTTGATCATCTCTTTGAAAATTAACGACAGAGTCTAAGTGGACTCCATTTGATAAAACCATCTTGCATATTAGTCTACCTTTTGTAACTCACAAGTCATTAGTCACAAGTCATAAGTTGCAAGTCAAAACTCACAAGTTGCAAGTCAAAACTCACAAATCATAACTCAAAACGGCCCTCCAGGTCCCTTTTAATCACTCACAAGTCATTAGTCAAAACTCACAAGTTGCAAGTCAAAACTCACAAATTATAACTCAAAACGGCCCTCCAGGTTCCTCATAATTTTGTCTTATGCGTTTTGTGTTATGACTAATGACTTATGTGTTATGACTTATGTGTTATGTGTTTAGAGTTATGTCTTATGACTTATGTATTACTTCTAAGACACAGTAGTCTCATGGCAAAAACAATGGCGGGCGAAATCTCAATTACTCCAGTTACAAAGGGAACGAAAATGAAGACGTTTTATTATTGGTGTACAATGTAAGTAGTAAATACCTTGATTGTGTAAACTTGTTAACTTTATGTATGGTAGCCATATAGTTTGTTATATATCTTTATAATTATGCAAGCGAGCAATAGGACATTTGATTTTGTGAACACAATGTCTCACTTCATGTTATATTGGCTTCGTTGGTAATCCAGGGGTCGTTTTTTTATTCCTAGCTCAGTCATACAACTTTGTTATGGAGTAATTTCTAATGACTACAGCCATTCTACCGATAGCAAATACATGGTTATATATGCAATAAGCAGACTTTAGGTACGTTCATTCATACAATCCTCACACCACATATCGACAAAGGCTACATCATTCAACGCAACAAATTGTCAAAAACATAGCAACATACCATTCTACATAATATTATGTCGTCTTCATATATGTGAACGTGTCGTGATATTTTGCTAGAATGATGACTATATGATTTCGAATCAATTATAAAATTAGCATGACGAAACAGGTTTGAAATCAGAAATTGTTTTGCTGTTGTTTGTGATAAATAACATCAAATTATCATTGCGGCAGCTTAACATAGTACTTAAAAGTAAAAACTTACGACGCCAAACTGGGTACACTTATTAATAATATTTCCAAAGACATTGAGACAAGCGGTCAGTGCATTTGTTACCGTTCCATGTGGAAACGTTTAGTAAATGAACAGGTTAAGAGTTCCGAGAAATAAAGTTCTTTCTATCATGAAAACTATTGCCCTGATGGAATTACTTTTCGAAATGCCCACCGGCTGAAAAGACGCAAGTACAGAACAAAGGGGCCCAATTAAGTTTGGCATGTAGACGGATACGATAAACTGAAGTCTTATGGTTTTTGTGTACACGGTGCTTTTGACGGTTACAGCCGAAGGATACTTCTGTTAGAAATTGCTGAAAGTAACAACAACCCCGCAATCATCGCCATGTATCATGTTGCAGCACTGAAGACGCTTGGGGTTGCTCCGCGAATTCTTCGGTGTGACAAAAACTCACCTCTGTCTTTACTCCAACCGTTCTTCCGATGCAATGATACAGATAGTATGTCTGGTCGTAGAAGTTTTATGTACGTAAGAAGTGTTTCAAATCAACGAATAGAGGCTTGCATGAGACATCAAGGAATTCTAGTGCTTGAAGTTTTGTTTTAAGCACCTGATTCAAGCCGAACTTGACATAATAGCGATAAACTGGAATCTGCATTCCATACGTCAACAAAGAAATGCAGAGGTACCCAATGGAAAGCCCGATTTAATGTACTATTTTCCCGAAGTATTTGGTGGTCATAATTTCAGACTGTCAATCAACAAGATGTTGAGGTATGCGTCGAAATGTACGGCTTACGCAGAACTGTATGCAGTCAAGAATTTCAAGATTTGACCTCCACATTCCCATTACTGCACAAGGGGCTCTAGAATTATACAGGGAAATGCTGGAACTCATTGACGAAATTATGGATTTGTCTTATCTCATAGCATCACATGAGTTTTTGATAATTATTCTCCACCAGTGTTTCACTGTGTAATATTTGTCTGTTACACGGAAAAGTGCAGTACTGTATATATAAACGGAATATTGTGTTAGCATGTTAATCCGTGTGAGTATAGGGGCTCTAGAGAGGTGGTTTCTTTTGGTATTACTAAAACCTGTACCGTACACAGTACAAATCTTCGTGGCGGAATGATACGGCCGTATATAATCTATGTTTAAAAAAAATAAAAAAATATTTATCATTTTACATTATGAAAATATCTTTGCTAAACCCAGCTTATGTTTCGCTAATCATAGCGATGTAAAAGAAATATGAATGGTGACGCGAAATACCGTGAGTCAACTCAGTTTTGTTAATGAACAAAGATGTGCCGCGTATTTTCCCCGATATTGAATGTTGTTTTACATGTTGTTTATATCAAAACCTAGACTCAATTTGTTGACAACGTTACAGAATACTTCTTACTGATACCACATATCATTTTAAGCAGAAATATCGATGAATACCATCAGCCTCGAATGATTTCATATGTTTTTTCCGTACGTACCTGGTTTCGGGTCAGTTAGTCTTCACTGATGAGTCTCCTATAACATAAATTTATCAAGGGTTTACAAAATATTTTTTAAACATTTGAAATAAATATTCTGTTATTTGTATTGTACATAATAATATCTTAAACTTATTTCTAAAAATAAATTGAATACGGTCGTATCATTCTGTAGTTCTCGGTACATTACGAAGATTAGCACGGTGACGGTACGGGTATTAGGAATAACAATAGTAATAATAATAATAATATCTTTATTTACTGAAGGTTAACACATTAAGACATGCGAAACATTAACTTATTTTCAATGTGGCCTTCAAAAAAGAAAAGAAAAAAGAAACAATCCTGAAATAAAAATGGCATTATGAAACAAAACATAAATGACATAAATGAACCCGACAAACACTCATCTTTTAACTAATGATGGATACATTTATACAGTGGAAAAATCCTAATCAGTCACACATGTTTCAGTTAAACAGTTAAACACAATAGTAAAAAGTTTTTAAACATCAGCATTCATTATATATCCGGCCGCAAAATTACAGTAATATCAGTTTAATTTGGATTTTGAAGTTGGAATAGGAATTTCTTATAGTTCCGTTTAAAAGATATGACTGTTGTACAGTTTCTTATTTCAGTGGGTATCTTTTTCCACACTTCATTGCTGCTGTAGCTTAATGTATCTTTTAAATAATTTGTACGTGGTTTCAACTGAATGAGTTCATTTCGTTCTGAAGAACGGAGTCTGTAAGTACTATTACTTGAAAATGTTATTAATTCTGACATAAAAATCGGTAAGAGCTGCTTTTTACATTTAAAAATAAGCAAACCCATATGGTATGCACATCTGTGTTCAAACGTAAGCCAGTTTAATTCACGAAACATATCCAAGGAACACATTAAAACCCGCTTATTTAAGATAATCCTCGCAGCCCTTTTTTGAATCTTTAGAATTTTGTAAGCATCTGATTTTGAACTTATCCCCTTGCCCAAAACTGTACAACAGTAGTCAAAACATGGCAATATGTATACATTATAATACATATTCTAACCGTTTCTATTCGCCAGTCTGCTGATCCCTATGGGAAATTGCTTTCGCCTGGAATGTACAGGTGCACTGGTCCTTCATTTACAAAATCTCTCACATGTTGGCTCCAAGCACCACACCCCGGAACATCGCTCTAGCAAGGGTGCCAAACCATGTGAGGGTGTCGAACGAACAAACGTATCAATCCTCGATTTTATAAAGACAACACAAGTATCACCGACGCAAAATGACTTTAAACGTGTCAGCTACTTGCAAGTTGCTGATTTTAAACGGAAAGCAATCAGTTCTTTTAAGCTCCCAATCAAATCGCCATTTCAGTAGTAGGAATTTCTTGTAATTTATAAGTCTTGTAACTGAAATCGCATAATGACAATGGAAGCCTGTACACAAATGTAAATGTTGAAGAAAGTCATGCAACTCATTTCGCAAAACACAAAGGAAGTGGCTATTTGGACGAGTAGTTAAATAACCCGCAGTTTGCCTTTCGTACATTTGTACGACAGTTTTGTATCACATAGGTGATATAGTATATATATTTCTGAAATGATTAATCAATTAAGATTAAGATTTATGAAGATGTGCTCTATTTTGTTCGCTTTTTAAAAAAACTAATTCTGCACTCATGAAATGTATGCATGTATTTACATAAAATCGTAATATATGAAACCAAATTAGCAAACCTCTCACCTGATTATATGTTTATTTTCAATAGTTAATCGATTAAAAAACCTTAAAACCCAACCAGATCAACCATTTAGTGTTTTTATGAGTGCTATCCAGTCTTTCTATACATTGGAAAATGTAAGAAACTGGTTGAAAAATTATCAGTTTAACAATTCGTTTTACAATTTGGAGAGTAGCCACTTCCAAACAAAGATGTACATGCATGGCATTCAATAACGATAATTGTAAGTGTTTTCTTACACGCTAACAGTGCGTATATTAATGTATGCGTCTACTTTTCGCTGGACTTATAATGTATGCGCTCAGCGCACATTTCTTTCACATTTCGGAAAGTATATATACTGAGAGAATAAATCTTTTGGACCAATATAAGATTTGTGCGTCTACCGAACTGCGAAAACTGGAAACATGGCAGATTATAGACGAAATACTACATGATAAGAAAGCATGCTGAGAGTTGCACAACTTTAGAATGATACTTTGGCTATCCCTTGCGGAACATGTTACGATGAGAATCGACCAGCGGCGAGGATATATTTTGGACTGTCGAGAAAACAATAGTATTTTGGGTAGTACTTAGGGACTCCGAACCGTAAAGCAAGTTGATAGACAGGCAGCAATCATCCCCAGCTGTTGGTTCTCCACAGTTTTGTTTATCCGTTTGGAAAAAGAACACGAAATCATGTATACCAACCATTTAATATTTAACATATCTCCTGGCCAATGGTAAGAACAAAGGAGAATAATTTCTCAGCACTGCCATGCTAATAAGACATCTTTGTTTTTAAACTAACAATCATGACACAAACAAGAGCTGCCAGAGGAACAGTGCACTCAACTATTCTCAGATCATGATAGTAATACAAATGCTTGTCCATAAATACAAAGTCCATAAAGGAGGATAATTCAGTCAAAATGCTTGATAGAGTTACGGATTATACCAATTTCTCTCTGTGTCAGGATCATATACACGTGTATCTTGAAAGCAATCATCAATAATATAACAGATTTTTTGTGAAAGTTCTTCTGTGTATGATGAGTCACATATTTTAGTGTACTGAACACATATTTCCCCTGGTATTTGGCCAGTTACTTTCAGTGAGGATATCATTGGAATAGGAAAGCTCCCTTCACTTTGGGGCTCTCCACTCAGCAGCTCTTCACTTAGGGACTTTTTGGAAGTTCTTAAGTATAAATAATATTGTAAAGAAAACACACCAATACTTGTAAAAAAGTATTGAAGATAACATTCTTCTCCGTTACTTCCTGTGAATTGTTCAATGACTTCTACATTGTATGTGGATAGTTTAACTTCTATGTCTGATAATTTGCCCATATCATTCTTTCCGTCCGGAAAAAAAATCTTGTTGCATAATTTGTAACTGTTTGAACTGTCTGTTCTTCTTCCCTTTTGAATTCATACATTTGTGTTCCTCCTCTCCGAGCTGTCGCTTGCCTGAAATTTCCTCTAGTTTGATGAAGCCATCCAATCTGTAGTTTAAATGTTGGGTGTCTCCCAGTACCCCGCTGTTTCTGAAACAATAATGTAAATTTACCAAACGTCATGTAGAGGAAATATGACCATGTTGTTTGAGAGTGCCCCTCCAATCTGAAAATGCTTCCTACGTGCATGATGGTGGCTTTCACAAATGAACATATTGATTGAGGAAAAGTCAATTTACTCAACATTTCTATAATTTATTCTGATTATTATATGCTGAAAAGGGGATCCAATCTTTACCAAAACCCACTCATCCCCGTAACATTTTAATTTTTTTTTCTGTCTGACGTCTTATGTATTATGTCTTATGACCTATGTCTTATGACCTATGTCTTATGTTTTATGTCTTATGACCTATTGATTATGTCTTGTGGATTATGCATTCTGTTTTCTATATTATGTCTTATGACCTGCAGACATGTCTGATTGCTTGCTAATCTATATGCTATCTCCTCCTTAATGAATTTTGACAATATTCAGTAACTGAGTCCGCTGGGTCAAAATGATGACATGCAGTGTCATATCATAGTGATTTTTTACCCTTGGGTCAACAGTTAAATCAAGTTAAAGGTCAACATTACTTCATTTCTATTTACATACCAGTACATAGTGCTGGACGATGTGTATCACGGACGATGTGTACCAGAGACGATGTGTAACACTTTACGGAGACGATACACCATATAGAGTTATTTCAACTACATAGCTAAGGAAGTAGCTTGTTGCTATGGAAGTTAGTGGTTACGAAGGAAATAAGTGTGGTTCAAATGCTTTGTGTTCTCAAAGTAATTACAAGTTTGGTTCAAACAGAACAATAAACAATACAAATCTACCATCAGACCTTCAGTCACCTGGCTCAGTCGACACTAGCCGCCTACTATATCTAACTTCACTTTTAGTTTCTTTTATCCTTCACTGTACATACTTTCACTTTTATCTATTTACTTCCTTTCTTGCGCAACCCCCTGGCAGAACATTCAATTTGTTGAATTTGGCCATTAATTATAGAAGGTAGAAGGGTAAAAAATTTACGGTTGCTGAGACGGTAGGTGGTTGCTTCGGACGTCACTGGTTGCTATGAAAGTCTATGTGATTCCAAAGGGTAAGTGTTATCCAAAGGCACTTAAAATAGTTTGGTTGCAATACAGCTATTCAAACTACATGGTTGCTAAGGAAATCAGTGGTTATTATGAAATTATATACATTCTCAAGTAAAGAAAAAGATATAGAAACTAAGTCAAGTGCCTTGTAGTGTAATATAAGTAGATTTTTAAAGGTTATCACTATATGTAAAACTAAGTGGGTCTTTTATCATTTGAAACTATAAAACTATGTGCCTTTTAGTTTTAGACAAGACGTTTTTTTTAAAAAAAAATCTCTACAACTCTATAGATGTTAGCCCTTGGGTGGGGTCAATTTTTACCAGAGGGCCATGATTTCCACAAGATGATCCTACGTGCCAAATATCTAAGCTCTGTGTAGTGAGGTTTTAGACAAGAAGATTTTTAAACGTTTAGCCAATATGACCTCAATTGAAACTAATCAAGCCCCAGGGTGGGGCTAATATGACCCTAGATGTCGGGATTTGAACAAACTTGGTAGAGGTCTACTAGGTAATGCTACATACCAAATATGTATGCTTTAGGCATTGCAGTTTCGGACAAGACGATTTTTAAAAGTTTTCCTTATATATACTTACATTTGTATTAATGGAAAAACTAAGTTTCCCCTGGGTTGGACCGAAACTGACCCCAGGGGCATGATTTGAACTTCTCTTGGTAGCAGAAGACATTAAGATGATGCTACATGCTAAATGTGAAAGCTCTGGGTCATGTAGTTTCAGACAACAACATTTTTGAAAGATTTCCTCATATAATGCTATGTAAAACTAAGGGCTTCTGGGGCGGGGTCAATTTTGATGCCAGGGTCATAATTTTTACAATCTTGGTAATGGACCTCCAGATCATACCACATTGCCAAATGTCAAAGCTTTAGGCAAAGTGGTTTCACAAAATATTTTTGAAATTTGAATTTAAAAACCCCGGGTTCAGTATTGGAACAAACTTGGTATAGGTCCACTTAGTCTCACTAAATCGCCTCCGAAGCCTGACCCATTTTATTATCTGATTTTTTTATAGTTGTCAAGCTTCTTCTAGCAAAATTAATTAGGCTAAGATCCACTCTAAGTTTACTACTGCTCAGGTTACTAATATAATCAATTGAATGTTTACTATATTTACCTTCTTTGGATTTTCCATATGTGTATCCTTTTCCATTGACTTTTGTTTTTTTCTTCTTTTGGCCGGCCCAGTTGTTGCGAGTCAATAAAACCCAAATGTCCAAATAAGCAGGCGAAAAGATTCCAAATCCGTGTTGTTGCCGGTGTCGGTCATTTTGTTTTTATCATGATACTTTTGCAGACAAACTCGGTGTCATTAGCCCGCATCCATTTTATTTATGTCCGAAGGAAATGTGAAGAAAGTCAAAGGGGAAAAAAGTTGTCATACAATCTTTATTTGAACAATATGTACTTGACAAAAAAACTGATTGTTTTTTATTTGGTTGATTATTCATTAATAGTGTTCATTACACAAACGTGTTTGCATAAAATAAAGTAAACTATAAATAGATTACCAATAAGATATTAAAGACATTTACAGCTGATTTTACATTTAGATAAAGAAATATTATTGTAACTATCGTGATTCGAACATTAAAATATACAGCTTCTGCTGAAACAGGGCTATGCTGTCAATCACCACGCTTTAGTTTTGTATTGAACGAGATGAGTGATAATATATCGATTTTTTTTGTATGAGTATTTAATTGTAAACAAAAAGTAAGGTCATTGTCAAAATTCAGCGGAAGCATAATTATAATGTTTCGTAGAATCTTACTTTTTGTTTTCAAATATTAACTGCCAATAGTTTTCTCCAGCCGACAGAAGATTTTCTTATAAATGTGTATGACAAAAATATACCACTTTCGGTATATACTTTATATATAATACAAACAAGACGGTAGTGATTGTCTTATATCGCTCAAGTCAGTACCATTTCAATTGTCGCCAAATTCAAACAAGATTTGTTTTATATTTGAAGCTCTGTACACTGACAGGTGATCCCTGGATGTGGGCAATTTTGACTCAAGGGGCATTATTTTTATCAAAGAGACACCGTACTATACGAAATAGCTAAGCTTTAAACCTTGTGGTTTTGCATTAAAAGATATAAGAAGTATAAAATTGGGGGTGCCCCCCACCGAAATTTGCCCATACCCGAAATTTGCCCATACTGATATTTTTGCTTATTACGATATGTTTGCGCATGAACGATGTAGGGGAAGTAACTGCTACAGAAATTGGCGGTTTATTACCGCAAGAGTGAATCTCTTGAATGATGTGTGGATTGAAAAAAGTATATTGTTTTAAAAGAGTCTATTTTCAACCAATCGCGATAAAAGAAGAAACATGAATGTCAATAACCTCTGCAAAACTAATTTTTTAATATATATTTAAAACGATACATTTGAAGAGAGTATAGTTTATGCACGCTGAGAGACAGCAGCAGACTTTTCAGGTTATAACGACCGGAGACCATATCATCGCTTTTGCGTCCGCCATTCAATTCAATGTCCGGTGTGTAAATCTTACATGCATGAGTCGGTTTTCTATAGGATGTGTAGCAGAGCAAAGGTCACATAATATATCTCTACAGGGGTATAGTAGGAATTCACTATTATATATATCAACACTA
The DNA here is from genome assembly GCA_022818135.1 of Saxidomus purpurata. NCBI lineage: Eukaryota > Metazoa > Mollusca > Bivalvia > Venerida > Veneridae > Saxidomus > Saxidomus purpurata. The sequence continues at coordinate 35,078,072 of JAFMSR010000001.1, forward strand.
TAAGCCACACGAAGTGACAAGATGAGTCATTCAGGAGGTATGATGAGGTATTGAGGAGGTAATGAGGAGGCATGAGGAGGTAATGAGGAGGTACGAGGAGGTTATGAGGAGGGTCACTTCTTGTGGCTTATAGTGTTGATATATATGATAGTGATTTGGTACAGACGGCGAGGTCAGTTGCTAATAAAGCGAGACCGTTATCTCACTATGGTGAGTAACGACAAGAACATCATATTTCATTGTAGGAAATGTGGTTACGTCTTTTTTTTTTTGCTTTGGAGAAACCTATTACACCACTTCAGAGTATGGCATACATGCGAGTATTATTCAAATATATGTGTATGCTGTGACTGCGTGTTTGAAAACCGTAAGGCATTTCTCAAGCATGTGAACATGAAAGCCTCGGAGGTAGTGAGGAGAAACAGACCAATGCAAACGGATTCTAACCTTTTAGGGATATTTAAGGGTAGTAAAAGTCGTTTGGTTCGGTCTCCTGAATGTTTGCAGCTATATGTGTCAAATTTGTTTTATTCGAGTTATATCTATATGGCACTGGTGTTTGCAAATGAGACATGTATGTTGATATTTTGGATTATTTTATTTCAAATTTGGGGTATGCCGTCGAAATTATACAAGTAATACTGGACTTTAATGAGCACCCCAATGACCAATAAATGGAACCTACCCATTGTAAAATTCCAAATGAAACACTTATAAAAGATAGGACGATTTATTCAAGCGTATAATGCAATGAAAATAAAACAAACTTTTGCGTATATTTCTCAACATGCATGTAGATTAATCATATATTAAAAAAAAAGAGTTGATAACTAATATATTTCGAAAGGACATCAACTGCATACTTATAAAAACCACAAACAGGTATTAAATAACAAACGAGATTGTCATGGTGACACGATTAAATTACATATTTTTGAAAGAATACCAAGCACACACTGCGACCCGTAAAGCGCAAGCCTTTTCTTTGAATAGCGTTAATTTTAGTGGAGTGAGCGCTGTAGGAAAACATTAATTTAATCTTGCGTATATTTTAAATGAATAGTTTTAGATAAAAGCTTATTACTTGATTTAAACTGCTAGACGTTTTTATATACCCTTAGTTAAATGTAAACACCACCTATTGGAAAAATGACCGAGAAAGAGAAGTCACAAAGCAACATCTGTGTTTATTAGCTACATTTATTTTTTTCTTCTAAATTATCTACATTTCTTTAATATAAAAGCGTGAGTTTTAATAAAACAGACACAAGTTTTGCTCTTTCCATATGGAACAAATGAATGAAGTCAGTCAATTCGTTGAAAGAAATGTCACAGATCATAAAGTTTTTTTTATACAAAAGACACGCAGCTCACTTTAGCTTCGACAATATCGTTTTACTATTAGCCGAACAAGTTTGACAGTCCTGTTATACATGTATCACTCTCACTCAGTATCTTCCATTTGTTCCGTATCTTCTTCCTCTTCCAACTGTGGAGTGACGTAATTGTCCAGCACTTTATCAAACAGAAATCTCCGTTTAAGAATGGCGTACTTTAAGGCTCTCTCCCCTTCGTAGTGTTCTGTTGCAATTAGTTGATTGACTGTCTTCCTTATCGCTTTATAGATGGGATCCTTCTTCATAGCATCGAACCACACCAGTTTTCTACCGAAAATGTTCATCATGGCTTTCCTGTAAGTGCTTTTCATGTCCTCAAAGACATTTTCTCTGGCTTCACTTTCACTGATCTCGGTATCTTCTTCCATAAGCTCCTTCACTTTGGTTTCATACTGCGACTGGCAATTATCAAATGCTTCCTCTACAATGTATTTCCAAGGGTCAATATCCAAACTCTTCTCAGATGTAACAGACATATCGTCGTCGCTGTTATCAGAATTGTTTTCATTAACAGGTCCAAAAATGTCCTCTTGTACAGAAATGTCTGACATCACGTCTTCCTCTGAATCTTCGTCCGGATGTGCAGACCTTTTTATGCCGCAACATATTATCCCGTCTTCTAAAGACTTTGAAACATATATCACATTCAAACATCGCGCTTGAAGGCTAAACTGCAAATGAGGAGGAGTCATGTGAGTGTTCAGTTTAATACCTGTGTAATAGTAGTGATGTTTTCATCTTCTTTTGAGGTCTGCTTCGGCTTTCTGCTCGCAGGTGGTGCCCTCTGCCTAAGTTTCTTGGTACTCTTGTTACTACATGTAATACCATCTAACTTCCCTATGGAACCTTTACGCTTCCGTGCTTTACTGACTTCTTTCATTCGTTGCAATTCCAGATCGATTAATGTCACTTTATGTTTGGACTGACGATCAAGCATACTCTTAGCTATAGCTGTCGTCTGCTCCGCTGGGAGGACCATCCGTAGATACATTCCAGAATGAGGCACATGTCTTTTACGAGATGCGCTCCTCTTAAACTTCCTCTTTACTCTCTTTTCTTTTGTATCGAATATATCCATTTTTCTCAAGTGTGCGTCTTCACTTCTTGAGATCCAAGCAATCACTGAAGTAAAAAATGTCATTCTGTTTATTTATCGTTTAAGACTCAAGCTTTAAGACGTTTAAAAACCACCGTTGCAGTAATATCGATATTCACACGTAAATAGGTATATATCCTACTTTTAACTACCAGCTTATCTATCAGTTCAACCTTATTGTTCACTTATCTTACCCTCCTCTCTCCCTCTCCTACCTCCCTTTTCCCCCCTCTTTCCTCCTCTCCCCCCTCATCTTTCCTCCTCTTACCTCATTTTCTATCTTTTGTCTTATTTTTCCCTTCTTTCCATCGTCAGTATTTTCACTTTGAGAGGGGTGATATACATATCGACTGATGAAAACGGGACCAGTCCTAAAGTTGACAATGTTTGCTACAGTATCTCGCGACTTTGCACTTCTCGCAGCATTCGAGCGGTACTTCAATCTTGTCACACGCCCAGCATGCTGTGTTGGATAGTAACTGAAGTGGCGCCAAAACCATGCTATAGTTTGAGTTTGAGAAATTCGACATGTCTCGATTAAAACGTTACATATTGAACTTTTTTTGAGATAACACTATGGTCTTATCCGTATTACGTAGCATGCAACGAAAAGATGAAACCTCTAGTGGGCTCGACAAAATATCGTTCAGTGTATTTATCGTTTAAGACTTTACCTTCAAAAAGCAATTTTCGTTAATCTTACAGTTTTCTTCCAAGCATATGTTTCAGATGCCTCAAAAATGTTCTTTGGTCCTGAAACGCTTTTTCGCAGCACACGCATATGTAAGAATAATACTCACTTGTATGCCACACTCTTAAACGGAGTCCTTCTTAAGTTTATGATTCATATGGTTAACTCCTCGGAGGTAAGGGAGTGCCTCCAAACGTGTCTGACACAGCCCCCTACCGCAGGGGGCACTCCCTTACCTCCGGAAGCGTAAAGGTTCCGTAGGGAAGTTAGATGGTATTAGTAACAAGAGTACCAAGAAACTTAGGCAGAGGGCACCATCTGCGAGCAGAAAGCCGAAGCAGACCTCAAAAGAAGATGAAAACATCACTACTATTACACAGGTATTAAACTGAACACTTACATGACTCCTCCTCATTTGCAGTTTAGCCTTCAAGCGCGATGTTTGAATGTGATATATGTTTCAAAGTCTTTAGAAGACGGGATAATATGTTGCGGCATAAAAGGTCTGCACATCCGGACGAAGATTCAGAGGAAGACGTGATGTCAGACATTTCTGTACAAGAGGACATTTTTGGACCTGTTAATGAAAACAATTCTGATAACAGCGACGACGATATGTCTGTAACATCTGAGAAGAGTTTGGATATTGACCCTTGGAAATACATTGTAGAGGAAGCGTTTGATAATTGCCAGTCGCAGTATGAAACCAAAATGAGGGAGCTTATGGAAGAAGATACCGAGATCAGTGAAAGTGAAGCCAGAGAAAATGTCTTTGAGGACATGAAAAGCACTTACAGGAAAGCCATGATGAACATTTTCGGTAGAAAACTGGTGTGGTTCGATGCTATGAAGAAGGATCCCATCTATAAAGCGATAAAGAAGACAGTCAATCAACTAATTGCAACAGAACACTACGAAGGGGAGGAAGCCTTAAAGTACGCCATTCTTAAACGGAGATTTCTGTTTGATAAAGTGCTGGACAATTACGTCACTCCACAGCTGGAAGAGGAAGAAGATACGGAACAAATGGAAGATACTGAGTGAGAGGGATACATGTATAACAGGACTGTCAAACTTGTTCGGCTAATAGTAAAACGATATTGTCGAAGCTAAAGTGAGCTGCGTGTCTTTTGTATAAAAAAACTTTATGATCTGTGACATTTCTATCAACGAATTGACTGACTTCATTCATTTGTTCCATATGGAAAGAGCAAAACTTGTGTCTGTTTTATTAAAACTCACGCTTTTATATTAAAGAAATGTAGATAATTTAGAAGAAAACAATAAATGTAGCTAATAAACACAGATGTTGCTTTGTGACTTCTCTTTCTCGGTCATTTTTCCAATAGGTGGTGTTTACCATTTAACTAAGGGTATATAAAAACGTCTAGCAACAAGCAAGAGTTTAAATCAAGTAATAAGCTTTTATCTAAAACTATTCATTTAAAATATACGCAAGATTAAATTAATGTTTTCCTACAGCGCTCACTCCACTAAAATTAACGCTATTCAAAGAAAAGGCTTGCGCTTTACGGGTCGCAGTGTGTGCTCGGTATTCTTTCAAAAATATGTAATTTAATCGTGTCACCATGACAATCTCGCTTGTTATTTAATACCTGTTTGTGGTTTTTATAAGTATGCAGTTGATGTCCTTTCGAAATATATTAGTTATCAACTTTTTTTCAAATATTTGATTAATCTACATGTATGTTGAGAAATATACGCAAAAGTTTGTTTTATTTTCATTGCATTATACGCTTGAATAAACCGTCCTATCTTTTATAAGTGTTTCATTTGGAATTTTACAATGGGTAGGTTCCATTTATTGGTCATTGGGGTGCTCATTAAAGTCCAGTATTACTTGTATGATTTCGACGGCATACCCCAAATTTGAAATAAAATAATCCAAAATATCAACATACATGTCTCATTTGCAGACACCAGTGCCATATAGATAGAACTCGAATAAAACAAATTTGACACATATAGCCGCAAACATTCAGGAGACCGAACCAAACGACTTTTACCTCCCTTAGATATCCCTAAAAGGTTAGAATCCGTTTGCATTGGTCTGTTTCTCCTCACTACCTCCGAGGCTTTCATTTTCACATGCTTGAGAAATGCCTTACGGTTTTCAAACACGCAGTCGCAGCATACACAAAATTTAATAATACTCGCATGTATGCCATACTCTGAAGTGGTGTAATAGGTTTCTCCAAAGCAAAAAAAATGAAGACGTAACCACATTTCATACAATGAAATATGATGTTCTTGTCGTTACTCACCATAGTGAGATAACGGTCTCCCTTAATTAGCAACTGACCTCGCCGTCTGTACCAAATCACTATCATATATATCAACACTATAAGCCACAAGAAGTGACCCTCCTAATAACCTCCTCGTGCCTCCTCATTACCTCCTCATGCCTCCTCATTACCTCCTCAAGACCTCATCATACCTCCTGAATGACTCATCTTGTCACTTCGTGTGGCTTATAGTGTTGATATATATAATAGTGAATTCCTACTATACCCCTGTAGAGATATATTATGTGACCTTTGCTCTGCTACACATCCTATAGAAAAACGACTCATGTATGTAAGATTTACACACCGGACATTAAGTGCGAATTGAATGGCGGACGCAAAAGCGATGATATGGTCTCCGGTCGTTATAACATGAAAAGTCTGCTGCTGTCTCTCAGCGTGCATAAACTATACTCTCTTCAAATGTATCGTTTTAAATTTATATTAAAAATTAGTTTTTAAGAGGTTATTGACATTCATGTTTCTTCTTTTATCGCGATTGGTTGAAAATAGACTCTTTTAAAACAATATACTTTTTTCAATCCACACATCATTCAAGAGCATCACTCTTGCGGTAATAAACCGCCAATTTCTGTAGCAGTTACTTCCCCTACATCGTTCATGCGCAAACATATCGTAATAAGCAAAAATATCAGTATGGGCAAATTTCGGGTATGGGCAAATTTCGGTGGGGGGCATCCCCAATTTTATACTACTGATATACAAGTATATGTAAAACAAAGTAATCCCTCGGAAATCACTTGGTAGATGTCCACTAGACAATGTTACAAATTAAATATATAAGCTCTAAGCCCTGTGATTTTAGGGAATATTTATATTGAAGTGTTCAATACCAAGGTTTATTTACTCTGTTAGTGACCCCATCGGTCAGTTGTGAACTCTTGGATATGATTTGAACAAACAAAGTAAAAGACTACCAGACAATGATACAGACAACATATCTAAGTTCTAGACCTTATGGCTCTTTGACTTGCAGCTGCAGACAAGATTTTGTGAGATTTTATACGAACATAATATTTGAAATGACTAAATACCAGATTGCTTCTGGCCAAGTTTTGTGAAATTTCATGAAGTGGTTTATGACGAGTTGCTATTGAAATAAATTGTGGACGGACGGACAGACGGCGACGGACGACATACATAAGGCGACACAATAGCTCGCTCGAGCACACAGTTAAACATATATCCAGTAGTTCTTGACGAAAGTGACATAAATTTCATAAATTCAAACAAAGGACGTTGGAAGAAGGAAATTAGTTAGAATCTAGATAGACAACATAATTGAATGTGACATTGCTATTCATGATAGGATAGTTAGAACTATTCAAATGGCAAATGCAGTCAAACTTCACCAATTATTTCAACTTCAAATGAAACCAGTGCACTGTTGAGAGATCCCACTTTGTACATGTACAATCTACGAAATGCATATAAATGTAAGGAAAAAATCGAAATTGTTTGAAGTTGTATAAAAATGTATACAGCATGTCTAAATAACTGTTTTAAACTTGCTTTGATTCAGTTCTAACCTTACATCTGTTAAATTTAATACAAAACACTCGATTACCACTTTAAATGTGTCAATAATCAAACGATACACATGTTTTAATAACTCAAATCATTTAAAACAATAGTTCAGATTCATCGTGACTCCCTTATGTACGAGCATAAATTGCTATACGCTGATGCAAGCTGCAGTTACGAACATGTACATAGCTTGCATACCTATCTTATCAAATGCCATACAAAATATACTTGACCAACCACATCTCTCAATGCTCCCCGTCCCCTGTAAAATTACTATCACAACGTAAACTCATGGAAACAGATACGCAATAGAAAGGAAACAATGTTCAATCACGAGCTGCAGCAAATAAAATAACATCACGGAATGACCATCAGCCATTATATGAATACATAAGATATCCTGGAATACAGTTGATGTCTAACAATAGTGCAAACATACTGACAGATGAATGAACAGGCGAACAGACAGACAAAATACAATGCTAAAGGAAATATGCCTCTTCCAGATAGGGGACACAGTAGAATTCATTCTATTTAATTTCAATTAACATGCTTAAGTCCCTGGATCAGTTTGAATTTACTAATATAGAAAAAGATGATAAAACCATCTTATACTGAAACAATGTTGACATATACCTTTCTTTTGTATTAAAGAGAATTCTTGTTTAAATAGAGTCAACAGAAATCCTATTTTCTGCAATATCATTGAAAAAATAATGTGTGCACTTATACCGATTTAAAAGGTAAATGTAGGAATGTTCCCGATACAAATAAGGTCATTTCCGCCGGTAAAACATATTTCTTGGTAAAATAAGAGCTACTTGTAATTGCTCTACATGTATAATTTAAACTTTGTTTAATAGAACATGATATCATTTTAATTTGCCGTAATTATGTAGTAGGAAATAGACGAACAAAAATGATCTTTTGGCATTACTGTGGCTTTTCATTTAAACTCCTCCTACTATTATCTGGCCTAAAACATACAAATACACAAGTGTCGCAACATATCCATACAATTGGACATATTTACGTTTTTAACAACTGTTTTATGCGCAAGGATCAATCAGCATCAATTAACTGAAAGGAATAAAACTATCGTATATAATACAAGACAGTTAATATTGTAAACTGACACTTTCTTCATGGACAATTGTGGAGAAAAATTACTTGGAACGAGTTGATTTGGCGGGAACAACGAGCTTGCAACGAATTTCGCAATACAAATTCAATAACCTTTTTATTGTATACTTTCAAATTGAATATGACCAAAATGACATCCTGTTAGCAAAACACAATAAATGAATCTTGAAATTTTTCAGAAAACTAGCGTACTTTTTTACCATTTACATTTTCTTTATTGCGTATTAATAGTGTCGATTCAGTATTGTTGTTTATACGTGACGTCATTTATTAGCAGAAACGTTGACGTCAATTGTACGGTAAGAAATTTCAGTTGCCATCCGCAATCTTGTTTTGAAAAACACAAGACTTTTCCTACGGATGCAGGTTTGTACTTTGAAATGTGAAAAAATTAACTTGATATACATTCCTAAAAATGTTTTCTCTTTCTTATGACTACATGCAAAACATCATTCCTTTTCTTTATCGATATACGTACCAGTAATTTTCGTAATCAGAACTGGTATTGCGTGCCTCAAAAGTCTGACATCTGTTTGAATTTGATTAAAGTTTTTTTTTTAAGACCGTAGTTTATTTAATTGTAAAAAACTGTCAAACTTCGACATATATACCTCATTAAAACGATGGTTGCAAACGAATGAGATAGTCCGTACAGCTGATCGCTAGGACTGCCCTCCCTTGCCAACGTTCAGTATCATTCCTTGCCAACGTGCAGTACCGTAGAATACTGAACGAACTATCTAAGGCAAAGTGAACGGGGCAATATGAAAGTATATAATAATTACATTTATTGTAAACATTTCCGTAGTTTTTTTATACAACACTCACAGTGGAGTTATCAGCTTATTTACAAACGAGCATATGCCTTTCAGTGAATCTTCGTTCATTTTGCAGTGGTAGTAGCCTTGCCCATTCACGAATCCCAGGTCAAATATCCCTGCTAAAGCTTTGAACTTTTTGTCTGTTAGAATGCCAATACTTTTTTGTTCTGTCAAGGCAAATCTGTCCTTTTCATGAATCAGAACCAATGCAGTATCTGCAAGATCTAAAAAAAATATTTTAATCAAACAATCTGTAGTTATACATATGAACATTCGCGTTGCTAAACTATTACGCCACGTTTGAATGCATTGTATATACACAGTTCTATTTAATGAAAGGTACGTTAACGTTATTGGAACAGATTTGGGTAAAAGACAAAATAAAAGAAAGAAAATCGCCAGAACACGATAAAATTGTTACACGATGAAGGCATGCATTTTAACAGAATAATGAATGCAAACAGAATGCACAGTACACGAACTCGAAAATATCTTCATTCGTGATAAACCATTGCTTTTCCTGGAATGAACATATTACACTTTCTTTTGTTACTTAATCAGCTTATAAACAACATTTGTTGTTTTGATGCTGAGTAACAACGGCTAGAACTAATGCTATTTGACCTCATGTTGTAATGTTCTATAGTCAAACGGATCAGGAAGGCACACAACAACTTTAAGTATTTATTAAAGACTTTTATAATTGTAAGTCCTATTTTCTCAAATTCCTACTTTGAAAAAACTGGTACTTTGAAAACCTTCATACAATTGGATTTCGAGTGCCTTCACATATATTTACCTTCTGAATCCTATATTGTATCTTTAATACCAGGCACAATTATTTAAATGGCTGGCAGCTAACCAACCGGTCAAATCGTAATTGATCCCTGCTGGAATTCAAACATTCGCCCTCCAACTTTCAAGGCGGATGTCTAAGCCACTAAACCAAGCGAGGTGGTTTATATTTGTCTGGCTTTGATGTATAAAAAAAGGTTTACTCACTTTTGATATTTTTGATAGCACTGTTTGCATCTGTGCCTATTCTGGATATGATTATTCTTAAAACAATTAACTTCTGTGAGGTGTCAATGTCGGTGTGTTGATGGCGATCAATAAAATGAATATTAGCACCCTTCAATCGATCTTTCAGCTTTTGTGCTATATCTTTGATTGTGTCACCGCTGTGGGAGTGGAATACTTGTACTGGGGCTGAAAATAATGTTTCAAAATAATAAGTTAAGAATATATCTGATGCACATTTTCAGGAGATGATTTTGGACAGAAAAGCAAACGAAAAAAATGGGTATGTCGAACGGTTCCAGGTTGTGAATCTAACACTCGAATATTTCTTAGATATGTCATACATCAGTTTCTATACAGATCATATAAGAAATTTAAGCGGACTTGTATACATGTTAAATGTAAAACATTCAGTAGTAACTTAATTGGTGATCTATAAGAATTTTATTGACAACACTTGTACATAATATCTGTTACTGTTTAAGGCTCTATTTGATCTATAGAAATTGAGGGCCTTGTGGTATTTCCAAAGTTATTATATAGATTGAATATTTATTAAAACAGTTGCTTACTTGAAAACCCTTTCGGCGTAAGTGTTTTTGGATACTTTTTGAGTTTATCTATTTCATCTCTTAAAGTTTTCCGCTCATTTTTAAGCTCAAATAGTTCCATATCTTTCTGCCGTATAGATTGTTTGGTTGCTTCCATTTCCTTCTGCAATACCTCATTCTGTTTCTCTACTTGCATTGATGCACAGCGCGTTTGTTCGTTTTCTCTTCTGGTTGGTGCGTCATCAATAATTTTGGACAGGATATCGAAATGGGATGATTCAACAGGGAGGTATCGTAGGATGATGTTTATGTAATCGAAAAGTTCCATAGCGGTATCACTTAGTGTGCTATTCTGACTGTACAGTGAATTCTGAAATGATATGAATATATTTGTTTTTCATTCAACAATTTTGTGTTAGAAATACATTTAATTGGAGATTAGTCTCTTTTAAGTATTACTAAGTCATTACAAACTTTTATTTTTTTCTGAATGTCATACCAAATTGATATACCGCAGTAGCCAGTACTGGCATTTCAGTATCAATGAAATAAGCCGTTTTTTCACTTTCTGTCGTTCAAATTAGCAATATGTAATATATGCCCATATATATGCACTTTAATACGCACCCATTGTACCAAATTATACAATAGTTGCGACCAAATGTAAAACATTCTGTGAACATAAAGAATCAATGTTGTTTCTTTTTATCTGTTAGAACATAAGAACCGTAACGGTTACAGTCGGCACATGAACGCAAGACTAAACATTTCGAGTTGATGCTATTAATAACACGTCTTATCCTCTGTAGCACAACTAAATTGGGAAAAAGGCCTAGGTGCATGTAGGAGCGTACATTTGTAGATTTCTTGACTTTTTTATTTACATTTGTATAAGAATTATAGGTATTTATCTATTTATGAAATAGCATCTGTTCCAGCGGTTTGGAGTACTGATACGCAGTAATAAACCACGAAAGCATGGTAAACATATAACAGTTGTATATAGAGACAAAACCGTGAGTCATGTTAGAATATCTATATTAAGCGTATTCGTGTAATTTATTTTAACCCATATTCATTTTAGTCTAAATGGTTCTATTAACAAAAATGAACACGCAAAACGCAAACGTTATTATCCCCGATTTATGTATAATTATATGATATCATAACAACCTGTTTTTGTATTGCTGCTAAAGTATAAGCTAAAATAATAAAACGATTTACATTTATGATATTTAATGAAAGCATTAATATCACATATTGATTAAAATTGCCCGACAGGGAGATATCGCAGTGTCTAATCTAGGTGCAGACATCTGACCGCACATGTGACGGATTTTTATGTAAGTTATGGACGACTTAGACCTCAAGGAAATAGTCGTCGGGAAACTTTCACATCAATCGAAAACTTCCCTGTCTACTATCGATGTAAACTTAATTCTGTTAGTAGAAAAGGAAAATATAAATATGTTTTAAAGTATTTAAATCCATATGCAACAAGCATATGTGCCCCGGAACTTCTGTCGTGAGAAACTTTGCAAGTCGGGATATTTCTAGCTTGTTAACAGGTGACGCAAAACCTTGGTGCACATGTCTGATCTGTAGAGAAGAGATGATAACAAGCTATTTGAGAATCACTTTTCCCTTTTTATTATTGGTATTGATGTGCATATCATGGTTTACTTTGCAAGAAACTGTTGATTCTATTCAAAGCTGGTGTTTGAAAAATAACATGGCACTTAATCTAGTTAAAACTAAATGTATGATTATTTCTTCCTGTTCCAAACAAAAGTTAACATATCAAGACCCTAAATTACACCTTGCAATTGAAAATATACCTATTGAAAATGTCACTGTACAAAAAGCCCTCGGTGTTTATGTTGACAACAGACTGTTATGGAAACAACAAATGAATAAAGTGATCGCTATAATAAATTCAAACTTGCCCTTTTCAAACGAATTAACTATTATCTTTCTGATGAAATTTATGTTCTACCAATCATACATTTTACCTATAATGGATAACTGTGTCGTTGTTTGGAGTAATAGATCCAGTATCACAAATAGATTATGTAAATAACAGGATAGAATAAAACGCATTGTATTAAGAAACGGACAAAACTGGCACATAAAATAGCCATGCATGTTTAGCTATTCGAATAAAATTAAATATCACATTGCGCTTGTTTATAAAACTACAAAAAAGTACCAATATATATATTGCAAATAATTATAATTTATATATATAATGAATTAAATAAAAATGACTTGATATGGCTTTAAAATGATGATTTAATTAACTAAATTAACCGTGCTACGCTTTTCATGTGTGTGTGCGTGTGCGTGTGCGTGTGTGTGTGTGTGTGTGACGCTGTTCAAAACGAATTATTAATTATACTTGTTACATAATCAAAACTAATATATTTACAAGTGATACATTTAGGTTATAGTGAGGTTATTTTGCAAATATATTTCATTCTGCTGTGATGCTATTTTTCTGAGTGTCTGTCAATTATAATTTGTATAAAACCAAGTTTAAAGTGTGATCGGAGAAAGTGTTTGTACCTGCATAATTGCAATTGTGTGAATGTATGTATTTGTTTGAGCGCTTATTTGTAATGTATGGAAGGCTACAATGAAATTGTGATTTATATACTTCGTATAAATGTCTATTAGTGATACCTTCGTGAAATAAATATTTTATTATCATTTTAATTATTTTTTTTATATTTTTTTATATTTTAATTATTATTATTATTATTATTATTTTTATTATTATAAACTTGTGTAAATATGTACATCTAATTATCTTTATATGTATGCATCATGTTTGTTTTAACCACGTTTGTGATATTCTGAAATCCATCCATCCATACATACGCATACACCCATTCATCCATCTGTATATGGCAACGAAAAGACCAAACATTCCCATGTACAATGTATTGCCAAGAGAACCATCAGTACGATCCTCTTAAAAGTGCAAGGATATTTAGTTCAGAAATTATCTTGGCTGCGCTAAATACCAGTGCTATATGCATGCACTAGTGTATAACAAGGTAACAAGAATGTGTTTCGGCAAAGGGAGAATACTTTGAAGGTTTGCATTAAAAACAGTCTTGATAGAACGCTGCTTTTCATAAATCAAGCCGTAATGACAAAACTTTTTGCAGGACCCTCGCATTTTGTTGCTACTTTATATGCCGCGCTGTGCACTTGTCACATAGGTTTTCAACATATAACGATACATTTTTAAAAGTCCCTTAGAATAGTTATTTTCATGAACTATATCAAGTCAATGATCAATAATCAAATTCTAAATGAAATTTACCTTCAAATCAAAAAATATTTAAAACCCTTCCCCGTTTCAAAAATTCAGACTACCCGAATGGTTTACCAGAAATAATAATTTGCCGCCAATGTTCAGTTTTTGCAATTCAGTATCCAGTATACACTGTAGAGTTACGGTACAGTATAATAATTATGTTTTTAGTTAGAAATAAGGTAAAGGAGATAAGCAAAATGCGAATTTTATTCATGAGGCATCAATTCAAATGCGATAAATTTTGTCGGAACATTTACAGAAGATTTAAAGCTGATAAAGATATGTAGAAAGTTGTACCTGTAAACGTTCCAAAATATCGCTTTCGTCATCAAATTGTTGCGTTGAGTTCTCTGTGGCACCTTCATCTATATTGATAAGAGAAACGTTAGTAACAGCGTGAAAACTGTATGTAAAAAGCTGTCGTTGAAAAAAGTCACAACATACTGTTTAAGCACAGTGTTGTTAAAACCAACTTTAGTTCACAACATAAACAGCACTTAATCATTCGTAGCAAAGTATGTAGTCAGGTCAGATGGAGAACGGTGTCAAATGGCATACATGAAATGCTTTTATTATACATATACACATATTTTATTCGTTCAGCAACAAAGTGTAACATTGTGTTTGGGTTATTCTATGCAATGCGTTGATCACATGCTTTACACCTTGCGCATGCTATACACTATTGTTTCAAATCACTCACTCACGAAAATCAGTTTCTGATTAATCTTTCTATTATATCTCATCTAAAGGTAGGGGGAGAGGGCGGCATTGGCGGGTGGGCTGACAAAAATGGACGTTGGACAGAAATGCGTGAAGAAGAGCGGGAATGCTGTTGCTGGAAAATCTAGTCTTGAGAGTGACTAATTTAAGGTTGTTAGGACTTGTCTTACAATCGAGAGTAAATGAATGAGAATAATAAATCATGTCAAAGTGTATATTGCTTATGCCAACAATTTCCTAAACGTAACAAACTTCTTGGTTAAACACTGAAAACTCATGGTGGACTGCACTTATTTGTGTATTAAAAACTCCTTAATCAATTTTTAAATATTTTAAAATCAGTGATTAAACGTTTAGCATTGTATGAACTATCCCATTTCATACAGTGTATCATTACATTCAGATGTCCTTCCTGATAAGTTCAAAAATGAAATAACACGGATAATGATAGAAATTGATAAAATCAGAAAGATATCAGATTTCTTGTGTTTGTCTACGCTAATTGTATTGTCTATATTACAAATGTAAAAATAATGTTAATCAGATCAATCAAGCAATTATGCAGTGATTATATAGACTTTTGACACGCTATTGCAAGTTACTTGATTCATAAAATGACTGGATAGTTTTAATACAGATTTAGAACAAGACGGGAATGTTTTTTGATGATGGACTCCGGCGTGGAATTTCATTTGATTGATATTTTTGCTAAATCTCAGATCTTTACCCTATGACATCAGGTGTAAAACCCTAGAACCTACAAAAAAAGACCATAGGTTCCGTGGAAGGCGACAGTACATTCAGTGTGCCGATTCACTTACTGCTGTCTAGTATGTAAAATGGGTACATTTTTACGGTTTCTTGACTGTAAGGTATGCCTTTAATGGTTTAACGAGTTAACACGTTAGTGATAATATCAAATTGAAAACAAGGGAAGAAACTACAACACTCATACTTATAAAGTAATTATTATCTTGCTCCCTTAACAACGCCCCGATATGTCACAAACACACATAAAATCTTCTTTAATTGTTAACCTGCACAAGACGATGTACATAACGCACAAGAATCATGCTCCTAGCCGAAATGTAAATTTTACAACATATAAACAAATTTTATGCACACAGCAGAGAAATCAAGTACTCAGCTAATAATCGATTTAAACGCACAAATGAAATAAACAAGCTAAAAACGTTCACCCAACATAAACATTGACCACCGAAAAGCTGGCGTATTGACAAATATTTGTTTACTATGAACTAAAGGCCAAATGTCAAGCAACAGCGTTGTTTTTTTCTACACGCTACTAATAATGGAACAGTAGTTAACAAATGATGTCTGGAAGCCACTGTTATGATGAAAAAGACGTACATAAAGCAGAGTGAACTTAATATCCGTATCAACACGTCCCCTCATTTTGATTACCTTATCTGCATGAACCCTAAAGGTTTTGAAATGTGTTATCACAGTATGTTCACCTTGTTTTCCTTGTTTTGTGAAATGCTCAAATACCGTAAGTCATATCATAGAATCTTGTCATATGTACAATAAATGTTCAATGGCAACTAAAATTCCAAGTAGACTGTAAAGGCTAACGATACATATGATACTTGACTTCCATGGAGGGAGCGTAGTAGAAATCAATCTTTTAGCTTTTTACAACATCGTTGGTGTTTTCTATTACTTAGCACAAAACAAGTTAGTGCACACCACCCACAGCAGTATGTTGTAATATCCTTACATTGGATTTAAGATTTTTAAATATGTACATACCTCCTGGAAATTTAACTTTAATCAACTCATCTACCAGTGACTGATGAACTTTTGTTGCTTCGTCGAAACCCTTCACAGCATTGTCATGCTTTTTGCAGACATCCTGTAAAAACTATGCAAACATTTGTCCATGTGTAAATCAATTATGCAACCATAATATTGTGGACATTTGTATATGATTATAAGATTGAAGCAACATATGTGTATAAATATCTAACTGACATGTGAGAGTGCAATACAGACACATCAGTTAAGTAATGATTTTCAATATTTCATTGTGTACTTTTTCAATTTTATATGCACGACAGTACAGTCGAGTTCTATCAAACACGATGAAATGTACTAACTAAAGATAAGCACTTTATTACTCATATATATTTCAATTACACCACATTTATCGTTTATGATCCACATGAATGTGTCCCTGATTCAACTGGAAGTATAACATGCAATAATAATTACTTATGAATTAATTTGTAACAAGAATGTAAATTGTGGTTTTTAAAAACAAGTGTTATGTTTTTGTTTCCATTGCACATTCTAATAAATTAGTTTCTCAGCGTCATCGGTTCTTTCCTGTTTCAGGAATAAAGATATTGCCTGTTAAACTAAGTAAAAATTTCGAAACTAGTTGGCTTTGAAAAATAGCTGAGCTGAGTATATCTCGGCGGAAAGGGAGGTCAAACAGCACAAAGCACTACACGTGCTAAATAAATTACAAATTAGACCTAAAAATAAATAAGATAAATATCCCCGGAAGACTGCTTGGTCGACTGAAGAAGTTATAAGTCACAGAATATTTTGGAACGAAACTTAAATAAAGTTATGGTTCTTGGCAATAAGTCAAGATAGACGTATGGTTCTTATACACTGCTCTTCCTCACATAGTGCTTGATCATTGTATGAAGTTGCATTGAATTCCAACCGGTAGTTTTCAAGTTGTGCTCCGGACAAATAAAAGTGACAAAGGGCAATAACTCTGTCAGTCGTCGAGATATAGTTATGGTTCTTGTTCACTGTACTTCCTCTAATTGCGTTTGACCATTGTATTAAGTTTTATTTTAATTCCAACCAGTAGTTTTCAAGTTATGCTCCAGACAAGAAAATACAACGGACCGACCGTCCCACTGACCTACCACAGGGTTGACTCCTATACAATACACACATCAATTAAATCTTTTATTTGGCGGAGGTATAATGAAACAAAATAATGCCTGTATAAAATGTATCTTCTCGTTATTGAACGTATTGAAAATAGTAAGACAAGTTATGCTCTGCTGTTACGTATTTCAACGAAATATATCACGATCACGCATTATGAAAACAAATGTTTATTACGAAACTGTGCGGCCTCATATACTCTGTTTCAGATTTTTCAGTTTTCGTATTTATCCACGTTTATATTATTTTGTTCGTTATATCATCAGTGATTATTGTTCATTCGTACTTTCATAAAATGCCAAAATATCACAGCCTGTAAATCTTGTGCAGATACGGGCAATATAACTGTTATGTCGATTATACTTAAAAAATAACATGATTTATCTATTAACTCTTGTCCAAGATTATTTGTTTTTTCAAATCTCATTAAATGAACCATTGCAACAAAAGTGCTGCCTGTCGACCTCAAGTAACACAGGGAAACGGTTAAGTGAGCTAAACTCACACAAATCGTGCTACTTATCATCACAACTAGAGAACAATTACATATCTCATTACATATTAAAGTGACTTTTTTTATTACACATTATCCGAGAAAGACCAGAACGAGAATTTTACAACAGAGGGTTTAAAGGGCAATTATGCTTGAAATAACCTTAACACGATGACTAATTTTACATTCTCGCCGATCACAGGTCCGCCATCTCAAAAAGGTGACTCTGTATTCATGTATTTTGACTCGGTACAGCATTCGCTACTGTGACACCGCCTATATCAGCAACGTGCGGGTACAAACTGAACAGCCTACACAACCTCATTCATTAAAATCAAATGACAAACATGACATTAAAAATGTTGACGTTTAAACCATTTTTGTTCTCAAGAAGTTATCTATTTCTGTTGTTAATTGATCTATGTACATGCAGAAATAATTCAAATAATACGAAATTCCGGCAAAACGTTTTGAGCTATCAGGTTAGATTTCTAACCCTCCGCGGGACATATATTTTGACAGAATGCATGAAGAAACCTACCGCATTTGCATAAGACTTCTAGCAAAATTTGAACTTACGGCATTATTATCAAATCATTCATTACGCCCTGCCAAAGAATTGAACTAGTTTGACTAAACATTTACCCATATATATGGACTTTGATATAATTTTATTCAATAAATAATCTATGATTTGGAGTGCTTTATCGAAATTGAAGCATTCCCCGGGGAGGTTATGTACCGGGCGTAATAATTCACGAATGCATTATTACGCAGGCACATTACCGACGAGAAATGCTTAAATGTCGATAAAGCACTCCAAACCATAGATTATTTAGATTCTTATTCGCCGAATTTATGAAAACTATCGTAACTACATGTACTACGGACCCGTTTCAGTTCGGCGGTAATGTGTAAAATGGCATAAATAGTAGCTGTTGGAATTCACACCCCTATTTCGGGCGACCATTCAAGATATCACACATAGCTATATTATCCGCTTATGTAAGTTAATGCATCCAGTACATAAAATATATAAAATACCTGACTGTGACAACGTCCGATTCATAACCTAACAAAGCATACAATCGATTTTAAATGCGTACCGTTAAATGGAACTGTACAACGTTTTAACGTGATGTAGTGACGTCATTGTGATGACGTAAACGTTTTCATTCATTGTTTTTTCTCACGGAATCAAAACATTTTATGACGCTTTATCCTGCATTTTGTTACCCTTTTAAAGCAAAACAAAGTGATGGGTATTCTAAGTCTTAACTGTCGCAATCAAAAATAATATCTTGATTCTTAATCACAATAACTTCATGCGACTGATGTACTTATACAGGCATTAATTCTATTTCTGTATTTTATTTTCTGCGCGGGAGTACATTTTAAATCAGAAAAGTCTGAAGGAGCTACTTCCATGTCCGAAACTCCGCCTATTTTTCTGAGCGCATTATCCATATTAAAGCACTCGAATTGACTATAGAATAAACAATAGGCATATTAAAATAAATCTTTCAAACCAAAAATATATATTTCACGTTTCTTTAATAAATGCTGCATTCGAGTCAAGATTTTGTTAACAGTATTATTATATTACTGTCAAACTTCAGTGTTGTATTGTTAAGCTAAACAGGACGTAGAGATTTTCTAATCAGAATGATGTTTAGTGGATCTTTTAAATGCATGCTTCTGGTTCATTGCAGGACAAATACTATAAAAAAGGCTACTCAAAAAGGCGTTTCAATATATATGGGTTCTCTAATTTTCCAAGTTCAAGTCCAGATTAAATGGAATGTAACTGGTTAACAGGTAAGTGGTAAAGGAATGAATGAAAGAGGTACTTGCTTGAAGGTCATCAAGCAACTCCTTGCTCGGCTGTTGATCCTTCTGCAAAACAAAGTGATGGGTATTTTAAGTCTTAACTGTCGCAATCAAAAATAATATCTTGATTCTTAATCACAATAACTTCATGCGACTGATGTATTTATACATGCATTAATTCTATTTCTATATTTTATTTTCTGAACGGAAGTTCATTTTAAATGAGAAAAGTCTGAAGGAGTTACTTCCATGTCCGAAACTCCGCCTACTTTTCCGAGCGCATTATCCATATTAAAGCACTCGAATTGACTATAGAATATACCATAGACATATTAGAATAAATCTTTCAAACCAAATATATACATTTCTGATTTCTTTAATAAATGCTGTATTCGAATCAAGATTTTGTTAACAGTATTATTATATTACTGTCAAACTTCAGTGTTGTATTGTTAAGCCAAACAGGACGTAGATGTTTTCTGTTCAGTGGTTCTTTTAAATGAATGCTTCTGGTTCATTGCAGGACAAATACTATTAAACAAAGGCTACTCCAAAAGGCGTTTCAATATCTATGGATTCTCTAATTTTCCAAGTTCAAGTCCAGCTAAAATGGAATGTAACTGGTTAACAGGTAAGTGGTAAAGGAATGAATGAAAGAGGTACTTGCTTGAAGGTCATCAAGCAACTCCTTGCTCGGCTGTTGATCCTTCTGCAGAACAAAGTGATGGGTATTTTAAGTCTTAACTGTCGCAATCAAAAATAGTATCTTGATTCTTAATCACAATAACTTCATGCGACTGATGTATTTATACAGGCATTAATTCTATTTCTGTATTTTATTTTCTGCGTGGGAGTACATTTTAAATCAGAAAAGTCTGAAGGAGCTACTTCCATGTCCGAAACTCCGCCTATTTTTCCGAGCGCATTATCCATATTAAAGCACTCGAATTGACAATAGAATAAACAATAGGCATATTAGAATAAATCTTTCAAACCAAAAATATACATTTCTCGTTTCTTTAATAAATGCTGCATTCGAGTCAAGATTTTGTTAACAGTATTATTATATTACTGTCAAACTTCAGTGTTGTATTGTTAAGCCAAGCAGGACGTAGATTTTCTTATCACAATGATGTTCAGTAGTTCTTTTAAATGCATGCTTCTGGTTCATTGCAGGACAAATACTATTAAACAAAGGCTACTCCAAAAGGCGTTTCAATATATATGGATTCTCTAATTTTCCAAGTTCAAGTCCAGATTAAATGGAATGTAACTGGTTAACAGGTAAGTGGTAAAGGAATGAATGAAAGAGGTACTTGCTTGAAGGTCATCAAGCAACTCCTTGCTCGGCTGTTGATCCGTCTGCAAAACAAAGTGATGGGTATTTTAAGTCTTAACTGTCGCAATCAAAAATAATATCTTGATTCTTAATCAAAATAACTTCATGCGACTGATGTATTTATACATGCATTAATTCTATTTCTATATTTTATTTTCTGCGCAGGAGTACATTTTAAATGAGAAAAGTCTGAAGGAGTTACTTCCATGTCCAAAACTCCGCCTATTTTTCCGAGCGCATTATCCATATTAAAGCACTCGAATTGACTATAGAATATACTATAGGCATATTAGAATACATTTTTCAAACCAAAAATATACATTTCACGTTTCTTTAATAAATGCTGCATTCGAATCAAGATTTTGTTTACAGTATTATTATATTACTGTCTAACTTCAGTGTTGTATTGTTAAGCCAAACAGGACGTAGAGGTTTTCTGATCGCAATTATGTTCAGTGGTTCTTTTAAATGCATGCTTCTGGTTCATTGCAGGACAAATACTATCAAACAAAGGCTACTCAAAAAGGCGTTTCAATATCTATGGATTCTCTCATTTTCCAAGTTCAAGTCCAGCTTAAATGGAATGTAACTGGTTAACAGGTAAGTGGTAAAGGGATGAATGAAAGAGGTACTTGCTTGAGGGTCATCAAGCAACTCCTTGCTCGGCTGTTGATCCTTCGGATCCAGCATGGTGTAAGAACTACCGTCCCCTGATTTGGAGCTTGTACACGTTCCCATATGATACAATGCGAGACCTGCAATTTGTTGTTATATAACATGATAACAATTTCATTGATTTAAGTACTACATTATACATGGTCAGTCAACATAAAAGTCAGATTGATCTACATTAAGTCTGGGTCAAGGTCGTGTGGGGTCAATAACTAGGTCATCTGATTATTCGTGTGAGCATATAAAACGCATGATGAATTCTAGGCCGAGTTTGGAGCTGGGTCATAATGGATTAAAAGTCATACGGTCAAATCAAAGAAAACTATCTGCACAATCTTGAGGCCACATTCTATGCCTGATTATCATGAAAGTCGTTAGAAGGGGTTTAGAATTGTTGTCGTGATAAGTTGAAGATTGAGTAGTGGGTAGTGTAAGTAAAACACACGGTAGCTATATCAAATCACAAAAGTAATATTTTGTTTGAATGAACTCGAGTTCGATTTTTAAACTGAGTGATTTGAGGTTATGTACTAGGTCATCAGACGGGATCACGGATAAACTGTGTGATTACTCTAGAAACCAAATGTTATTCCCATGTAACATAAACAACTTGGTCAAAAAGTGTTTAGGTTGACTCTAGGTCGAGTATGAAACCAGGTAAAATCAGGTTGAAAAACTAGGTTACCCGCCAAAAATTGTAAATTAGTGTGGGCCTCGACAACTCAGTGGTTATGGCGTACCCCGAATGAACAGATGGTCCCGGTTTCAAATCCAAGGCGGAGCATTGGGTGTGTTCTTTGGTAAGGTTTATGACGCCGCTTGTGCTTCAGTCCATCCATCTGTAATTCCATATGTGGCAGTTTATCAGAATTTTTGTCTTCGACTTCGTCATGTAGGATCACTAACTAGGTCACTGTGCCAAGTACGAAAAACGTGCTTCACACAATGAAGGTACATTTTATATAAAGTTACTATTAAATTTGTTCAAAAAGTAAAATTTACTAAATTGTGGATTGAGTTTGAAACTACCATGATAACAGAAAGTGTTTTATATGAACTCTCAAGCTGTGTTGTAAAATGATACAAAATTTAATATAAAATGATGATTTGGAAAACATCTACATTCATGGGCCTTAAGAACGTGATGTGCCTTATTTCCTTATTGTAAATTTCTTTGTAAAGTTATAATCGAAATGATACTCTTTAAAGTCTTGTTTATCGGTTTAATATGCATACAGATGCCATGGTACCGACTGCGTAACCGTTGTTGAGCACGTTTACACCTAAGTTAAGCTCGTCTAGAGGATACTATACTTCATATATCTAAACCCAATTCCTTCTAGTCCTGCCATACAAGCAACTACTTAAGTCTTAAAGCAAGTGAAATTTGGGTAGGGTCTTCTGGTTTTGCTTCAAGCTTGAAGTAAAAATGTAAGTTGATACTTAACACACAGCACCTGTTTGTCTCAATAATTGTTTGTTTAAAGTTAAATGTTAATGCTAAAAAAAGGTTAATATTTCAGTTTCTTGCTTAAATTACCAATGAAAGTTACTTTTCACCTTTGTGTGGCATTTACCGGTGAAACTGTAAACATTATATAAATTTACGAAATTCTCATACTTAGTGTGTTTGAAAATATAGTGCAGAATATTAGTAATGAAGAAAACATGTTTTAACGCATCATAAACTTGTACATTTGTAGCAAAATCTGGTATCATTAACTCCTACCAGGAGTTATAAACACTGTATAAGCTTATTATTTCACTAGAAATAACATGAAATAAATAAAAAAAGCTCTACGATGATGGATTCTACAGCATAATTATGCAAGTTCATTTACTGAAGTATTCAGTTACTCTTTTCATCATTTTGTTTTTTCTTTCTCTTTTTTTATTTGTTATCCTTGTTTTGAAAATCGTATCATCATCACTTTGTATAATTCCAAAATTGATCGAAACATTAAATTTTGAAGATTTGTACGTTTTTGTTATATAGAACAAGTTACCCATTTTCTATATAGGGGAGTCATGTAAAACCAATATGTTATGCATACAACAGTTTACTAGTATATATTTTATGTTTCAACCATTTAAAAAGATTTGTATTTGTACATCTGTTAAAATTATTGAACAGTATTTTATAGATTTATGATGATAATGTCTATTGATTTGGCATATTAACCAGTTAGACCAAAATGGGATCAGTCTTGTTCTAATGTCAATACTAGGCATGACGCCAGTTTCACAATTATAGTCCATAGTGTTTGGAGTAGAGCTTTTTACCTGTAATACGTCTTTCAAAACACGTTGTATTCGTTCAATTGCATTCAAATAACTGAATTTTCATATTTCACACCAGTACAAAAGAATTGGTTTTAGTTAATGAAAAATAAGTCGATCTGTAAGTCTAAAGGTAAACACAGTTAATTTGATCTCTTAATGAGGCTTTATATTGCTGTTGTTGCTTGCTTTGCTATCTCAAATTTTGACTTGTTAAATGAACCACTTTTGCTAAAAGGTATACCCACATATTTATATTTCGCAACAACTTCCAATTAATATATTTTATAATAAAATATGTTCTCTGTGTACCTTGACCTAAAACTTTAATTTTTACTTAAGATGTATTAAAAGTCAATTTCCATTCATTACAATAAGATGAATATACATGTAATGCAAACTGAAGATCTGTAGCCGACTCAGAGACAATATCCTGTTTATAAGCATACAGTAATACAAACAATTTTACAAAATTCATAATATCATTTTGAATGAATATACTGCTAATGAGATGCACTTTATGCGAAATAGTTATGCAAATCATTCAAGTAAATTGAGAATAGCAGAGGGGATAAGTTTTCCCCGCGTCTATCTCTAATTGAATAATTAAAAAAGTCTAAAAATACACCATTCGAAACAAATATTTTAGCAGTCATGTATTGAACAATTGTAGAAATGTTTCGTTAATATTGTGGTTTTTTTTTACTAATTTCGCTCATAGAGTATGCCTCCAGATTGTGTCAGAGGCACTTTTTAGATTG
Organism: Saxidomus purpurata; assembly: GCA_022818135.1. NCBI lineage: Eukaryota > Metazoa > Mollusca > Bivalvia > Venerida > Veneridae > Saxidomus > Saxidomus purpurata. Next base: position 35,103,002 of record JAFMSR010000001.1, read on the forward strand.
AAAAAGTCACAAAAGAGGGTCTTTTTATTATTACGTTATTGTCCGTTGTCACATAACCATGTCGAAAACAATCGAGGTGTGCCAGCAATGTTATGTAAACCAGATGTATCGTTAATTTGCTTTATGTCATTAATAGTTAATCAAAAACTACGATATTTTTAATTATTATTGTCGCATATTTCTACATAACGTATACGAGAAAATAGCTCTCTTAATTCCAAAAGATCTAGAAAAGAAGAGAGAGTATCATGAAAAACGATTTTACACTATAAGCTGCACAAACTAATTTCATTTGAAAAGCAAAAACATTATGACCAATACTGCAGTAATAAATTAACGACTGACATATCTTACGCGAAGCAATATATATTTTCATGAAAAACCTGCTGTTGTCGTAAAAATAATTGTGTTTCAGATAGCTATAAATAGAACAGTATAAAACATTTCACAAAACGTTCAATTTTATGCGAAAACCTTTTCTTACCATTCACGATATATTTGCTTTTCGCGAAAACTTGTATTCAGTAACTGTGAGCGGAAAGTAGGCAGTGTTGTAACGTTTAAATTATGTTACTATTTGACAGTATATCAAATCAAAATGGCCGTTAAAACTGAAATATTTCAACATAATATGACGAAAGTTTCATGACAATTATATGGCTAGGTGTATGCAGTAATATGATGCCATAGCATCTAAATCATTGCTTTCTTACATACAAATACGAATGAAAAGTAAATGCGATTAAACGATAATAATTATCTTACCTTTTTATTCCGGTGTGCAACTTTGCAATAGTAAACAGCCAAACTATCAGCGTTTAAGTCTATGTTCAAAACTTGAATAGTTTCAAATGCCTTCTTATCGGCGTGATCATTTCTTACTGTCAAGTTTTTTTTTTTTGATCCTATAACTAGTTCTCATTGGTTTTGAACAATCGTTTGAAACGCCAATATCCACTATGCAACGACTGATTTAATTTTGGAGGAACTTTGACGTGTTACGTGTAGATAGTATTTGTTGGTTTTGCGATAGTTACACTTACAGGTAAAAATTATGTTTAAGTCGTGTGAAAATAACATTTTTTCATACAAGGGTAGTTTTAAATGTTTTTATTTTCTTCTGTCAAACACAGACAAGTAGCTACTTTATAAAATGATTGTCGCGATTTCGAGTACGCGAAAGGTACATAAATTGATGTATTAATAAAAATAAGGCAGTTATACAGAAAATTAGATGGATGGCTTTGTGTGGTCAAGAATTTTGCCTTGGTGACAGCTCAAGGAGGGTTACTTGCACACTTTAGATATCGTAAGATGCTAGATTGAGTCCTTGACCAAATATGATTAAAAAAGGACTTATCCCAGTTGGAAGGATTAAACATTGAATGCCAATTAGATGATTACTTTCAATAGATTTGTTGCTGAGCTTGCTCTTTGGTGTTTGGACTATGTCTGTTGTAAAGTATCATTACAACATAACAAACGTTAGGTAGCGGCAGACTTAAGGTAAAATTCAATTCTTCATATATTTAAAATGTATTCAGACCTAAAGTTTAGACATTTTGGAAAGGCGTTTTCAATCTACTCAAATAAATAAGATTAAGTTACGGCGCACTTAAAACTGAAATTGGTCAATTATTGTAATTAAATTGCTGATATGTCATAATTTTTAAGCAAGACATAGGAGTCCCCCTTATACTCAAAACTTTAACCGTATTTATAGATCATTTTGTGATCCGGAAAATTATATCACAGATGGTTTAAAACTTTATTTGTTTAAATAATTGTCTTTAACTGAAAAATGATTTCTATCATAGAACATTAGGGGCATAAAATTGATTTATACAAATGATAAAATATTTTAAGATTTTTGTAAAATAAATTTCTGCTTTAGTCGGGCGTTCCTTTAATGAGACCATTCATCAACGGAGTGATTCCATATTATGTTTATTGTTTAGCATATTCGTGTTACTTTAACTTTAAACCTCTATATGAATAGACTGCGAAAACTGATTGTACTGTTGAGATAAACCACAATCACCCTTCGTCACGTTACCAATAATGTTTCATTCAAGTGATTTATTATAGTTTATGATTATCCCCATAAGATATGTATTTAGATTTGTTTCTACGATCACAAAGAGTATAACATAATATTAAGACATGCATATATGTTTTTACCATTTAAAGAAAATTACCATTTAAAATAGTCACAATTATTTATCTTTAAGAATAATGCTTAAAACACAACGGATGCTTTAAAAACAGACAGGAAATAAGTTTTACTAAGTTATTCAGTTATTGACAAATTAAATACAGATTAAGCTATGCATAACCAAAAGGGTGATTTTTTAATTTTTTGACTAGGATAGTTAAAACAGATCTTTACAGGCTTCCTCTGTATTCAATGTGAATAAAACTGTTATACAGATCTTTATTTTTAGGTAAAACTATGGCAATGTTTATTATTCTAGGAGTATAAATCACTGATTGATGTTACATTGTATTTCAAATTATGATGGTCACTTTCAACGGTAATATCACTAGATCTATATAATTATAAATACAATTAACTTGTTTCTCCTATACTATAAAGACCGACGTCCTATCGCGAAATTGGCCAGTTGTTACGGCAAACATTCCTAACGCTGATAAATAAAACGAAAGTAAATGTTCTCTCTGTATATTTATATAGTGCAAAAAAGAAATGAAAACGTCAACATTGTTTAGAATGATTATATGTAGAACTCAATTCCGCCATTATTCTATCTATATATTCAATATTCCTTATATAAGTATTGATAAATATGTAACTTTTGTTATTATAGTTAGTTTATTTTCTTGAACAGCGAGGTATTTTTATGGTAAAACATGCTCAAGGGCTTAAACATGTTGTTTCCACTGAAACCTAAACTACTCAAAAGGGACCACAATTCAGGGAATATTACCTTTCCTTACTGTTAACTTCTTTGTCACTATATTGATTTGTTGCTATGTGTTTGGATCTGCGTCTTCCACGATGGCTTACCAATTCCAAGAGGACGATCCCACCATTCACCGCGACCCTTGATGACGTCACGGCACACAACAGAACTGAACCCTTTTCTAGCGGTTACAGACTGCAGGAGGGCCCAATCACCACACTCCTCCCCACCCTAAAAAGGGGTGTGCCCTGCTCTGACATCATCAGTCGTCCGGGATTTCGAAGGGAAAACACCACGTCTCTAGCCCCAGATGACCACGTCCCGGCTGTGAACGGGTCCCTATCAATGTGATGCTCCGCCACTCTGGTCTAGCCCTAGATGGCCACATCCTGGCTGCGGATGGGCCCCTCTAGTTTTGGGATTGAACATTTTGCATGATTTTCGTTGATTATAATTTGAATTTCCACTGTCCCACAGAGCCCCAAATGTAAAAAGTCCAAAACTGTAAAAAAGCCTAAAGACATGCCAAAGCACTGCCCTGTGGGACCACGCTTCGCTCACGACTGCTCGGGGGCCTCTTGCCGGAGGTACAACCACTCAGCGGCGTCGGAACACCACTGAAGCGGATCCCTCGACGGCTCACCCGGGTCCTGACCACTCCTCACTGCTGTACAGGGGCCTCTCGCCGGAGGTACAACCGCTCAGCGTTGTCGGAACACCGCTGAAGCAGATCCCTCCACGGCTCACCCCGGACCCTAGCTACCTCTCTCGCTGCATACCCAAGGTGGGCTGGTGTAGTATGCTTGCCACTGCCACTTCCAAAGTAGGGGGAGTCTGTCTCCAACAGGACCCGGCCCGCAGCCATCTGCCTCAGACAGTACAGCTGGGACCCGTCCCGGGGTTCCTCAAACCGGCCTACCATCCTTGTGAACCCGAAGTAGGTATTCGGAAATTCCTTCAGCCACCTCCGCACCAGGGGTTGGGTGCCAGTAAAACAATGGCAGTGGATCAACCGCTCCCTGCCTACCCTCGGGTTGCCCTTCAGGAGGCTCAGAACGGTCAACCAGCACTCATCGGAGGTGTTGTCCTTCAGGCCCCTACAGTGCAACACCAGGACATGACGTGGTCCTAGGGACTGTAGGGCTCTCTCCAGGTTCACCATCTGGCCATACCACGTATCTAGGGGTTCTGTCCTGTCCAGTCCCACCTCTCCCAAGGCTGCTACCGTCGGCTGGGCCATGAGCTGTTCAAACTTCTTCCACGACCCCTCACTTCCCGACGTCCTTGGATGCCACCCGACGGCCGGAACGACACCTTGCCTGCACCAATCCTCCAGCTGGCGAGCCGTGGGGTACGTGTCTGGGTCACAAAATACCCCAACGACCCGGTCAACCTCTACTGCAAATTCCGATTCCACTGCACCGGCCCGGTTGATAGCTTTCAGCGAGGGCGAGGTTATGCGCCACTTCGCCATTGTCCTGTCCAGGTGGCAGTGGGAATCGAACCCCTTGAGCTGGGACGGCAGGCACTGCAGCTCATCCGCCGATGGCCGGAACACATCTCTAAAATCCCCCTGATCCTCTGGCTTAAGGAGAGCGACCAGGGATATCAAGCGACTCCAATACAACAGGGAGGTGATGTGGTTCCCCCTAGGCTTGATGATGGTCTCTTCCGGCGCTGGCACTCCCACGGCTTCGCAGAACAGACGCATTCCTCTATCAAGCTCTGGGGAGATAGTTCGAGCCCCAGGCAGGAGGTCCGTGCTGTCTGCCAACACCACCAGGTCTTCAAATTCCTTGTGTGACCCCACCAACAGCCTCTTGAGGAACGCCAACGCTGTTCTCCGGCGATTTGGAATGTCATTGCCCCTCATTGCTGGATGGAACAGAAGGGGCAGGTGGCAGTCAAAGGAGTGGGCCTCAGTCATGCCTTCAGTGCATGACATGATAGGACACTGCACTCCCGACCAGCCAGCTCCGCCACGCCTCTGCTCCCCTTGCGGTACCCTCGGTTCCTGCCTCGGACGCTTGGCATCATCTCGCTCCCTACTCCGATGGGGTCTACGACCGCGTCGGACCCGCTCTCGGGTCGCCTCTCGATCTCTGCCTGAATGGCCCAGATGGGGCCGGACAGGGTGCTCCACCTGGCTTGTGGGTGCTCCGCTTTGTCCAGCCCGCTCTCTGCTGCCACCCCTCCTGTACCTGCGCCTCTCCCTTCGGCGACGACTAACCGTCCACTCTGCCTGGGGTTCCGGACTAGTCGGTCGGTCCTGGGGGGCTGCGGCCTCAGGTTGGCCTGCTGACGCTCTCGGAAGAACAGGTGGCCCATGGCCTCCCTGCAAAACCGGAGTGATACCCGCTGGAGCCAGTGCTGAACTTGACTCCGTATCCATTTTAGCTGCTTCCTGGTGCTTCAACCGCGGCTTCACTGGACTAACTTGCTTCATGGGGCTGGCGACCCTTCCCGGACTCTCAGTTTTACTGGAACTCGCTGGACTGGTGTCCAGCAACCTCTCGTCCGCCGACGATACCTCCATGGCCTCCGCCTGGGGCGGACCTAGCAGTGGGTCCTCAGCCTGCAAATGTTCCCCTGAGATCTGCAGGTTCGGGTCTTCCTTCAGGCGGTAATCCCGGCTGCGACCCGAGGCGGGATCACTCGATACCGAGGTTTTTGGTCTCGGCAGAGGATACACCTCCTCGGAGAGCCACTCCCTTGAATCGTACTGGACCGCATTGAGCCGTTCTGCCAGGGACTTGAGCACCGACTTCTTCTTTAGTATCCTGGCCAACTTCACCTGGCCCTTCAACAACTCATCAGCACGGGGGCGTAGTCCCTCCGGACAGAAGGGCAGGACCTTCAACAGCTGCTCCGTTGATACCACCAAACCCTTCTCCGTGGTCGCCTCCAGCGTGCTGAGCTCACCATCAAGATCACGTTCGGACATTCTACAAATAGAAAGCAAGAGAATAACGATTAGCAGAGATTCCCTTACCGACCCTTGCACTCAGTGCATTTGTAACTGTCAATGTCCAAGGCATCTGTTGGTGTCACATTCACGCATGCCCCATGATACCATTCCCCACATGTCTCGCACTGGATCATAAATCTGCCCTGCCATGGTTTTCTACAAAAGCAATAAACTCTATCATCACCCCGGGCAGTCTTAGCTTCTACTGGATTAGCCTTCCAGTGAACTATCCAATGGGGCAACCTCCGGTCCCGGCAGGGTTTCAGCCGGTCGTGGTTCGCGACAAACACGGAATTCCTAAGTTTGACCCTGAAAATGAAGGAAGAGAGTTTGGTTACTATCACCCCTGGGCCCTTCCAGGGGGGCAAAGTTTCTTGCACTTGCCCTTCAACACAGCTGTGTCAAGGATGTACACAGGGTCCCCAACCCTGAATGACCTTTCCATTAACCTTAGGTCATAGTCCCGTTTCATCCGCCTAGTGGCAGTCTTTAACCTTTCCCGGGCAACCTCATGGGCTTCATTAAGGGCCACCCTTAGCTCATTAGCATAGGAATCAGGGTCCACCGGTTGACCATTTTTTAACGGGAACATGAGCTGTGCTGGAATATTGACCTCCCTCCCCAACATTAACCTGTTTGCAGTGAACCCAGTCATGCGGTTCACTGACGACCTTAGGGCCCCCGCGATTTGCTGAATATGCCGGTCCCATCGATTGTGGGACTTGCCTACAAAACACCTTACAGCGTCCATAAGAGGTCTGTTGTACCGCTCAACCTGGCCATTGGCCGAGGCCCTATAGGGAGTAGTACGAGTCTTATGGACCTCCAACAACTTACAGACCTCCGTAAACAGGTTGGACTCAAAGTTACGCCCTTGATCCGTGAAAATTTCAAACGGTACTCCAAACCTTGAGAAGAAGTTGTCCACTGCTGCCCTTGCAGTCTCGTCTGCCGTCTGAGATGGCAACGGTATGCACTCCACCCACTTTGTAAACTGGTCTACCATCATAAGTACATACTCATTACCCCTAGAAGTCTTAGGTAATGGCCCCAGAAAGTCGAGATGAACTCTGTCCATCGGTGTCCCCGCATGATACTCAGTAAGGGGACACCGGCCATGCCTGGCTGCCTTCTTGTTCTGGTTACAAGAGGCACACCCCTGCACATAGTTCTCGACATCCTTCTTGAGCCCATACCATGAAAACTTCTCCCTCAGCCTCTCAACCGTGCGCGCAACACCCTGGTGACCTGCCCACGGTATATCATGATGCAGACTAATTGCCACCTCTCTCAACGATTTGGGCAATACCAGTAACGGTTCGTCACTGTGGCCCGGGGTCTGGTACAATACCTCATCTATTAAACTGAAGAATTCTCTATTCAGCCAATAGGACTTTAACTCTGGACCAGAGCGGAAAAGCGTGGTCTGGTCTGGATCGTCTGTGTCATCCAGCCAGTCTATCAACACCCTCAGATCCTGGTCCTCTCCCTGTGCCTTGCGTAGGTCCAACAGGGAGAACCCCCAGCTCCTCGACTTCGAGTCCCCTACACCTCCAACCAATTTACCATCTGCACTAGCCTTCTCAGTGGATTCCCGCGCAGGTTCCGGGGCAGGCTGGCTATCAGGAGCCACCCGCCACTCAGAACCTGGGGTCACCCCACTGTCTGGCTCCTGTGCCAACCGCACAGGCTCCGGGGCAGGCTGACTCACAGGAGCCGCAAACCGCGCAGAACCTTAGGTCGCACCTCCATCCTGCTTCTTCGGTGGCCCTGCTTGGCGCTCAGTCCACTGAAACTGCTTCTTACCAGTGACCGCGTACAGGGGTTCTGCCAACCTTGAGAAATTTTTAATAAACCCCCGGTGGTAGTTCGCCAGTCCCATAAACCTCTCCACCTCCTTACCCGAGGTTGGGACAGGCCAGTCACTTACAACCATAATGTCCGCCTCAGACATTCGAAGGCTGCTGCCAGTCACCTTCCGCCCTAGAAATTCTACTTCGTGGCAGCAAAAGACGCATTTCTTGGGTTTAAGCTTCAAGCCATAAGAGCGAAACCTCGACAGCACCTCCCGGAGATTACTCAGATGGTCCTTGAAGCTCGAACCTAACACCAGGATATCATCCAGAAATGCCAACACGAACTTCCAGGACAGGCCGCGCAACACTAGGTTCATCACTCTAGCATAAGTTGCCGGGGCCCCACAAAGCCCAAATCCCATCTTCACATGCTCAAAAAGGCCGTACTTGGTGATGAAGGCCGTTTTCTTTCTATCTTCGGCATGAACACTCACTTGCCTGTATGTAGAATTGGCATCTAATTTAGAAAACCAAGTGCTCCCGGCAAGGGTGTCCAAGCAATCATCTATCAACGGTAAAGGGAACACGTCCTTTACCGTTACACTATTCAGTTGCCTGTAGTCTATACACCATCTGACTGACCCGTCCCTCTTGCGGATGAGCACAGGGGCCGAGGCCCAGTCAGAGATGGACTCTTGTATGACTCCCGCCTTGAGCATTTTCTCTAGATGGGCTTCTTCCTCCCCCGCAAAGCACACAGGTGTCCGTCTGATCCTCTGCTTGACCTGTCTTGCATCGCCTGTATCAATCTTATGCTCTATAGCACTAAAACTACCCAAGTCAAACTCATCCTTCGCAAACACATCCTCAAACCCAACCAAGACCTCTGCCAGTTCACATTGCTGTGCAGAGTCCAGGTTCTTGCAAGACTCAGTAAACATCTCCTTCAGATGATCTGGGACCCTCGGCTCTTTAGGCGATGACACCCCCTGGTTGTCATCTACTACACCCAACTGGTTAACCCTTGGGCTCTGGTCTAACTCAGGATCAAACTCAGTACAGTGTTCTACTGCAAATGCTTTACCTATCTCCCACCCTTTCTTGATGACCTTGAACCTATCTGTAGGGTTCAGGAGACACATGACCGGTTGAGACCCCCCCTTCCCGGAAAACCCTGGGAGCCAGAAATTTCTTATTTTCTATGGGCTCCACCATGTAATTAGGGAGGTCATGGTCCATGACACATTTGACCCTTGCTACTGAATGAGGGGAAATGACCTTTCTCTGAGCAACAGTCACCCGAGCTACCCTCTGCTGGTTCGAACCTGGTAGTCCCTCTAAGGTGATGTTCATGCCATCAAAGTGCAGGACCCCCCGCCCCATGTCCAAAACAGATTGACCCCGGTTAATCAATATGTCCACTCCCAAGAGCATGTCCTGCTCAATTGGGGCTACATACAAATTTTCCGTGTACCAACGGGTTCCCAGCTTTACCTGAAAGGGACCTGCAACAAAACCCGACATAGCCATATCCCTTCCCGCGGCTAGCAGTTTTACCGCTCTCAGCTTAGGGGGCTGGTGACCAAGGGACTTATAGACCCTATCTGATAATATTGTAACCTGGGCTGCAGTGTCAACAACTGCCGTGACCATGTGGTCCCCCACTTGGACCCCCATGGAGAACTCTGTGACCGCCTGCACATGGCACACTATAACTTCCTCCGGTGCCCCCTCCCCAGCTATATCACCGCTCCCCTGTAGCTGAAGCGCTGCCGTCTGGTCCTGGGGCCCGGGCATGGCCCCCTCCGACTCAATGTTGGGGTCAGCTTGTCCATCACCAAGGGTACCGGTTGTGAGACCGGGACCCTGGGGGTCAAGCTGCGGCTCTGTCTGGCCCTGCTGCTGAACTGGGGTCGGTGCTCGGCCAGCTAGTCCGACCCTCTCAAGTTTAAATCTCTCTTCCTCTTTGGGCACTCACGTTTGAAATGACCCTTTTCATTACAATAATAGCAGATACTCTTGCTATACCGGTGCTGCCCTCTCTCACCCCTTGGGGCAGACTGACCAGGAGGCGGCATTCCCTGTTTGATATTATTTTTGTTTTTTTGTCCCCCTTCTTCAGGTTCAAGCCCTCAAGGGAAGTTGCGATCCTCTTATCTATCATGGACCCCAACTGCATAGTTAAATGGCTGCTCAACCTTGACTCCAGCTGGCTCAAAGCCCCCGCAAGATCTGCTTGGTCATAAGCAGACCCCTGGGCCGAGACCTGGCTGATCAAGATTGGCGCCTCCTCCACCCCTTCCGGTCTCCTTCGGTTCTTGCCGTACATGGCTGACTGGACCTGTTGGTATTTTCTGACCATGTGGATTGCACTTTGTACTGTATCCGGGCCCTGCATACATACATGGTGTCCAGCCTCCTTGTGACGCAACCCCTGCAAGAAGCGGTTTACAGATTGCTCTGTGCAATACTGCACCGGAAGCTTCTTGAACGCCCGGGATGCGAGGGTGAGCACACGATCAGCCCAATCCTCCAGCAACTCACCGGGGTACTGAGTGGCCTGTTGAAAGGTGGCCTGGGCGGTTGCTGGGACATCATGTTCCCCAAACCTCGCCTCAAGCCTCCCCATCAACCCCTCAAATGACAATTGCTGATTGTCATCCGTGACCACTGCCAGAAAATCAAGAGCCTTACCCTTCAGGCTCCAACACAGGCAATTCATTTTTTCCTGTTCTGTCCATCCAAATGCAAGAGCATACCTTTGGTACTGCAGCCTAAAGGCGTTCCAGTTACCCCGCCCATCAAAGGTCAAGTTCTTGGGCAGGGTAGCCATGAACTCCTTCACCCGGATGCCTCCAGCCCGGTTGGTCTGAGCGCCCGACAACCGGTCATGCGCACTACTGCTGGTAACTGGTACCCCAGCAGGGGCAGGGTCACCAGCCGCCTGCGATGAGACAGGGGCTGGATCACGAGCCGCCGGTACTGGGGTAGGGAGCTGCACTGTAGCCGTTTTGGGCCTAGCACCTGTAGTCGTGGGCAAAGGCTGGGTGGATCCAGTGAGAGGTGATACCGGTTCTATCTTTGGTACAACCGTCTCCCCAAAGTCCAACTTCGCCTTCGCCTCATTCAACTTTTTCGCTGTGGCCATCAAGGCTGCCTGCCAATGGGTCACAGGTGTTGCCTCCTCCCCGTCTCCGGAACTGTCACCGCTGGACTCCTCCAGCTTTACATTGGGCGTAAAGTCAATGCCCGACAGTTCTTCCTTCGAGAAGTCCCTCCTAGAGATGGTGGTCAGTACGTCGGGGGTTATATTACCACTCCCCATACGCACTGCCACTATGGCCTTTGCCATCCTCTTGCCGATCCCAGGGATACCCAGCAAACCCTCAGCTGTAGCAAAATTGATCCTAATCAATCCTTTACCTTGTCCCCCTTCGGCCATATTGAACAAAATATAATAAAACAGAATATAAAAGAGCAAACAAAATATGAAAAAGCAAAGAGAAAATATCTTACAGTAATATATCCTACTTTTGTCTAGACTCGTAACGCTTTAATCGTACCCCGGGCCCAGGGCAGAGTTCCAAGCAGAGAGGTCTAAAAACAAAAAGTTTTCACCAAATACATGTATTACTTCCGGTGGAGAAATGTACTACCACACCGGCTACACGGAAATGCAAAAAAATATAAATGGCCGCCAGCCGAGCAAGGTGCGCGTAGGTTAATTTGCCTCCGTCAGCCTGATACCGGCGAGGTCAGCAAAAAACACTACTCGTCCTACCTTTTCTCCTCCTTCCCTGTCGATACCAGCAGGCTAGTGATGCCTCGCACTGGTAACACCGGAGATCCCTCTTGACCTACTTCGTCCCCACGCTCTGGTAGCGATGTATGGATGAGCGTGGAGGGTGGACTCAATCAGGCGCTGCCACCAGTGTTGTTTCCACTGAAACCTAAACTACTCAAAAGGGACCCCAATTCAGGGAATATTACCTTTCCTTACTGTTAACTTCTTTGTCACTATATTGATTTGTTGCTATGTGTTTGGATCTGCGTCTTCCACGATGGCTGACCAATTCCAAGAGGACGATCCCATCATTCACCGCGACCCTTGATGACGTCACGGCACACAACAGAACTGAACCCTTTTCTAGCGGTTACAGACTGCAGGAGGGCCCAATCACCACAAACACAAGACTTAAATTTATGTACAGTCAAACTTGTATTAAGAGACCGCCGAAGGGAAAGGCCAAAACCGGTCGCTTAATAAAATGGTCTCTTAATACAAAGCATCACCAGAGACGGCAACCGTTTCCCATAAAATCGTAGTTATGTCAAGTAGTTATTTTCCGAAAATAGCAAAAAAGTTTGTACTTGAAAGTAACGAAAGTCGATAAATACCCGACAATTAACACATGTGGACAAAGATGGACGATAATCCTTACGAGATTTGACATCTCCGTGCCTAATTTGGACGTTAAATGCAACTTTAAAGTGGTCAGTTTCCATAGAAATTATCTGTTTGCACATAAATGGTCGCCTAATACGAACAAAAGACCGATTATTGGTCGCTAATTACTGGTCGCTGGTCGCGTTAGAAAAAAGTCGCTTAATGCAATAGCAAAACAGTGTAAAGACGCTCGGGGGGATTCGAAAGCGGTCGCTTAAGACAAAGGTCGCTTAATACACGTGGTCGCATGGGCAAGTTCGACTGTAAATAGAACATTTATGAAAATCATCAGATATTTACATATCCAGTGCTACCTACTTAACTAACAATTCACTTGTCTAGATATTTCACTGATGTATACATTGTACACGCTATTGTATATGGTAGCTGATACTTGATAACATGTACATGTACATGTGTCACAAGTAGTTTACTTACATGAAAAATGACCTTTATCTGTACCAAAAACAATCATAACTTTACTTTTTAAATCGATGTACATTTTAGAAATATTTTTGAATTGAACATTGTTATATCATTATCGTTTCGGTATATTTATGTTACAATATCAGTAAATTCTAAAAGAACCTGGGACTTTAAGTAAATCTCGCATTCCGGCTCACTAAAGCAACAGTTAGTTTAAAGCCGGTTTAGCAACGGAGATCACACAATCGCGTTTAATGTCTTTTTGTCATAATTCATGTAATACTTACGTTTGTCAGTTTCTGCGGGTAATATTTAAATGTAATGTCGAATGTACATTATTAGCAACTCTTGGGTCATTATCTTAAATCTTCGAATTGCAGATCGAACACCTTTAAGTTACAGGATATGAAAGCGTTATTGTTTGGCTAACTAATCATTGGTTAACAATTTAGCGCATGGTGTAAAATGATAGCAATGTGTATTGCAAATATATGCACAGTCAGTGCAAACCTTCAACGTCATCTGTGTTAATATGTTTAAAATTGCAGAGCCCGTTAAGAAATGTAATAATATGTATTTTTTTAAAAGTTAAGTAAACGTCTGTTAAACTGCTGTTTTACAAGGAATATTGTACAGGTACTCGTATTTCTGTATTAAATTGACTCAGACCATAATATAAATGATTTCATTGTACATATAGCAAGCAAAATAAAGTGTACACTTTGTAGTTTCATGTTTCTATTTCAGTGACTGTTAATCATGAGCGATGTAAGAACTATTTTACAACATATTGAATCGAAAGTTGGAAAAAGATCTTTCACTTTACTATACAGTCCTACAGACAAGATCAGTGCTAAGGATTTTCATTATAATTGCGATGCTAAAGGTCCGACAGTGACTATTTTGTACGGAAAACACAACACGATTTTTGGCGGTTATACATGCCAAGACTGGTCTTCACCTGACACAAATGAAACAAAGCGGGATAATCAAGCATTTCTATTCTGCAAGAATGACCATCGTGGAGCTGAGTGTGTGTTTATGCCTGTCAAACAGAACTATAAAGCTATAACATGCAATAAAAAATATGGCCCAACGTTTGGACAGAAGTCCTTCTCGATGGTGTACGATTTGCAAACGTTCAAAGAAGAAACTGATAGAGCAGGAAGTGTAATTGAAGACGGTATTATACAGCTGAATGGTAAAATGAATATTGGTAATTCGTATAATGTTGAAGTATTAACCAATTCAAAGAAGACCTCTCCTGATGACCATGGTGAACCGAAATCAAAAAGCTCTGTTACTTCATCCTCTATAAAGAAACAGGACATTAATTCGGGATCATTAACATTGAGAAGGATGGAAGTGTATCAAGTAGTTGGTAAGTTAACTCTTTCATTCTAGTTCAGAATATTATAGGCTACAGTAACTGTTATAAGTGGATGGGTTATATTTCTTGAGACTTAAGGTGGAAGCTTACTATAGAAAAAAATCTCTAGTCTACCTGAGTGGTTGGTTACAACTCAAATTTGACAATATTTCTGATTTAGATCTAAATCTTGTTTGACTATGTTTGTTTATATGTTAACCATGACGTCGCAAACATGAATGTATCCACAAAAAATCCGAAATAAAAAAAATATGTCCCTATTTTTTTGCTAAAATTTGATATGTTTTTTTCTAAAATGTATTCTAGATATACGCCAAAAATTAGAAACTTTTAAATCTACCGTTTCGTATTTTATTAGCAGGCGTTTATAAATTGACACATAGGCGTAAAAATTACTTTTTTTCTACGTTGCCGTTGGAAAGTGTTTAACGGGGCATTAAATAGAGGATAATTGTTGGTTTCGGTGTAAGATCACGATATAATTTCACCGAGTGAGCACCAAAAGTGATATTTTCACGAGTGGCGCAGCCACGAGTGAAAATAACTACTTTTGGCGTTCACGAGTGAAATTAACGTGATATTACATCGATACCAACAATTTTTCTGTTTATTTTATGCTTTAAACTCTAGTTTTGTTGAGTTTGTTTCAATAAAATGTTAAAAATCGCGGGAAACGTCATCAGAAAGCAAAACATTTATGACGTCATTTTAACGACATCATCGACGTATGGTTTCCAACATTCGTTACGCTCGGTTTACTTTTTGATGTTAATCCGGGTAGAAGATTTTGATAATTTCACTGAGTGAACAGTGAGATTATCAGGATATAATCCACCGTTATATTTCGATAAACCACCGAAAAACATAAAATAAAATGTATCATACTTCCTAATAATCACCGAATTACATGAGTTGTATTACTAATGCTGATTCATTACACATACATCTAATAGCTCGATTAACAAAACACCGACTGGCCCTACATGAATACACTACAATCTGAAAAAGAGGATGTTGGTAACTATGCATTATACTTGTGTAACTGAAGAACTGGTTCAATATTATATTTAACTAATCTAGTTTTCAAATTCACCGGGTTCTATACGCCTGCATGTCTTAATACGATCGTTTAATATAGAAACTTATTACAAAGTGATAACAAATATACACTTTATTTTGAGCGAGTGTCCTTTTTGCCAGTTTCACGCAATTAAACATTCTCGATATTTCTGTGGTAGTTGGATGTACTTGTTTGTAGACCTATCTCCGTGGTCAAGTGGTTAAGCTCAATAACTTGTAATCACTAAACCTATAACTGTTCAAGTGTCAGAATCCGAGCCCCTCTTTACCGATGAGACACGTTATATAAGAAAGCTGGATCAAAACGTGGTTCTTCCAAGAAATGATGTCTAGGTTTATTGTTGAAACGGCGTTGAACCCGCACCCTCTCTTCCTAAATTTATTATCATTAAAAAAAAATTGCAGTTAAATGCTTATCATCATTTTTCTCTGTACGCTGTCGTTTTGATATGAACAAACACGATAATA
The DNA here is from genome assembly GCA_022818135.1 of Saxidomus purpurata. Taxonomy (NCBI): domain Eukaryota; kingdom Metazoa; phylum Mollusca; class Bivalvia; order Venerida; family Veneridae; genus Saxidomus; species Saxidomus purpurata. Next base: position 35,118,501 of record JAFMSR010000001.1, read on the forward strand.
AACCTGTGTTAAAAAGACCCTAAGTAACTAAAACTTCTTTCACAAAATGACATAAAATTTTAATTATGATAGAAAACTATTTCTCTATTTAGTACCTTCTGCAACATTTGCGGGTGCAGTATTTTTCACCCCAAAATTCCAATTTTGGTTTGGTTGGTGTTGAGCGTATCAAATTGGTACCGCTAATGCTTGGTGTAGACGGATTGGTTGCTGAACAAAATTAGCAGAAGGTATCCGTTAACAATGGATCTGACTTTAAAAATATAACTTTACTATATGGTTTGCTCTTACCAACGAACATTTCGAGAAGAGATTGCTGAGTGTAAATTTTATTGCCAAACCTTAGATAGTTTATACTTATTATACGTTTTTTCCTATGAACATGCTTTCCTGTCAGGCCATTGTGTTGATTAAGCCATGCTTGTATGTGAGGTCCTAATTTAGTGCTAAGTGCCACGCCATATAGTAATCGGACTTGCGTTGCACGGGACACTTTCCAGCAATCAATCATGATTTGTTGTGCAACGAATATATCTACTCTCACAATAAATTCGTTTCTTTTCATGTGATTTACCTTATTGTAATGGCGGACAGGCATGTGATGCGATAAAATCTTAATGTAAAGGTACCTGAACATGACAAACGTGTCTGCCACCCCAGGAAATTTAAATGTCAAGGTATATCAAATTCCATAGGAAGGAATCTGAATGAAATCCATTGAAAGTGAATCAAGAAAAATGTGCTACGTCATTAAACTGTTTCTTTTACGGGATCTTTTACAGGATCGGGTTCGCCGAATAAATCTCCAGCAGGATCCTCCGCAGTCACGAGTGATACGCTTACATTAGAATGTCTGCTATGATCACTGAATATTTATTAGTTATCTTCTTGAAAATCTTGGTTTCGGAATCCCCAGTATGTACTGTTAATTTCCGAATCAAACACGAATTGCCGTACAGACCTGAGTAGACTTGTTGCAGTACAGCAGCATTTAAAGTATAGAAGATACTAATCAAACCTACCCATTATTTGCAACATTTACTTCATCCAAAATATATTACTGTGTTTAAAATTAGCTGGCTGTTTTGATCACGTGGTTGTTACTGCTGCAGTTGGTGCTGCTGCTGCTGCTGCTGCTGCTCAAGAAGTTCAAATAAATTTTATAACTTATTTATGTGATGGATTATTATTTTAACAAACAACAGCAGCATATAATGTCCAAATAAAATTCAATAACTCTTTCTCCTAAGCACAATTAAAGTGAAGTTCCAAATCATGCAAGTTATAGTACTCCAATGACATTACATATTTAAGTTAGCTCCAAATTATTTCTTAGTATCTCATCAGTAAATTTAAATGTTTCTATTGTTACGTTTACTTGAAGACTCTCTTAAGACTGACTCACTTAACGTAATCTTTATCTTATTGGTGATTAAAAAATGGCTGGAGCCTTAAAATTGTAATCAGCAAATGGAAATCAGTTTAACCAATTACATTCTGCTGGTCAGACATTAAATACTTGAAAGCATGCGTTTATATTTATTATAATCAAAACGTGTCAAACCATAATAAACAGAGGTCAAGAAAACGCATACTATCTAATTTGCTGATCAGATGGTGTTATAATTTAACAATCAAACTCCTGGCTCAGGAAATAAATGTCACAACGAAGTTATCTATAGAATATATTGATATTTCCATTTTATTATGAAAATTTATAATAGTAACTGAAACTATTTAAATATGTATAACAAAATGGAAAGATCAAGATTTTCTATAGATTACTTTAATCATTTAATATGAATATGTTCAATTTTTATGCAAATTGTTTAAAATTTCACTGTTCTTTCATTTCATTGCTATCATTAAATAAAATGTGAATACATTTTAAACAGAACACTTATTGTATTTTAAAGAAAGTGAGCTTTATGCGGGCTGATTGCACATGTCTACCACATATAGCTAAAGTGAGCGTGATCGTTATGAGGTGATTTTCCACACATGTAGCAAACGACGAGCTTTATGGGGAGCGTGCTATAATTGTGCGCGGACACTGCCTCTCTAAATATTCGACTGATGCAGTGTCAAAAAATGACAAAAGTTAGAACATTTAAAAAAGAATCAAAACCCTTCAGAATAATGTGTGAGAAATTGCCGTTTTCGCACAAATTTTGGAATGTTTCGCCCTGAAAAGCATCGATTATCTTACATGTGCAGAATTCACGGCAATATGTTTATTCTCACATGTATTTCTTTAAGCTTTGCTCTCCATTTCGTATCATATTTTTTAAATATAGTGGTGGCTCTTACAAGACTTGGTTATTAGCATACAACAAATAAAAAGAAGAAATTGCATTTTAAAGAAGCTTCTGGTTTTTTGGAAAGCTAACACTTGTTTCAACTATCCAGGATGCTCCTTTCTAATTAAACGGAGGACTACAAGCAGCCATCTTCAAAAAGACTACTCGGTCATAGATGTATATGTGAAATGTATATATGTCATGAATCAGCTACAAATTATGTTGTGGATAAATTGAGAAAAAGAGAATGTAAGTAATGTAATTAAGACTACATATATATGACCGTGTAGACAATTTTAATAGCTTTTTTTGATGCCAGTTTTATTGCTTTACATCAACAAATGATCTAAGTACAGTAAGTATAAGATAAAGGTTTTCTCCGTACAACAGACGTAAAATGGCGCGCCATGTTTGCGACGTCAAGGTACAATGTAACGTTATGACAGATAACGCCAAATAAAATATAGATATGAATCAGAAATATGGAAATAAGTGTCAGTTGGTACCAAACTTGAAGGTAGACTAGATATTTTTTTATAGTATGCTTCCACCTTACAGGATGTTACCGTAAACTGTACATTATACACATATTCGGTGTAATGGTTTTTCCTGTCAAACATGTTCAATGCAAGAAGTTACATGTAACTTCAAATGCAGTTATTCAAATTTTGACCATGAAATCCGCCATCAAGCTTGCACAAGTGCTATATGTATAAATACGAACATTGAGGTGCTGATATTTTGCTGAGGTAATCATTATAATTTTTGCACAGATTTTCTGCCATACGGTAAAACGACGTTCCGGCCAAAGTACTTATCATGCTTCCTATGTGGCGCAGTATTGCAATGCGATATTCTAGTGTGTTTTCTCAATCTATATATTAGTGATAATGGGACTGTAACAAATTACACGAACTACATGTACCTCTAAATGTAATGTTGGGACAAATATCTGATGCATTATTATTAATAGTATTTAAGAAAAACTATCTAATCAACCTTTGTTTATCGTCTTAAACAACACCTTGGAGTTATAAAACGCAGCGTATTCGACACAAAGACCATAAGTTTGCATGACTGGTTTATATCTTGAAGTAAATTGGTCGTAGGTCTGATTAATGACTTTTTGAAGTGAAGATTTTAAAAGCAGTTAAAAGTATTTCTCGTATATAATAATATAAAATATAAATATTTGCGAAGCAAATAACTCGGAACTATAAGTCATTAAACAATATATGCAAACTTACCAATCCGACGGGAACAATTTTCGTCGTTGTTGTTAATCCTTTAACATGCATCGTACAACCTTAGTAGATAATGCAACATCTAAATATACAAGTTTTAAAGTACGCTTCTGGATCAAACGTTGTATATTTTACCATATACAAGTTTGTATAAAATAAAATGAACTTTATGTCGGGCTAAATTTTGAAAACTAGCTAGACCTGAATAAACAGGCAAGTGCACCAGTTAACACGAGACACTATGCCTTTTAGTTTTGCCAGTTGCACCAGAATCCAAAATGAAATATCATTAAAACAGTGAAAGGACACAATAGCTCTTTACTTGTCACTATAAAATCTACGAAATCTTTAAGTCTTGTTTACAATGTGCAAATTTGAACTTTTTGTTGATTTTATATATTATTTTTACCAGAAATATGTGATATTTGGTATCAAAATTTAGAAAAATGTATGCCAAATTTCATTTTCATTGATAGCACATTTAATCGACTGTTAATAGTGTATAAATGTTGTGTTCGTAATTTGAGACCGATACGTTTGTCAACATGGAGATATTTAGAATAAAAAAGCGCACACTTTCGTTTGCAACTGAGTATATTATGGTCACTGTGTAGAGACATGCACTTACGTGTATTAATATATTGATACGTTTTTTTCTTGCAGACGAACATATGTTTGATCCATGGAGGAAAACACCAACGGTAATGTTTGTTGCCATTATTTTTTGTCAACATATGATCTGAGTTAAAACATAGTAGGAAATTATATATACGTGTGATATTTGATCACACTGCTACTAAAACAAGAGCGCGGCCCGAAAACATATTTGTATTACATACTCCAATACATTAATTTTAAGATCCTACCTTTTTGTTTTTAATTATAATTCTTGTTCTAATCGAAAGCCTAAGCTCTCAGAAGCTAAGTTCTCGGAAAGGACACAGGTTCTCATAAGAGACACTAATTTGTCGGATTATTTGTTGAAACGACACGCCGCACTAATTTATTTAAAGCTTCGTTTCAAATTGTTTGTACTTAATGTTATCAACTAGCAGATCATTTTGCGGTATGGATTGTAGATTGTAAACTGACGTGCGTGTATAAGACATACCTTTAAGCTTTAACAAAATTAGAATAGTGAACGTAAACTTGATTTAAATGAACAAATCGAACGTTAAACTGTTTTACTGATGTTAGCCGGTTTCGTTACTAGGTAGACAAAATTCTGCGCAATGTATAATTATATGAATACGCTGTTTCTAAATGTCACCTGGCGTTTAATTCACGCCTCAAAGTTATTGAAGTTTTGGAACTTTGTATGCTGTATAATATGCTAGACCGTCTCGGAAAGTTTAGCTGAAAAGCAAGTTGTATGTAGAGGCAAATGATTGTGTTTAGTTCTCCCTAATGACGAGTGTTTCCCATCCAAACTGTTTCTGTCTAAATGCATGTTGAGTCTTGTTGACACTTAGCCACTAATAATTTTATATTACTCGGACAAATTAACCTGATCCTCCTGACCACCATAATTTCAAGGTTGATATATTTTCTATATTCATCTTCGGCTATTATTTTAAAATATGCATGTGTCTAGCTTAATATAATAATTGTTAAGTATCCTTCAGACCTAACGTTAATATCGATTGTTGGTAGCGAACTTGATTTATGACATTTCTAATGTGTACCTTGTGATTTCGAGAATTATCTTATTCATCTCATGTTTAGGCATGTAAAATTATTTCACCTCATGTTTTATATTTCATTTAATCTTTCAAAAACAAAACAAACCTTGCGGTGCTCATGCATTCCGTGTTCGTCTGTATTCCGTGTTTAAAACAATAAGTTGTCAATATTCGTTCCATCATCTTCCAAGTCAAGGATTCTGCACTATAACCACTTACCTACGTAGCAGACAATACATCTCTAGTTGTTTATCAACAGTACAAAACATGTTGGTAACCTGCGAGCAGTTCCGTAATTGTAACGAAAAGTACCACTAATGCACGATTTGCTCTCGAAAAATGCTTTATTCAATGCAATCATTGTCTAATATGTTCGTGCATAAAGGTCAGGATCAGGTTAATTTGTCCTGACAATACAGACATGAAATACATTAAAAAAACTCGGAATTATTGACTAGAAATACACGGGTTCGAATCACATAAACTGAGGGGTTTTTTTTATTTGGCACTAGAATCTAAAAGAAATATAGTCAAACTCGGAATACACAAACATTACTTGGTTTGTGTTACTTTCTTAGAAATATTAAAATGTTAAAAAAATGAACATGGTGAAATAATATGCTATTCCTGAAAAAATGACGTTTAGAACACATAATTAAACACTAATTTCACTGACGTTGGCAGGACTCGAACACATTAGGTTCAGATTAGAAATACAGTTCTATTCTAGCAATTCATAACACAGTAAAAGGCGTTGTTAAAAAAAGTATGGACATACCCACACATTCTGTTGTCCAGTCGGGTTACGTCAATGATGTTGCTTGAGCCCTATACTATGTTCTCTCATCATAAACGAATTGAATGATATAATTTGCAATAGTGGTTTTAGAGGTAGTTAACTTTTTCCTGATTTTACCGAAATATTTCTGCTAATGTTTGCGGACGATGTAGCACTTTTAGCTGATACGGTAGTTGGACTACAATGTGTTAAAGCTAAAAAGGTTTTTAATCAACTTTTTAACTCAGTTGCACATCTTCAAGAAGTACCGTTTGAAATGTGTTTTCAAAATATTTGATACAAAAGTCATACCTATAATGCTATATGGCCCAGAAATACGGGGATTGAATGATACAAGCTGTTGTGAAAATGTTCATGTATATGGTTGTTACCGTTATCTGAATGTAAACACTCGATCATGTAACAATACAGTATTGGGTGACTTGGGACGTTTTCTAATGTATATAAATGCAAATGAGCGTTGCATTAAATATTGGTTACATTTATGAGAATTAGGTTACAACAGATTCACAAAATTATATTATAATATGCAAGTGCACTTTGATAGAATAGGACATGAAAACTGGGTTACACTTGTTAGGAAACATCTCTTTAGAAATGGATTTGGATATATATGGGAAGCGCAGTATATTGAAAACCGACAATTATTTTAAAATAAATATGTGCAAAGACTTAAAGTCCAGTACGTATTCATTTTAGAGGATGAGTTACATTTTGTCTTGACATGCCCTCTATACAATGACTTTCGGGAGAAATATACACTGGCTTACTATATAACAAACCCTTCACGTATCAAATTGTGTAATTTAATGTCATGTACAAATATTACAACAATTAGAAGTTTAGCCATGTATCTATATTACTCTTTTATACGTAGAACCGAGCTTTTACCAAGTATATAGAAAAATTTAGTTAAGTCGATATTCGGGCTTATTATATAAACATGTATTCTGTATGTAGTTCGAAGCTATTGTCCTTTGTATAAAGACAATCTGTACAAATACAGGGATCACTAAAGGTTTTCTTTAGTATGACACAGTCGTATACTATGGTAATATGTAAAGATGTTTTGTTTGTATTCACTTATGTCAATGTATGTTACAAGTATGTACATAAGTTGTGTATGGCCCGGTGGCCTACAGATCACAAATAAACTAAACTAACTAAATATCAAAAAACAAGTTCGCTTCCAACAGAGCTACAGCACGATCAATATTATTCTTCGAACTGAACGATGTTTATCAATTATTTGAATAGCTTATCACCTGTATATCCTTGAAATTTAAACCGAAGACATATATAGATAATAAATCGACCGTGAAATTATGCTAATGGAGGTCAAGAGGATCTGGTTAATTTATCCGAGTAATACTTTAGATGTATTCATTTAATGAATTATTTACATTAAATTGGCGGATACGAAACATAGCTAGTAAAGGAGAGAGTTTATAAATAAGCCCACAGCTTTCTACTCAGTCATTTATGCTATTATATATTAAGTATGTATAACATGTAATTTCTCAATAAAATATTGTTTAAACCAAACATAGCTTTATTCAGGCGGCCTTAAGTTGACTTCGTCTGTATTGGCGCATTGACGCACTTACGCCAATTTAAAACATTCAATTTTCGAGAAAGGAGAATTATAAATTCGTATCAAAGTATAAGGGACATAAATCTTAAAACAGACTAAGAAAATTACTTTGGTCTTATTCAGTTCCCTCAAACGAGCATAAATCATTTATAACCTATAATTTCGCTACCATGTGTCTTCATAAAACCAATAACTGTGTACCATACTTCTAGTACGGATTAATAAAAACAAAACATTTTTCACAAGTCAGCCAACTGTCGAAACATAAAGAACGGGGAAAAGATAGACAGTGTATACTGGTTCATGCATAAATACCTTGATAGGCAAAAGCCATACATTAATTAGGCGTATCATCTTTTGGTTAAATCTAATATTTAAACAAATCAGCATGACAAACGGGGCCATGTGCTCATCCTTTCTCTCACTAATTTCTTTATCTCTCTCTTTTAAGCTAGAAATAACCCACCATATCAGTATTAAAGTTCATTTTAAAACAAGAGCGTGGCAAACGGGACCACTTTCTCCCCAAAGGGCAAACAGGGCCTCTTTTCTCTTTTTTATTTTTTACTTCATTACAAATATATTAATAATAAAACCGGGACCATCTGCTTATCTTTTCTCTCTTGTTGAATGACGTAACGTCAAAAGTTGCGATCCGCGTAAAATTCCTGCAAATCATCAGCTTATTTTTATGAATAAGCGCGTAATGAATATACTGATTTTCATGCGATACATACTAAAATGTAGTATTTTGAAGTCGATATCAAATGATATCAAAACTAGATGCTGAACATGCCATTTCGAAACAACGATAAGGCTTAAACACCATGTAAGTGCTGAATGTGGGTATGTAACCTGTAACAATAATATTATAGTAATTGCTTAGTAAATAATATTATTTTGCCCTGATGATCTTGTAGTGAAACCGGTTGGCAACAAAAATACCGTGAAAACCTATATTATGTCGTTTATTTTTCTTTTTTTATAATTTACTTATTCCGGCACATCTTTTGACTTATCAATAAGATATAAACTACATTTTGTATTAAGTGTATATCTTCTTTTTGGAGAAAGATTTGACTATATTCTATTCAGTGTTAGCTGTGTTTACCTATACGTGAATTCGTCATACTTCTGCGCTCGCTAAATGCAGCATAATGTTCTTGATTTTATTCCGAAAATAAAAAAAAAACATTTTTGCGCTCTCTCAATGAAATATATCTCGATTTTAATCTGAATAGAAAACTTTGTTTTATCTAAAACATTTAAAAAAGATAAGACTTAGTGAATTGAATTTTCAACTTAATGTGTTTCTTGATTTTTCAACATAGTATCTTGAAATTTCAACTAAGTAAGTTGAATTTTCAACTCAGTAAGTTGAATTTTCAACTGAGATAGTTGAATGTCTTAGTTGAATTTTCAACTGAGATAGTTGAATGTTACTAAGTAAGTTGAAGTTGAATTTTCAACTTAGTTGAATTTGTAACTTAGTAAGTAGAATTTTCAACTAAGTAAGTTGAAGTTGAATTTTCAACTTAGTTGAATTTGTAACTTAGTAAGTAGAATTTTCAACTAAGTAAGTTCAAGTTGAATTTTCAACTTAGTAAATTGAATTTTCAACTAAGATAGTTGAATTTTCAACTTAGTTGAATTTTCTATTTAGTATCCTCAATTTTCTTGAATTTTTAACTTAGTTGGTGTATTGTATATTCAACTTAGTATCTTGAATATTAAACTTAGTATTTTGAATTTTCAACTTACTATCTGGAATATTCAACTTAGTTGAATTTAGTTTAGTTTAGTTTAGTTTATAGTTTATACTTATTTATTTAAGCTCGATTGTAAGGAAAGCTTGTAGCTTATCGAATCACTTATGAGTCCGCTTCCTGGAAAACTAGTACTAGTGTCATATGAAGCGGTACGATCGTGACCTTGGTGGGGCTCGAACCCGCAACCTAAATGATGAGCGGCAGATACCTTAACCTATACAACACCGCTCCCCTTCTAAGTAACTTGAATTTTAAACATAGTATCTTGAATTTTCAACTTAGTATCTTGAATATTCAAATTAGTATCTTGAAAATTTAACTAAGTATATTAAATTGTCAACTAACTATCTTGAATATTCAACTTAGTAAGTTGAATTTTCAACTTAGTATGTTGAATGTTCAACTAAGTGTCTTGAATTTTCAACTAAGTATCTTGTATTTTTAACTTAGTATATTGAATTTTCAACATAGTATATTGAATTTTCAACTTAGTAATTTGAATTTTCAACGTAGTCAGTTAAATTTGTTATGTTGAAAAAATCAATTAAAAAAGCAAAGTGGCACTATTGGGCTTCCGTATCTTTCTGCTCATTTACAGGTGATAGATAATATTATCCTCCAGCGCTTGTCTCTCATTGCTGCCGGGCTATTTTACAATGTACGTAAACTATAAGCAGCCAGACTATAACATGAAAATCAAAAATGGTTCTAATAGTTTTATTTTGAAATAAAGATAGCAATATGTGCATCAATTTTCTTAGTAAGAATCTATAATTAGCAGTTTTTAGTAAAATTCGAGAAAAAGTTTATTTTCATTATTTCATTCCCATCCTGTTTTCACACATTTCTTGTTACTTTTGTGATATGATATGTTTGTAATACTGCATGAAAATATCTTCATGATAAGGACATCCCACCCTCAGGTTGAGATACGTTCACCCACAAAAATCGACAGAGTATCGTTTTTTGGGACGTACCTCAACTCTCGGATGGGATGTCCTTATGAACATGGTTGATTCACTTATCATGTAGCACAATGTTCAGAAGAATGTAACTGATATAGGAAAAATGTCACGAAATCAGGAATTTTTCTAAGGTTGTGTTGGTTTGTTTTTCTTGAGCTAAGTTTGCGTTTACTATACGCCCTATCCACTGTATCATTCGTCGTCAAATTGAGAATTGGTGACTTTGTTCTATGGTTGTCAAATTTCAGTTAGTTTGTAGCAATGACGATATTTACACCCCAGTGTTGACACCAGCATATACTCTTGTTTAAATATGAATATGTCGTTTATTGCAGCTCCTATCATTTTAATAACATTTAGAAGTTTTTACTGTTGTGCTAAATGAAATATTTTCATTGTTCAATCTTTTTAAATGATTCTTGTTGTTCAATCGCTTGTAGTTCGTTACGCATTCATACGTGCTTGTGCAAGTATATCTTTGCACCTTCGTCTGTGAAGCCAATTTTACAATTGTGGCCATTTTCTTTTTAACTTACTTAAATTGAATGCTTTGTGAATTAATGGACCGTTCCGGTTTTTTACGACAAATTTTAAAGCCTACCTAAGCCTATTGTTAAGGGATTAGTTTCTTTTCATGGCTAGGTCAACTGCTCACAAACAGTATCACAAACAAACCCACGTGTTCTTTTGTGCAAACCAGGCCAACCATTGGACACGTGATGTCCCAGTGTGGTCATTGGATAATCCAGCGAGTTAATTTGAATATAATTGTAAACACTGGAACCGTCTATAGGATAGATTGATGCTTCTTGTCAGCCAGTGTTTTCATATTTTCTTTGTTTACACTCTTGCATCAACATTTTGAACTGAACATACATTTGTATATTGCCTCCATGTAGAACTAAATCTAAGTTAAGATTAGCTGCAAACGAATGGTATTTGCAAATTGACTATCGAATATTCGTTGATATGATAACATCTTATATCAAGCTTAAAAACTAAGATCAAACTTTGATGTAGTTTACAGGTTATACCTAGACAAATCCCATATAATTGTTACCAGCAATCAGCAAAATAAGCATGTACTATTCGAGCTTGGCACGTTTTAAAGACAATCTTAAATGTAAAGGTATGCATACACATATAAACAATAATCATGACAATTTGCTGTGGAAAAAATTAAACCTGTAACAGAAACATAAATTGTCTTTCATGAGTAGTGATAGAAGTTTGTTATCATGACACAACAATGCAATTTGCCTGCTTATGAATCAATATCGTTTTGAATACATGCAAATAGTATTTGAATACATGATAGCAACTATTTGAATAGCTTTTATAGTATTCGTTTCAGCACTATCACCAAGGTTGCGGCAGAGCTGATCTTTGGGATTAGACAGGGCGGGGAATAAGCAAACAGTTGCTAAATATGACTTTCATTAACTCTGATAGTGGCAGTTCTTGAGAAATCAAAACTGATGTGAATGTGAATGAATGTTTAATCGGTTGCGTTTTATTGTGAGTCAGACCGGACCTGAATGATGAATTAACATGATGTAACAGAATATCTATGCTACATAGACTATGCTGACATTCAATCACGAACATTTCTTTAGATATCATACCATTTTCATATGAAAATGAGATATATTAGCTGCTACATTTGAGCTTTCTTACACAATCAGACATACAATAGGGTTTTTCATGAGTCCGACTACGACTAGACACAGGACGAACACCTGTTATATTTGAACATAAGTCCTCAATTGCAAATTTAACTTTATTTAGATGGAATGCAAATGGCCGATATTGAGCAGGTAGATTTAAAATTGTTTACAGCCACATTAATTACACTTTAACAGAAACAAACCAGGCATATATTTTTTGGTCAGTTTCGGTATTTGACCCAAAAGAAATTGGACGTTTTGCCGCGAAGAGAAACACATCTGCCATATATGAACTTGTTTGAACAAAGGCAACCATACTTTATCGACAAGAACAAAAATATTTATGGAATCTGAATGTCTGCAGAATAACGGCGAAGTGTGATTATGCAATCAATGATACTCCCTTTTTGGTCGTGTGAATCATTACCTTTAACACTCAAAAACTTCTAGCAAGATCTTTAATACATTTAATAAATTAAAAAATCTAATTTACATAATTTTATTTGTTTGGCAAGTATGTAACAAACAAAATATATGTACATTGTACAGACGAATTGAATAGACAGATGCAGTTTTGACATGCGACGATAACATTGTTGACACCGTGAAGCTTTGCTTACTCTTTTTATGACACTTTTTAATCTACTTTTTAACTTTATAAGAAGAAACTTGATGAGTCCACATCACGATTTGTACAGAAATCAAAAATGATAATTTGTTTATGGAAAATTTAGGGCAGTTTATTCTGTTTATAAGAATTTTAAATGATGCAATTCTTTGATTTGATAAATCTTCCAATTGTCTTTACAGCAACGGTGATCAGTATAAGGCCATTGTAGCAATTGCACTATTGAGACTACCACAACCCCTTGTCTCTAACTCGTATCAATTTTTGTATGAAGCTTGGTTATAGCATTATCATAAAATTATATTATAGGAAGAAGAAACTGAAAAAATGAAAAGGCATCTTGAACGTTTGAAACCTATTCCCGGTCTTGGTATAAAACAGTATAATATACTGCTTGTCGGGGCAGTTGCATCGGGCAAGTCTAGCTTCTACAACACCTTGACAACCGTTTTCGCTGGTTTGATAAAAAAACCTGCTCCTGCAGGAAATTGGTTGACCAGTGTGACTAACGAGGTATTTCGCTTATTTCTATTCTCATTATGTGGTAAACTTATTGGACATACTATTATGTCTTCATCCAATGAAGTGGGGAGGGGAAACATTTTGCTGTTGTCCTGTTTGTCTGTCTGGATTGATGGATGTCACAAAGTTTGTCTGTGCGACTCTTCTAACATTACTGGACAGATTCCAACCAAACTTCACATGAGTGTATCAGTATCAAGCTTAGTTGTTTATGTTGTTGGCCTTTTCTAAGTCAGTTATTATAGGCGGAGTTATTCCTGTAGATTTGTATGATTTTAGACTGTGTGTGCCACTCTTTGCATTTCAACCAAACCACGAGTGAATGATCAGTACAATGACAACATTTGCATGTCATCAGCACGATCGGCTTCAATGACTTTCAGTGGCATTACTGCACATTATTAGTTAAATTTTACTATGTCTGTGCTATTGTCCTATACGACTTAATGATTTTAAACCAAACTGCACATTAGTGATCGGTAATATTAACCTACTTTCTTGTTAGTGTACCATAAATTTATGTAAATTTTTGCAAACGTTTCAGTACCCACATAGCTTAATATTGTGACGTTCCGTGGGAGACATAATAATTTTGCTGGAAAAAAACCATCTTTTTTCTATTGTATTTATCCCAAGCAAATAGCATTGTGATATGATTAATCCTATGAAAGGAGAATGAGGAAAAGATCCTTCAACATGAAAAATATCCGTCACATTAAACAAACTATTATATAATATGTCGGGATAATTGGAGTTGTCTGGTCTTAGCAGTCATAATGATAAAAAAAATATTATGTGCATAACTCGGAGAGACCCAAACACATAATACATGTACATATTTACTATTGGCTTTATGAAAGAATTCTGTTATTTTCGCCATCGCCATTAGCGGATATAAATTAAGACTGATGCAAAACTGCATATACTTGCTTATCTGTAGCATCGTTCCAATTATGTATTGACTTCTTTTTAAAACCTGCGATACAGGTATCCAAACTGTTTGCAACTTCCATACTGCCTTTCTTTGGGAATGCGTTTGACTGAATTTATAAAAGGACGAATTTCTACCTGCAAACGAAGGTTTACTTGCTTTCTAAATGTTTATGTCTCCCGATAAATGTACCTGATTTTTCTCCAGGTGCATGCCTACACACTTAAATCGAAAGATGAAAATCAACTGAACCTTAGAATTTTTGACATTAGAGGATTTGAGGACGAGAAAGGATATGATAAAGAACTTACGCTTCTACTTGCAGGAAAATTACCAATTGGATATCAAGTAAGTGTTGCTAATATTACATCCATAGATAGATGTGATCAGTTTAAAATTTATAGGTAATGTCTAACATGAAAAACTAAAGTGCCGACAATGATCCACAGTTGATTTCAGAAAAACTATATAGAGGTATGGGGAGTTGTTCAACTTGGCCGACTGACAATAAACTTTCTTGAAACTGAAAGTATGCCATTTTGGTATGCAAACAAACTTAGAAAATTTATTATTTTCAAAGTTGCTTGTAATGGTCATGAAATTCCTTCTTGGTATAGTGTTAAGTATATAGGCTGCATATTTGAGTTTAGAAATGGAGAGTAGACTGTTGACTCTGAACTTAGCAATGCTAATTCTTTGGTTAGATTTTTATACATAAAGTGCAGCAATTTCTGTATTCATACAGTCGTTGACGAGTGCTTTAAAACAGTGTTATTTTAACAGGGACAATAAACGTTTTGTTATATAATTTAAACTTGAGTATAGGTAAAGTGACATTTTCTAACCAAACAACAATAAATAAATGACAAAATTTGCAATTAAACTATTGTTCTTGATTAAATGCTTTGTTGTTTACTTGTTAAAGGTAAAGTGTGATGTCACTTAAGTAAATTTTATTTCGGAAGAAATTCAACTGCCGTCTGCCATTGTAGTTTGAAAAACACAACTCAGACTTAACCTACAATTGCAGGTTTGTACGTGAAATGTTACACCATTACTGAAATAAAGTTCTTTCTTATGACTGCATAAAGTTTCTCAACCAGTGCCATAAAACTTTCAACCATTTTAAGAATGACACTAATCTACAACTACATAGTTTTCATTCTCAGCCTTTTGAAACCATGTTTTATGGAAACATATTTTATTTTACATATCAATACATGTGTATCAATTTTTATAAACAATAAGATAACGTTGGCAAGGACGGTCCTCACGATCAGCTGTATGGACCAATTTATTTGTTTACAAACATCATTTTTCATGAGGTTTATGTGTGAAAGATCGACTGTTCTTAAGGTACATAAACTATGGTCTTAATTGAAAAGAAACTATAATACTGTACAAGTAAATATAAAATTTAATTTCAATTTTAAAATAGTTAGGATTTTTATGGAACGAAAAAATGGCTCTGGTTGCAAACGTTATTGGTACGTATATCAATGGAGTCTTGAATTTAAGGGGAAAGGATACTATATAATTTTTGTGTAATCCACCTAAGTGTTTGGTACCACTGAAAACTAGAAGCTATTTCTGATTTGAATCAACAATTTTATGACGTTTTTTATAGATATGACGTTACCATGACGTCGCGAACATGACCATGTCGCGCACTTTTGACGTCCGTTTTACGGAGACTTAATTCGTCTAAAAATTACTGTACTGACACTATTATTCAGACACGTAGAGAAACTCGAAAAACTATTCTTTAATTTCCGTGTTTTTCACACGAAAAAACAACTTCGACTTCGATCTCGATTTAAAAAAAAAATATGTCCGTAATTTTTCTATCAAGTTTAAATATATTTCACAACAATATTCATTTTTGACAATAGCAAATTTATAGGCACTTTTACCTTTCCGTGTTTTATTTATAAGCGTTTATATATTATAACCATGTAGTCAAAATTTACGTAAGTCGACATCACGATTTGAAAATATTATACGAGGAACTTAAACATTATGACACGTAAAAAAGCCGAATTACATGTTGTAGCGCTTTTAATATACATGTACAGTTAATTAACATTACTGAAGTTTCAACTCTGCATGAGTTAGCATTTTGTTAAGAAACCGGCATGCCTTTCATCACCAATAAATCTTAATCTTATATAAAAGTTTGTTAAATTGCATTGAAATTAAATGAAAATAGTAGATCCAATATACATGTACATGTGTAGACAATTTCAAACTTGTTTGTAAAAGTTTAACCATATCATACACATCTATCTATGGATGTAGGCTGATCGTGCGGATGAATTCAAGTAAAATGTCAACATTCCAACTTTTACAAAAATGTACTTGAGTTCAGTGAGTTACTGATTTTATTCTGCACGCTTCCGTAATAAGACCTTCTGGCAAAATGTAGGTTTTGAATGTATTTGTCTATAAAAGATTGCCTGTTTGTGACACGGACTATTCCGTCAATTTTCTCAGCCAATATAGCTTTTACCCTTCTTTCCTTGTTTCTGTTGTATGTCAACATCAAAACCTCAACCAATACACCCCCTGTATCATTTTGCCAGTCATATTGTCCGTAATGACTTTGTTGCGCTGTCCATAACTCAGATTCATCTCCGAACAATTTATGTTTGCTCTTTGATTTATCTTTTCCATTATCTTTCGTATAGACGATTCAATTTGTTCTCTCGAGTTAAATACGCATTCAGAAGATATTTCCAGTTTAGAAAATAGTTTGCCTAAGGCTTTTGCATCAGCTGTTGCGTCATGGTTTTTAAATGTTGTACCACACAGTTCACTGTAGATATTTGCCAGTGAGAGTGATACTTGTTTTGGTAACACTGTCTCGATAACTTTCATACTATCGACTACTCCGGATATTGCTGCTTTAAAATATGTTAGCAGCTGATGAAGTTCCAGGGCTTTATATGATATTGGGAAGTCAAATCTAACTCATTATGTGCGCATAGAATTTGTTTCATTTCATTTACATTTATTTCTTCAAGCCACTGAATGAATTTGATAAGTGCTTCTTTTGTACAGATTGCCTCGACCGGTCTTTCATTTCTGTACATCATTCTAGTTCCATTCACTGCTTTTACTTTCAGTCCTGTAATTTCGGATGCCCTTTGTGAAATAAGACCTTCTGGCAAAATGTAGGTTTTGAATGACTTGTCAGTTACGTAAGCGCCTATTTGAGTTAATTCAGCTTCATATCCAAATTTGGTTGTTTCAATGTCCATGAAAATGGTCTCAATATCTACTGGATTGCACTCAATTCGTGTATCAATAGCATTTGGAGGATCTTGAATGCCTTGTGTAAAAGCGCATGATAAACGAACATCCGGTCTTTTTACTAGAATCAACGATAACGACCTTTAATATCGCGCACTTGTGAATCTTGTTGCCCAATCTTGACTGTTTTGCAACGAGTCACGTGTGTGACGTCATTTCAGATAGCAGAAGACATTCAAAATAAAATAAGGGAAACAGCCCACACTATCGAAAGACAAAAATAAAAAAAATGAAAAACCTGTTTAAATTAGAACGAGAATACATAGAAAGAAAGAAAACTGAATAATACAAACCTGCATTGTAAATTTTGCATGTGAAATGTGAAATATTGAAAGCGGTAATAGCTACATCATTTGTTTTTGAAATTATATTTTTCTTCTACAATCATATTTAGTTAACTGTATATTCGTCTTTATTGACTAGCATTAACAGAGAAACACACAGTAAACGTCACTTTTTCAGGGACGTAAATTGTTATTGAAGCGATGCTTTACAAATTTAAATGACACATAAACGGAACGGTGAAAGTTTCTATAAAGTTGCTATTTTCGAAAATTAATATTGTTATGAAATATATTAGAACTTGATAGAAAAATTACGAATAGTTGTTTTTAAATCGAGATCGAAGCCATTTTTCGTGTGAAAAACACGGAAATGAAAAAATAATTTTTCGAGTTTCTCTACGTGTATGGCCAACGGATAACCGTTATATTTTTATATATAAATGATAGACTTGCGTTGAAAAATAGTGCCAGTACAGTACATTTTAGACGAATTCTGACTCCGTATAACGGACGTCAAAAGTGCGCGACATGGTCATGTTCGCAACGTCATGGTAACGTCATATCCATAAAAACCGTCACAAAAATTGTTGATTCAAATCAGAAATAGCTTCTAGTTTTTAGAGGTACCAAACACTTAGGTGGATTAGGAAAGCAATATGTATAGTATCCTTTCACCTTAACATTGAAAAAGAAATTTTTTAAAGATTAATGCTTCTTCTGAAGTCATAAGAAACGGCAAATGTGTAAGGAATGTGTATAAGATGATTCATTCAAAAAACAAAGTACAAACCTACTTTGGTAGGAAATGTCCTCGGAAACCCGTAATTCCTGTCTAATCAACTTGTTCAAAGTAATATTTTGTCAGACATTCTTAATAGTTTTTTTTATACTGAATGAACTATCTGAACTGAACGAGTAATGTTACTAATAAATATTAAAGCAATGTCCTAAAGAAATAAAGGCTTTGACCTTTGTAATAATATATTTCAATTCCATTATACATGTAACATGTCAACTCTGCAAAGGAAAATTGCTATGCTACCCAGAAATTGTTAACTTGGTACATGTACGCATATATCACTCATTAGACATGACCTTTTGGATACTTTGTTAAAGCAGCCATCTCTTGTTCTTACATATGAACGCATTGACAGAATGACGGGATTACCAATTTATTACACATGCATATTACGTACATCTTTCGATACTGCCATTCAATTTGTCATTATTGTCAAAATGGCTTATATGAGTTCCGTGATATGGAAACATCATTTTATTTAGTATTTAGTATTTAAAAACAATTGGTGTCTTGACTTGTTTGATATTAATTTTGTCTTGTAATTTCACCTCTTGTTTTTATTAGTACCATGATGAGCCTTCGGCAGAAGTTAAGGCGATTTCGAGTGAAGGTTTAAGAGACGAGATACATTTGGTTTGTTATGTGACAGGGACGCCAAACCCTGAAAATGTAACCCACGAACACACAATAAGAATTCAAACTATCCAAGAAACAGTCAACAAGAAAGGTCGGTTCCTATTAAACTTTCGATGAACTTGTAGTGTTTTATGTTAAATGTTAATGAAGCTATACAATTTAATAACGATGAGATGAAAAATAAAAATGAAATACTTATAGATAAATATTTGTAATACATTTCGTTGGACTTATAATAATACATCACGCTATCTGGATGATATTCTTAATATGGATAACCCGTTTTTTGGTCAATTGGTGGACACTATTTATCCCCGGGAACTCCAGTTAATTAAAACTAACAATTTGGATACTGGTGCTTCATTTTTAGATTTACATCTCTCTATTTATAACAATATTATACATACCAAAATTTATGACAAGAGGGATGATTTTAATTTTAGTATTGTAAATTTCCCCCATTTGGATGGGGATGTACCTCGTGCTACATCTTACGGGGTATACATTTCTCAGTTAATTCGGTTTGCCAGAGCGTGTAGTTATGTTGAGGATTTCAATGAACGTAATCAATATATTACAAATAAACTTCTTCAACAGGGCTACCGTTATTACAAATTGCGTAAATATTTTGCTAAATTTTACTATCGTAATTCTGATTTGGTTTTGAAATTCAATAGTAATCTAAAGACTCTTCTGCGAGAAGGTATTTCAAAACCCGATTTTTATGGAGATGTGGTTTACAAACTTCGTAAGATTTTGGGTCATGGCAATTTTCCAACTGTATTTGCTAAAATTATAAAACGTTTTGTTAAAAGAGGTTACGACCCAACTGTTTTGAGACACACCGCATGTTTGGTGTTCAACCCGTTTACAGTTGGACGCTATGCTTCCCTCTTTGATTGTGTCTGACGGAAGAGGGGGAGGACTCTGTGATGGGCAGTTTTTAAATCCCACTGGGACGAAACTGTTTTGATTTCTGTCCTCTGGCCTGTTTCGTCGGGCCCTTAAGGGTGTTTCTCTTGGTGCTCTGCCTTCTGCAAAGGCATTGAGTACATACGTTTTTTGGTTCTCAAGGTTTGCTTTTTATATATTTATACACGAGCATTTTTGTGTTTTACATACCATGCCTTTTGTTTCCATTGCGTGTTGTTAGAGATTCACCTAGCAGGGATTACTTTTATTTACACTGTCCTGTGACTTTGGAACATGGTGGGGGTAAGAGTGAGGTTGGGTGCGCACCATAAACCGGTTTAAGCTCCCCAGTGGTGTTTTTGCCACTGACCGTTCCAAGGCGGTGCCCCACTGTGTTCCTTTAATTGTTCGTTTTGTCCTCGTGTGTTTGCTTTGTATGCTAGTGTGTGTTGGTAGTGTATAAGTGTGTGTGTACATGATTGTGTGTGTGTGCCGTGTGTGTGTGCGTGTGTGTGTTTGTGTGTGTGTGTGTTGGTGGTGTGCGCTTCTGGGTGCTGTGGGGCTCGTTTTGGGGAGGCTGCGTTTTTGGTACGTGGCATTCCCTGTTTGATATTATTTTTGTTTTTATAAAGATTAAACTGGGAGTTAAGCTTTTACTGGACTTTCTACAATAAAGTATTCTATCCGTTTCAGATCTTTAACACGATTAATTAAAATACGTACATTATTTGTACCGACTTGCCATTTTATGGTAATTTTTTAAAATATTAATAAATCATATCTAGTAATGTATGTTCCACACTAGAGCGCTTGGATAGTAGTTACGTCGTAAGTTTTATATTTTGTCGTAAGAGTTGTTACTTATTCAAGAAAAAGCATTAAGAAGCGCTAGGTACAGCTGAAAATAAGTGCATGTTAAAACACGATCTATTTTTCACATGAGTATAATGGGCTCAATGTTAACTATTTCGATCGCCAAATTGTCATCGTTTGTCTGTCTGACTGTCGTCTGTCTGTCTGCCTGCCTGTCGCTCCGTCAAAAATATTTTTTCTTATGAAATGTGTAAATTGGCTAACTGCGGCAAACAAATAGGCCACTAGGCTGATTTTATCGCGACTTTCAGTACATATTTTACCCATACTTCATGATATCTTCGAGTATCATGTTCAGAAGGTTTGAAACTGGATAATAAGGGATAGACAACTAGATCACTAGGTTAAATATAAAGAAAACAACTTATGTATTCGTATTTTGATCCGAACTTCAGAAAACTTGCTTTTGATGTCTGTGCTTATATTTATTATGTTTAATACGAGGGGCCATTGAACCTAAAAGTAGGTCAAAATGTCTCATGATATTACATCGTTGTGAACAGTTTAATTATCAAATTATGAACCGGTCTGCAAAATTCATGCTCATGCTCATATTCACAACTTAATTATCTTGGGAGGTGGACACAAACATCACGTAAAATTTAACATTAAGTGCATACTACAACGTTGATCAAATTTTCATGAAATTTACTAGGAATGCCTGTGACAACAAAATCTTAATGATCGTCGGGAAAAAGTCTACCAGACTGAAGTCCTCGCACACTGGGTCTGATAAAATGAAAAATCTGTATGTACACTAGCTATCACTTCTTTACTCTCTTTTCATATAACTTTAATAACGCATTTTGTTCTCGTGATCCAAGTTTTAAGCTTGGTCGTATGGTATAAAAACTAAATTTAGTTCAATTTTTCAATGAATAATCATGTTTTCTCTTTAGATTGTTTTCCGGTCTCCAGTCTTGCTAAGAATATTTGATTAAGTAAAAGCTGAGTCCAAATAAAATTTGTACCATTTTGAATATAGAAGCAGGGTACAAACACAAAGACGTCGCGTACATTTTTAGATGTGATCTTCGTAAATTAACTCAAACTAATTATATTGATAAAAAGGTAATGCTCGAAACCGGACTGCAGTGAGGTCTTGAGGCTAAGATAATATGAAAACATTATGCACATACAATATTCTAGTACCAATACTGTGTCACTTATTTCATAACACTTACTTAGGACGATTTCTAAAGGGAACTAAAGTCATGTTTGAAACTGCGCCAAATTGTGTCAAAAGCTATTCCACTAGGCATAATGATACATGTATATACAAAAAAGTGTGATACAAAAGTATCACAGCTGGCCTTAGAACAGCGTCTTAACTTGATAAGTTATTTCCAAGTCCGATTTGCATTTTTATTTTTTTCTCCTTTCGAGAGACAGCTTCATACTTTTTTTTGTAACAAGAGGAAATATGACCCACATATTACAACTTTTATCTTAAAAAACTTTATATTTTAAGAAAGCAATGACTATGATAAATGATGCCACCACTAAAGTTTCTTGTTAAATAAAAACATGTAACAGATGAGACACGTCGAAAGTTGATGCCTGGCATCAAGACGAAGCAAATGCATGTATAGGCAATGTATGCAACTTTTCGCGCTACACTCAGCAATCGAGTGAATATATTTTAAGCTACTGATTACTAATAATTGTATTATTAGCTACACATTGAAGAATGAAGTTAATCCGCTCTTTATCTTACTTTCGTAGTCGATTGCCATTCATTTCATAATATGTTTGCACAGAACTATCAAATACTTCACTTACATTCCCGTTTGACCGAAGCTTGTGTACATTAAAAACTGTTCACTACTTTCTAAACGTGCGGAAACTATTCACTACCTCACTTGCATAGACATTTTCCAAAGCCGTCCTATATATAGCGGGATGCAGCCCGCAATAATGCATCTTCAGTACTGCATCTTTACAGTAGACATCAGAGAAGCCACTTATTCTGCCCTATCTTCATTAATTTGTTACATCAGTGTTATACCGATAAAGTTGGAGCAGCATTATCTTGGTTCAAACCCTAGGTAACTATCTCAGGTTATAAAACATTACACTGCAGTACATATAAATTATTTCATTTCATTTTCACTTACCGCGTTCGGAATATTTGTCTTAACAAAAATGTGGGAAAGCTCATTATAGGATAATATATTAGGGTGTTTTATATATTTTTCCGCCCAACAGGTCCAGATCAGAAAAGACGTTTTATATGTATGAAAAAGGCTTAGGTATGTAGCATTTAGAGGTCAGTGTCAATGTTTCAAAACATACAACCACTTGATCAGAAGATAACAGGCTTTTCGTTTAGATCTAAGTTTTGAATCTCTTACATAGTTTATGCCAAGCCTATATACAGATACATGTTCAAATTGTTATTTTGCTCCAATAAACTCCCGTTAGGGAATAGATATTTCGAAACAAGTAGGTATGTTTCAGTTTTTGGTGAAAGTCATTGTTACATTGTATTTGATATGGAATAACTGTGCAAAACTAAAACAAAAGCCAAAAAAAAAATTTAGTTTTGAGCGGCATAACCTGAAAACTAATTTGAGGTTAGACCTAGATGTTCAAGTCAAACTTCGTATACAGCAACTTAATATTAAGACATAGCAACCGGCGTCGAGGTCAATATCAATGCTACTTATACAGCCGAGACTGTCTTAATGATGTCCAGTTTATAGTGGCTCCCTGTCTTATGTGACCATATACATCTGTAGATTTCCTCCCAATGCATTTTCTATATATTGTGAATGTATGTACTGCAGTAATGACTCCCTGTGTAATGTGACCATTAAATCTGGCTCCCAAAAACAATTTTCACTTTCAAACGAGACTGTGTATAGCGACTTTCTAATGGATGTCAGTAATTTATATATAACTATAAATTTAAGCTGTAGTCTTTTTCTTTTTGTAAAGATATTGAATTGTTATTAACGACCCAAACAATAACAATATATTAAAGTAATATATTTACTGCCTTACTTTTTGTAAATACATGATGTACAAATAAATATAGAAGAATTTGAATTCCTGACACCCTATGAAAATTATTATTGTTTTAAAATTCTGTTAACAGTGACTCCATGTTTACAGCGACTTTTTTAACTCTCTTCCCTAGAAGGTCGCTGAAGACAATCTTTACTATATTTGGAACATGTTTTGACTTTACTAATAGTACATTACGTAGAAACTTTTCAATGTCGGAATCAAGGCTTCTATTGCTTAGAATGAAACTATCCGCTCAATAACTCTAGTTAGAAATGAGATATAGCGATAAGGGTTGATGTACAGCATGATGGAGTTAAATTCACTGTTATTGAAACTATAGTAACAATTGTGGGCTGATAAGGTGAGAACGGAATATCATAGTTCAACTTTGAGGATACACAAAGTTAATTTAAAGAACCCACTTGTTCAAATTCTAATATAGAATAAAACACTCAATTATCCAATCAAAAATGAGATTGTGTTTGTTGCATCACATTTACTACACCCATACTTCAATCACTCCTATTTAAATAAAATAAGTTTCCAGCGAGTGTTTTAGTTTGAAGTATCATATTCTGACTAAACTTTGTATTTAATAACCTTAAGAGGAGGCATTGCTGCTCGGGCAAAATTCAAGACAATTGACAAAAAAATTGTAAAACACATCTCCTATTAATTATTTTCTTTTAAATGAGCGATTGTGAAAAGAGTTGAATTTACATTTAAGTCAAAGAATTTGTTACAGGAAATAGGGTAAAATATTTTGGGGCCACTTATTTTGAGTTTGGAATATATTTTCTTTCGTATCCCTGGACGGTACATGTATCAAGGTAAGAATTTCTGTAAAGACGCATTAGTTTGGTGTACACATTTTTACTTTAGATTCTAGTATTAAGGTCAACGAAAATTGAATAGGTGCTGCATGCCTGAAATAGTCATCTTGGTGTGTGTTGTCGTATAAGATATGCCTAAAACTGTGACATAAAATTGTTGAGCTGTTGATGCAATTTCTTAATTTTGAAATAGGATCTAAATTATCTTTAAAAAATAGGTTTTGAATTTGCTTTGCAATCCCCTGAAGGTTCATTACTGGGCGTTACAATCCCCATAACATACATTACTAGGCCTACCAACTAGATTATTACTGGATTATTTCGAACCGTTGTAAATTATCTTTTTACTTAATGTCTACCGACCGGCTTTAAAGCAATAAACATCACTTGACTGTAATAAAATTGCAAGAAATTCTATAAAAGAAAAATAAGATAATACATTTTTAAAGGCACCGAGCTTGGTTAATCAGGTCGAAAGCTTGGTGGTTTAAGACGTAATTATCGATTAGAATAAAAGGTTTTATTTTATGTTTTACAGTGAATTATAAAGGTTTCTTAGTGAAATAAAAGTGATAATCCACAGTCTTGAAACAGTGGATTACCATTTTTATTTTTCACTGTTTTTGCCCGGATTTACGTCAAAAAGTATACCGAGCGTAATTAATGCTGGAAACCATGCGACGATGACGTCGTTTAAATGACGTCATTTGCGCTATGTTTCTGATGACGTTTTTCCGCGATTTTCGATAATTAGTAGGAACAAACTCAATAAAAGTAGAGTTTTAACCATAAAATAAACAGAAAAAGTGTTGGTATCGGTGTAAAATCACGTTAATTTCACTCGTGAACACGAAAAGTTGTTCTTTCCACTCGTGGCTGCGCCACTCGTGAAAATATCACTTTTGGTGCCCACTCAGTGAAATTATAACGTGATCTTACACCGAAACCAACAATTATCCTCTATACCATTGCTAATATGCTTGTTAAAAATACTAACATTTTTGTTTTGAAGGTTTACCAATGATTGTGGTTGCTACAAAATTTGACCTACTTTGCGAAGAAATATATGAAGATGCTGACCACGTGTACCAATGTCCTAAGGCTGGCGACGCCATAAAGAAAATTTCGGGTTGCTTTGGAATAGAAAAGAGTTATATTTTTCCCATTGTGAATTACGTTGATGATCAGAACGTAAACTGCGGAAAAGACAGACTGGCTCTTCAAGCATTAGCTTTCATGGTACGCTTAATAGAGGACAACCTAGGAACCAATAAAGGTAATTTTACTACGTTTGAAGTATGTTCGTTTGATAATTGAAGACCCTAAACTCATCTCCAAAGGCGAACAGACAGCGCAAGTTATCTGGATGGAACAGCTTGTCTTAAACAACCCTACGGTATAGAAATTAAAGAATTATTAAAATTACCGGAACACTTATCTAAAAAGTTATCATAGGCCGCCTTCGTGGTCGCGTGGCTAGAGTCCCGGACTTGACATCACTGTAACATCTCATAGATTGAGGGTCATGGATTTTAGTCCTGCCACCGACCCCGAAGGTTATATGAGAAAGTATGATGTTTTTTTACGGAAGATAGTGATCCTGAATTGGTTGTTTTAAGGACGGTGGTTACCTAAACTGGCAGCATAACAAAAATGAACGGAATACAGTTTAAACGTGTGTAAAACGCATACAACAACAGCGACCTCATTATGTTATCAATTTAAAAACATGTAATGAGTAATGCATAAGAAATACAAAAAAAGAACGTGAACGGTAAAAAAACTTTTAGTTGATAACACATCTTGAAATAGTAACAAGCGTTTGAGCTCACCTGGGCACGGCGTGCTCATGGTGAGCTTTTAGGATCGTTGAATGTCCGGCGTCTGTCGTCCGTTAAGAATAAGTTTGTTTATTCATTTTTGAAGCAATCATAATACAACTTGAACACAATGAATATTGCCACAATACCTCGTGGGAGTTTGTTTAGAGGCTTGATCAGATCGCTATTTTCTTAGTTATAGCACCTGAGTAAACAAAAATGCGATATTTAACTATGTTTACACTGTATCACATTTATTTCTAATCAAAATCAATGTTGATGAAACTTGGCAGGGGTGTTACTTGCATGAAGTTATACCAAAAATCGTTCCTAGAATTTCATTCCATGCAGAACTGTGGTTGCTATGGCAACACATATGAAAAAAAGAAAGTGTTTTTCTTTAAATCTACAAAGCGTAGACATTAAATAAGGCGTGCAACATTGCCTAGTGGACCTCTACCAAGATTATTTTAATTATGTCATTCGAGTTAAAATTAAAACCGCCCGGGGGTAGGGTGGGTCACATTATTTTTCCTTATATAGGAAAAATGTTAAAAACAATATTCTTCTCTAAAACTACAAGACCTAGAGCTTAGATATTTAGCATGTAGCATTGACTTGTTGTCCTCTACCAAGATTGACCCCTGGATCAAAATTGTCCACATCTGGGGGTCACTTTATTTTACCACTAGCAAGCAGTGTCATCCACTAGCAACCATTGACTTTCTTAGCAAACTTTAGCATAATCTTACTTGTGATTTCCTTAGCAACCATTGACGTCTTTGGCAACTAAATACAGTTGATTTTTACAATCACTGACATCCCGTAGTAACCAGTGATTCCCTAAACAATCAGTGACTTTCTCTAGCAACCAATGACTTTCTTATGACTTTGTAAGTGGACTGGTAAGATAAAGGGCCACCAATAAAGGGCCACTATGGCCCTCTTGTTTGTATTACCAATTACTTTTATTTTTCATCAATTAATGAATGATTTCATAAATCGATTTTCTAAAACTCTTCAAGAATGTTCTATGTATACGTTCAGACGCTAAATGTGCATGCCAGAAACAGGCCCCAATTTCACGAAAATACTTAAGTAATTGCTCAGCTGAGAACGTTATTTTAAAGTTTAATTGTCTCTTAAAATAAGAATATTTATTGTTGTCATTTCTAACGATAGTCTACTTTTTAATGAAATTAACATGTTAAAAGAACAAATATATTGTAAATTACTAATTGCAAGTCAGATTGAGAGAAAAAATCATTTGAGTACAAGTTAAGAATCTTAAGAATTTACTTAGTGTAAATTACTTGCTAAAAACAACATTTCCTCCACAAATACTTACAAGTGTATATATAATTGTAATAAATGGGTAAATACGATTCTGACAAACTTGAATTCTTTAAATGATTAAACATGTATTCTGATATAAGTGTCGAAATAAGTTAAGCATGTTACTAAGTAAATACTTAAGTATTTTCGTGAAATTGGGGCCAGGAGTTGCCGGTCAGATTTGAAACAACAAAAACTTGACCTCGATTATGGTTACCCAATAAAACAAGAGCTAATTGTAGTACACGTATGCCATCCATCTCCCTTGATGCAAAAGTTGTACTATAAAAGGAACAGTTTATAATGTAAAAGTCAGTGTGAAATTCGTGAAAGCGGCATCTGTAGAAATTGTAGAATGAAAAAAAAAAAATAAAACAGTCATCTCCAAAGAACAATATTAGAACTTTATACTGACTTTGACACTAGTGAAAAAAGTCACCTTAGCTGTTTCCGGTGTGTTCTTGGGCAAAGAAACTTGCTTTATACAATTTTAAAAATAAAATAGAAAATTCGAAAAAGATATATTTTTAAGAAGTGACTTTTTTTTTGCTAAACAAATTCAAAATTGAAAACAAATTAAACTATTACTACAGATCTTGACCTAAAACAATTGTTTGCTTTAAACAATTTTATTATTAAACAATAAAAATCTATTTTGAGTAACAGTGATTTTGACCTCTAATTTTTTTACTGAAATTAATTTATAATTTTTAGTGGCCTTGACAGTTTGTTATGGGGTTAAAAAAGTATATTTTTGTAACAGTGACCTTTGATCCCCACCTCTAATTTTTAAAAATATTTTTACTGCTTTAAACAATATTAAAATTTGAACGAATATTTCAAATATCTTTCTCTCCATGCAAGCAACCTACACACCAAGTTTCATTGCAATTGGTCACTCCTAACTCATGTTATTAAGCAGACACCACTTTTTCTATTTTTAGTAACAGTGACCTTGACCTTGATCTGCTTGTCATTACAAACCTCCATATCAAGTTTGAAGATGCTAGGACAAAGCATTTTCAAGTTTTACTCTTCCGGATCACTGTGACCTTGACCTTTGACATACTGACCTTAAAACAATAGGGTCCTTTGCTGGTCATGACCAACCTCCACATCAAGTTTCAGGATCCTAGGCTCAAGCGTTCTTGAGTTATCATCCGGAATCCAGTTGGTTGACGGACGGTCGGACAGACATACCGACCGACCGACCGACATCTGCAAATCAATATACCCCTCTTCTTCGAAGGGGGCCTAATAAAATTATGTAGGCATTTACATAGAGATATGCATAAAGATCCAAATGGCCCTGAAATATACAATTTAGTGAGATATACTAAAAACGTCTTACAATAATTATAATACATGTATAAAGATTAAAGTTTTACAAAAGATCAGTCTGTATGATATTAATAATACATGTATATAAAAATATAAGAAAAAGTACAAAATCGTTTTAAACATTGAATTCATGTAATCTGCAAGCCTTTCAAGAATCTACCATTCACTCCACATGTTTACCAATCTCTCATGTGCTGGAGCTGTGTTTTCTTCTTGATGAACCATGCACACCATCTAACTAACAGCAATAGTAATACTCTAAAACATATTTTTTCTTGTGAGATTCCTCACTACTTTTTGCTGTTGTACTGTCAGGTTTTTATTATTTTCAAATATTTCAAACGAAAAATCTACATTAGACAGACAGTCACAGAAAACTTTTGTTAACCAACTGCATAGGACATTGACAGGCAGACCTCATCACCAGGAGTCTGGGTTTGTTCGTTCCCTTTATGTTATACCTAAAAAAAAGTAACCACCAAGTTCATTTTACGGCATTTGTCATTACCAAATATTTTTGACTCGTATTACAGTAAACCATTACATGTACATGGTAAAGGTTGTTACTGCCAGCAGTCATAGTGCATTAGGAATGTAAGACAACTTTGAAGCGACAATTACTTAAGTTATGGGGACCCCTATTTTATATATATGAGGTGTATATATATATGTGTGACTTATACTTAGTGAGTATACTATAGTATTTTTGTATAGGGTACAAGTTGTTACTGTAGACCTTTTTGTATAAACTAGATTATTCTAGTATTGCCTCATGGTTGTGAAAGTAGTGTCGCAAGTTGTTGTTGTTGTTGTTGTATACGGTGGTATTTTATTGTGTTTACATAGGTATTTCAACATATCTAGTAAAGTTGAATACACTTAGACAGGTGAAAAATTGGATTATGATGGTGAGGATTAACGTCGGTTTGTTAAGTAAGAACAGGCGAGAGAACGTGAGGAAAGGCATAGTAGATTAGAAGAAGAGAAAGTTAAGATAGAAGCAGAAAAGGAAAGGTTAGAATTAGAAGCAGCGGCATAGAATGATAAGATAGAAAAAGAAAGGGAAAGTTAAAATCAGAGAAGGAAAGGTTACATTTAGAAGCTATGTTACAGAAGGAAAGGGTAGAATATGAGATTCAGTTAAAGAATCCTGTCAATCCTGTGATATTTGTCAACCTGCATGTACAATAGCTAAGAGCAGAGTAAGTAAGGTTCCTTTATTGAAGATGCCATAAATTAATACTCCATTTAAGAGAGTGGCTGTTGATATTATTGGAACCATTGAACCAATGACTGAAAGAAACAAATAGATAGAGTTTGACAATGATTGATTATGCTACTAGATACTCGGGGGCAATAGCATTGCCTGGTATTGAAACTGAAATAGTAGCAGAGGCTTTGGTAGACATGTATAGTAGATTGGGTGTTCCAGAAGAAATGCTTACCAATTATAGATCACATCGAACCTTATGGCAGAATTAAATAGGTAAATAGAGTACAACCCCGTATAACCCGATGTGTAATAATTAAGTTGAGAAAAGCAATGTTAGTCTGAAGCAGATGTTGAAACTTGTGTGTAGTGAGAGACCGAGATATTAGTATTTGAATGCTATGTTATTTACGTATCTGGAAGTACCACTGGAAAGTTGAAGGTTTTCCCCTTTTGAGTTGCTTTATGGTCGAACATTCGAGGATCGATAACTGTGTTGAAAGAGTTATGGGCAGGTAAGACGGAAAATGATGAGGTTATGACTACCGGTATGTCATGGATTTGTTAGAGAAGTTACCTGTAATTAAGCACAGCAGCAGTTGGTTTAGAGTAGTACATGTATTTGATATAAGAAGTATTACAGTGGAAAGGCTAGGGATATAAATTTTAAAAGGGGAGTAAGGTACTTGTGTTCTTACCTACGAAGCTTAATAAGTTGTTACTGCAGTGTAAAGGTCCATGTGTAGTTGCAGAGATTGTAAACAGATTAGATTATAAGATTTAGATTAATGGAAAGTTGAAAACATTTCATGCAAATATGCTGAATAGTATTGTGAAAGAGATAGTATTGAAAGAAAAATATCGGATAGAAGTATGTTAAAAAAGGTGAGTTTAGTGAATGTAGAGGAAGACTTGAGTATGTACATGTATGACAGATTTGACCCGAGTGAGGAGAGTTGTGATGACTTTAGTAAAGATGAGAGAGATACAGAGTTGTGTCCTGTGATAAGGAAGGTGAAACGTATGCAGACGTAAAGATAAATTCTGATTTATCAGTAGAAAGTAAACAGGGGATAGAACATTTGTTTGAGAAATTCTCAGATATTTTAACAGACATTCCAGGAAATACTGATCTAGTTGAACATGACATTCAGTTGTTTGCTTTAGATCCTTTAAGGATTAAGGGTTATCCT
The DNA here is from genome assembly GCA_022818135.1 of Saxidomus purpurata. Classification (NCBI taxonomy): domain Eukaryota; kingdom Metazoa; phylum Mollusca; class Bivalvia; order Venerida; family Veneridae; genus Saxidomus; species Saxidomus purpurata. The sequence continues at coordinate 35,150,162 of JAFMSR010000001.1, forward strand.
ATCCCTTTTTACTCACGACCAGTAGTGAAAGAGGAAGTAGATAAGTTGTTATAGTTCGAATTTATAGATCTCTCAAATGCTCCATTTTTTTCTGTTGTTCGTTTTCATTCCATTTAATTTTCATTTCGTTTAACTTAATTGCATTTCATTTTGTGTAGAATCTATATTATATTTTCTCAGAAGGCCATATTGAAAACATGTAAATGTCTTGTATATTTGTCATAATGTGCTTATATTCTTAAAATAAAGATACTATCATTATAATAATAAAAATAATAATAATAATAATAATGATAATAATAATTATTATTATTATTATTATTATTATTATCACTATAAATTGTTAGACCCCAAAACTGAGATCTTATTGGAAGAGGCCATATGTATATCTGCCTCTCCATCCGTATGTTCCCTTGCTTGTCTCGTAGTGAATGTATTGTGTTTGGTCACTACGTGAAAGAAAAATGTAAATCTTGATGAGATACATCATTTTGAAGTAATGATGTGTATATTATTTGGTAACTGTGTCAAATGTGAAGGTCACAATGACCTATTGATGGAAATTAATGTGAGCACTTTATCTCATAAACATATCCAAGGCATTTAAGGAAGCATCAGAACTAAGTAACCAGAAATGGGATCGCCATGACAAAGATGATGGCCATAAGAGCCTGTCATTTACTCAATAGAAAATTGCGTCTGTGCAGCATCGCCAATCCCTTGATGAATTTTGATCAATTCATTAAAACGCATTAGCGTATAGTGTATATTGTTCTTTGGGACTGTTTTGGTATTTGGGCAACGGTTGGGGTTAAAAGAGCCTTTCAATAGAATGCCTTGATTTAGTTCTCTCTTTCAAACGGAATTGTTTAAAAGCTCTCCTTCGGAGACCATTTTTCAAAAATAATGTCTTTGTTCCTTTATATTTTCTATAGCCTTGGACTACAGACCAAAAGACCGGTTTGAACGGGCTACCAAACTGCATAATTCGGTAAGATTATACACTCGGGACTGTCTGACTTTCTATTACCAGTTAAAGTAGGTGGAAATTTTGTAATTGATAAGCATTTTAATTATTTCATTCACTTCAACGAAACAGAGAAAACTAAACAGCAAGTTCTTACAACAAACGCTGAACGTAATAAATGCAACGAATTTTATTTGTGTTACAAACTATAGTTTTACTGTTACGGAATTAATTGTAAATACGTGTTTGTGTTGGTTCAAAGCTACTTTCTGATTTGTTTTATCAATTCCCTAGGAAACGAAAAAGGAGATAGAGGATTTACTTTTGAATGTGAAGACAGCCTTAGAAGACAACCAGCTACGCGTCCTGTGCACCGGAGCTGTGAATAGCGGAAAAACTAGCTTTATTGATTCCATAGCATCTACACTGGAAGTCGAAATGAGTTCAGTGGCAAGTGGAGGATGTACAATGACAAGTAAATTACCGAATGGCAATTTAGTATGTATGACAGAAAAGGTAAGATTTCGATTGCTAAAACTGTGTGTGTTTCGACTTTTGACATAATTTGAAGAAGCTATATACAGTAGTAAAACACATATGCTATTTACTTAAAGATAACTCGTTCCAAAAACTTTACATGTATCAGTTTCAGATGATCCCAATGAAATACAAAACAGTAGAAGCTAAAAACATTAAAACAAGCAAAGTATACCTTGGAGATATCCCGGGCTTTCAGACGTCTGGGGGTATCCAGCTGAAAGATGTCCAATATATTATTCGAGGTCACGTACCAATCAGGCACAACGTAAGTATCAATAATTTAACTTATATATATAAACGATCCCATAAATTGCTATCAAATATTGTGTTTGTTTTTTTTTTCTTTTAAATTTACTCGTATTATTGTGCTCATTAGACTGTATAGTAAATAGCAGTGCAAAGGATTCCTGGTGACAAGGGGGTAGCGGTAATATCATTTCCGCTACAACACTTCAATTGACTGTATAGTAGCAGCATAAAAATGACGTCGTAACGTTTGAAGAGAGAAAATAATCTTATGTAATAGGGCATACTGTGGTCAAGAAATATAAAGGTCAAATGTAACATTTTGCCCAAACATATCGATTCCCATTTATACGGGTTTATCATTAGGCCATTACATAGCTTACAACGAGAACATGTCAAGTTTGCATTCAACTATACCAAGGTAGACAATACATTTAATACCAATGGGACACTTTAGGACCAAGCATATTATGTGATCTTTTGAATTAATTATCATGATTTTACGGTGTTCCGTTTGGACCATCGCGGTTTTTATTTTTCTCCCCATACCACGATGCTCGAAACTACGATGATGAAAGTCGAAACCACGATGATGAAAACACGAAACCACGATGGTGAAAGTCGAAAGTCGAAACTACGATGGTGAAAGTCGAAATCACGATGGTGAAAATACGAAACTACGATGATGAAAACACGAAATCACGAAACCACGATGGTGAAAACGCGACATAATTTCGCGTTTTCACCATCGTGGTTTCGACTTTCACCATCGTGGTTTCGACTTTCGACTTTCACCATCGTAGTTTCGACTTTCACCGTCGTGGTTGCGACTTTCACCATCGTGGTTTCGACTTTCACCATCGTGGTTTCGACTTTCGACTTTCACCATCGTAGTTTCGACTTTCACCGTCGTGGTTTCGACTTTCACCATCGTGATTTCGACTTTCATCATCGTGGTTTCGACTTTCACCATCGTGGTTTCGACTTTCATCATCGTGGTTTCGACTTTCACCATCGTAGTTTCGACTTTCACCATCGTGGTTTCGACTTTCATCATCGTGGTTTCGACTTTCACCATCGTGATTTCGACTTTCACCATCGTGATTTCGACTTTCATCATCGTGGTTTCGACTTTCATCATCGTGGTTTCGACTTTCACCATCGTGGTTTCGACTTTCACCATCGTGGTTTCGACTTTCATCATCGTGGTTTCGACTTTCACCATCGTGGTTTCGACTTTCATCATCGTGGTTTCGACTTTCACCATCGTAGTTTCGACTTTCACCATCGTGGTTTCGACTTTCATCATCGTGGTTTCGACTTTCATACTTTCACCGTCGTGGTTTCGACTTTCATCGTCGTGGTTTCGACTTTCATCGTCGTGGTTTCGACTTTCATCATCGTAGTTTCGACTTTCATCATCGTGGTTTCGACTTTCATCATCGTGGTTTCGACTTTCATCATCGTAGTTTCGACTTTCACCATCGTGGTTTCGACTTTCACCATCGTGGTTTCGACCTTCTACTTTCGCCTTCCTGTTGCGCATGTCATTCGCGTATATTTTATCAATGAAGTAGGCTTACGTCAGTCATGCGTAGATCAAGACCGCAGTCATCCATTGTATTATTTGCCGAGATAGCATTGACCATGCGCAACAGGAAGTCGAAACTACGATGATGAAAGTCGAAACTTCGATGGTGAAAGTCGAAACCACGATGGTGAAAGTCGAAACCACGATGGTGAAAGTCGAAACCACGATGGTGAAAGTCGAAACCACGATGATGAAAGTCGAAACTACGATGATGAAAGTCGAAACTTCGATGATGAAAACACGAAAGTCGAAACTACGATGATGAAAAGACGAAAGTCGAAGCCACGATGGTGAAAGTCGAAACCACGATGGTGAAAACGCGAAATTATATCGCGTTTTCACCATCGTAGTTTCGTGATTTCGTGTTTTCATCATCGTAGTTTCGTATTTTCACCATCGTGATTTCGACTTTCACCATCGTAGTTTCGACTTTCGACTTTCACCATCGTGGTTTCGTGTTTTCATCGTCGTGGTTTCGACTTTCATAATCGTGGTTTCGAGCATCGTGGTATAGGGAGAAAAATAAAAGCGCGATGGTCCAGACGGACCACCGTATGATTTACAGTCAGGTAATATTGTAGGTTTTGGTTATGGTTGCATCCGTCAGTTCTCTCTACAGGGTATTTTCAAATGTTTGCGTTATCAAAGTGCCTACACTTTCCGGAATATTATAGACAGTGGCAAATTCTCTGTCTAGTTAAACACGTCGACTATTTGTATCCACCCCTTAACTTAACCTCAGTGCACTTGATTAATTAAAGAATTGAGTATCAATTATCTTACCATTAAAAACAAAAACTATTAATTATGATAAGCTATTAATGTTAATCGTCGTACCTCAGCTCTGTCCTATATTACTCTGTTTTGTGTGCGTTTTTGTAAGCCACGCTTCTGTTTTCACTAGTTTACATTGTATATGCCACGTTTAGAAAATGCAAAAAAGCAATAGCTGGAAAAACGTTCAATGTTAAATCAATCAAGACGATCCTGTAAATATAATGCACATGAGTAAATGTATACGAATTGTCTGTGTTTATTTGCTGTTAATATTCATTTGGAGATTTACATCTGAAGTGCAATGTGCTTTCGTCAAACTCACTTGCTTGTGTTAAGATATTTATTTTACTGCTATATTCATTTGTGTATCATATGTGAGATACGAAATAGATATTTTAAACTGAATAAAAACGTAGGTAACGCGATATGGTAGAGAGAACGATATCATTCAAAAAGTTCCGTCAAACATATTATGCTTTATAATGCGTAATAAGATTTCAATTGATGCTCTATGATCATGAATACTATCAATTTGGCTTCCATATCTATAGTTTTAGTGATTTGAATAAACAGTATCGTTGGACGATAAGTATAGGTTATAGGTCTATATTATAGGAATAAACAAATTTATTGCGAGGGAGCGTTAGCGAACCGATGCAATATGTTTTTTTTATTTCTGTAATATAGACCTATAACCGGCTTACAGTTTTTCCATATACAGACAATATTTGTATTGAAATATATAGAGATTTAGGGCGGAGCTTAGCTCTGTGATGTCACAGTCTTATTTATTGGAGAAATAAGTGAAATAATTATTTTCTTAATGGAGATATTGAGTCAATATGGAGAATGCAATTAGCTTTTTTGAATGAAATAGGGGCATTTGATTGGATTGGAAAGTAGGGCAAACTGTAAGTCCAAGTGCAACAAACGATATAACTGCATTTCATGTTTGTTATATGTTGTTGAAACACTATTTGCTTTATTATGCATAGTCTGAAAGTGGCCATTTCTATTATGTTGAATGTACCTCTAAGGTGTTATTTCACATTTCACTGTGCTGAAATATAAAACTTGTTAGTTGGATGACTCTCTTCTGAATTTGGTCAAATGGTTCCGCTTCCCTGCGCCAATGGCCATGAGTAAACATTAAAATGGAAAAATCGGTAAACGCCATCTTAATTACATGGGAACAACCTGAAACAATAGGAAAATTTGAAAAAAGAAAATAACTGCACAGACATGTTGAACGAGTGGTGAGCGACTACATCTGCATAATAATGCCTTTCACTCAATCCTTCATAAGAGCTAATGAAATAATCACGAAACTTTATCTCTTTTACCCCTTAACAAATATGTATCAAGGTTCATAAAATATTCGCTAAATGTGTTAAAAGTCTTTAAAAGACATCTCATGATTTTTACTGATCCTCTATCTAGATTCAAAAAAATAAAATTACCACATACTATAAATGCTGTTTTCGAAGCTCTGCATCAAACACGGATGTCTTTCTTCACATGGATGGTAGTTTAATAGGATCTGATTTCGATCGATTAATGTTTTAGCTTCATTCAGTTTGTCCCAGTAGATTCCGAGTTAGGCTTTGGACAAAATGTTTTCGAAGAAAATTAAAGTATAATAGGACTAAGAGTTATAAGCCCTCCTTTTTGCACAGCTTCACAGTACAATCTAAAAATCTTCAAAATTTCAACTATATCACTTGAATCGTTTTTCAGAAACTATGCCTTAAATGATGTCAGAACGTGAATATAATTGGGCTGTCACATGTATAATACAGTTATAATTATTGTGCTGTGCACATCTTCATATTGCCATTTATCATTCTTGTAAGTTTCAATAAAATTCTTTTATCAGTTTAATAGTTCTGCCCCGGACAAAATTTGGTATATTATAACTTTAAAAAGGTTTGAAAGGGAGATGACTTCTTATATTTCTTGCGCTGGGAACAATTTCCTTAAACCATCTAATATTCTTCCAAGTTTCATTCAGTTCCTTTCTTGTGGTTTTCGAGTTCACCTCCATACAATATTTCATGGAAGTAGAATAAGAGGAAGGGAAGAAGAAAAGCTACAAAATAATACAGTATAAATATCTCCCCGTAAGTGAAGAAGAAAAACGAATGCGACCAACAAAATTTCAAACTGCATTTTTTTGTTCGGCATCTAGACTAACTGTCTAAGTGCATCCATTAGAAGTTGTTACTGGTGATCTCAGTCTAATCTTTGACAGACTCTTGCCTAAAACTGAAAAGAAAACCATCTAAAAACGATGAGAAATGACATTCGGTCATCCCCATAAATGCCATTCATTTCACTATAGATACCTTTTGCATAAGTGGTCCTTAAAATACGCCCGAAATATTTTTAAAACCATTTTAAACGGACATGAGTGCATCAATAATTGAAAGCGTAAATAGATGACACTGTCAACGTTTTTCGTTGTTTGCATTAATTTAACAAATCAAATGGATTTTTCAAGTGAACAGGGCGCTTGCAAAAAACTTTAAAAAAAAAACACTTATAAATTGTTACAACCGTGTATTGCTCATATATTACTCATGTTATTATTTTGTATGGATACCAGTGTTAAAATAAATTTGCTCATATTGTAGATGACAAAAGGTATAAATAGGAATTCTCAGAAGTTTGTGAAAAATCCAAAGAAGACTGAAAAAGTTCACTGCGTTTGTTTTGTTTTTGACATGTCGACGAGTCCTTCAACGTTACCAGAAAATGTGCGGAAAACATTACAGTTACTGCTACGGTGGCTGGGAAACAGACGTGAGTGAACACCTTTTTTAAGTATAATGACTTAAACACTATAAAATTAACATAGTGACGGATCACGAAAAAATATGTATAGATTTTTAATAAACATGAAAATCGACAGCCCTTTTATTGCATATTTGATGTAGATACTTTTTTTCTGTATATATGTCTATATGTCGGTATTGAAAACCTTTTGTTGATACAGTAGTCGGAACGTAACAGTTGTCACACTGAGTGCACGATACACGCACGATACACGCACGATACACGCACGTTACACGTACAGTTAATACACGGTACACGATTCAGAACGATACACGATATGAATGATATACGAAGCGCACGACCAATTAATTACACAATAGAAAAAAGACTTCAGTCTGTAAGTTTCAAATGTCCACAGTTTACTTAGGTGCGAAATAATTTAAAGTGTCAAATTTGAACACATGTGAGTGACTTCGGCAGGGTATTGATCCTGAGGTGCAAGAAAGTAGGCGTAAAATTGAAGTTAATTGCTGTCAACACGTTTATTTAGAGCACCACTACACGAAAGACACGGTCCATTTGTTTTTTGACATCCAAATTAATTATGTTTTCAATAATTATTCATAGTTTTTAAGTAAATTCGTGTGACGATTATTTTTATAAGGAATACGAGGATTACCCTAAACAAGAAGGTACTGTCCAATTATCTTATTATTTTTTGCTCGGACTTTAAATGATTTTGTAAAACTATTGTTGATTTGTCATATTATCTTTATCTACCCAATAAATAACTTGGTTACATCATATCATATCATGGTGTTTCGGTGCAGACATGGAATTAAAAAATAGGCATCTATTTTCATTTGTTTTAGCAGGTATGGCTTACAGTTCAGTGTACTGTTGCAATAATATGAGATTGCAATTTTTAATTGTGTGCAGTTCATATTGCATGCGATCTATCATGTTAAAACGAACGGCATTAAAATAAAAAAATAAATATGAGAAAATACCCCACCCTGTTCATTTCGAAAGTAGTTGATGTTCCCTGTCCTCTTATAATTCATAATGAATTTCCTTATGCCTTGTCTACTGCACTTAGGAGAATGCCGTGACAACAACAGTTTAGATATTCAGGAGAAATTATGTCCTTTCCGCCGATAAAATAGAATTAAATTTCGTTTTCCAGGTGTTAACTGTCTTCGACCTGTACCGGAAGTCATTATTGCCCGTATTGCATTGATAAATGAAAAATAATACAATGTGAAGTCAGCACTTTGTTTCTCTTTGCGGAGATATACACGCATAGTCAAACAATTCATGACTGAATAATACCGTATAGGCCTATCGTGCATCGTGTACCGGGAATCGTATATCGTGTATCGTATATCGTGTATAGTACATGGTGCACGTTGCACGATGAATGATACGATATGATACACGAAGTACGATTGAAAAAATACACGATGAGCGCACGCACGTTATACGCACGTTACACGCACGATATACTCAAATTTTGACATCTGTTACGTTCCGATAACTGTAAATGGAAATCGATTTTTATCCCCGCCAAAGCCGGACGAATTTTGTTTTGCGTTGTCCGTTCGTCCGTCCGTCCGTCCGTCTGTCTGTCCTTGCGTCCGGTTCCATCACTATGAAAATAATAGGTAGAATTTTATGAAATTTAACATAAGTATACAATAGCATAATTTTGCGACACAAGCGCAACTTTCAAGATTGGCTTCGTATCTCAAGAGTTATTGCCCTTTAATTGTTATTTTCTCCTGTATTCAAAATGAAAACATTCAAATAATATTTATCTGCAACCGGTTACGAAAATTGCAATTGGCTCAAGTAAATAAATGATCACTCTTTCCAATATTCACCTCCAGCCCTTGGATTATTTTAGAAATGATGCCCTTAAGGAGATGCAGCACTTGTTTCAAATGTTCTATATAGAAAATAAAGGTTTTTTAGTTTTCTGAAACTTATCGTCCTGATTTAATTCGACTTACAACAGCTGAGTTCTGAATGACTGTAAGATGCACAAAAAGAATTACCCCTCAGATATAAGGCCCCAATAGGGTTATAAAATTTTTGAGATGCTTTTTTTCTGAAAAGGCTTGTCATAAATTCACTGAATTTGCTTGTAAACATTATGCACACCTCGGACCGCGTCTTGTTAGTTATATTAATTTCTCGATTATTTTCGCACTTGGTGGTTTATGCTCGGTTAATTTAGATTGATTTTAAAACAATAACGATCGTGTTACATGTAACACATATAAGAACATTTCGGGTAAGTGATATACAACATGTATTTGTTTTGCTTAATTAAAGATATTTCTTAAGATTAATAGTTTTAATTTTCGCGCAGAGCACTTGACAAAGTGTTGACAGAAAAACCTTGTTAAGGAACTGAATTCGTTTTTAGGTGTTCCTTTTCTTGCCATCCTAACAAAATGTGACTTGTGTGATGAAGACGAGGTTATGAGAGATCGTATGAACCAGCTCATGGAAACATTTGGATTTAGACGAAGCAAACTATTTCGGGTGATTAACTACATAAATGAAGACAAAGTTGTTCCTGAAGCTGATGCATTACTTATGGGTAAGTTAGAAGTCTTAGGGTTTGTCGAAATGCTCACTCAGTTGAATAAAAATGTTTATTATCTGTTCATTTGAACAGCTATCTATATTTATTACTTTTCACATTATGCTTATTATACAATATACTAATTTAAATTGGTATTTTAATAGTTGGCATGATTCTACATCACCAGCCTTGATTTCTGCAATTACTAATGTTCGTAAATATACGATAGGATTCAGAGACCAAAGCCGTACATCAAAGGGTTACATAATATATTGCAACATAGGTGCAACACTTTTCTTTCTTTACCTTGCAAATACGGTAAAACAATTTCAGAATATGAAAGAGTTATTAAGGTAGTGATGTGATCCAGCAAAATGGGTTTACACGAGTTGAGTGACGGATCATATGAGCATGACATTCAAAAACGATATTTCGTAATACTGTTTAAGATTACGTGAGTGACTTGAGCCGCTAAAAAAGATATTTTAGGGATACATATTCACTGTTGGGTAATAAATATAACTACATGTATTTGCAGATGTGAAATGAACTTTTCAGCAGTTTGAATATTCAAAACGGCAGTTTAGGGTTTTGATTGAGTTGGTTAATAGACGTGCCTGTTTGTAAACCAGTTAACACATTCCATTAAATAAATAAGCATTTTCTTTCTTCTTACATGACTATTTGTATCGGCCTATTACCAAACCTTGTCACAGTATATACAGACATAACATTTCTAAACAAAAATCACGAACCAGAGTGTCACTAGTAATTCTCAGTTTCTAACCTATGTCAGACTAATCGAAGTATTTAGGAGTTGTTCCTTTTGAAATGACAAAAGTTTGCAACTGTCAGTTTACTATATGTATCTTAGAAATCCAGTGTGCTATGTTCAATAAATCAACTTCAATGTATTCTGTTAATTTTCTGACTGTTGGGACTGCTTGTTAAATACATGTCTATAACCTTTTGTAGAATTGTAGCTAAGGAAAGATTGCTCCGACCTTGTCGACTGAATAAAAAGTTCAGTCGTACGGGTCCAACACCATTACATCATGATTTGAGTTCTCAGAATGTTTTTAACCAGTTGACAGATTTCAAGAACACATGACTAAATGTTCACACAAGTATTACAAGTATTTGATGCATTCCTTTCTAACCTGTTCACATGTATATGATCTGTTTTGTTTCATTTAGTGACACACGCATAAGTTAATAACATGATATTTTAATAACAGTTCATTTCAACTTGTTTACAATAAAATCCAACATGAGTCACAGCGCATTCGGCATTAATCACATACAGTGATTGCACTAGTTTTTCAGTGTTATTGATGACACAAATGTACTACTTACAAAAAGTAAAGGCAGTCAGTGTAAACAAACTTTAAAATGCTAGAAAAAATATATTTTAAAAACATAACAGACATTTTATGTGTTATGTTTTCTTTTCGTTTAACAGTTTAGACAAAAATGGCAGCTTTCATATTAAATAACATGTGTCGCAATGCGTTGCCAATTCTTGCAAGAAATCCTTACTATGCCTTGAAAATTGTTTAAATAAATGTCATTTTCTGTCATTGCATCTTCCTTCACCGATGACTGATGCCTTATTTCTATCTTTAGTTACTAAGTAGACATCTCCGTAAAACCATACTGCTACAGTAATTTAGTGTTTGCATACAAAAGACTATTCGCAGATGAAGGATGATGTTTCAAGACTTTTTAGCATTGTCATGTAACAGGTTAATATAATTAAAGCTCAGCTGTTGTTATAGAAATAGAATGCAGATTACATTGGTATTCTTTGTTTTAAATGCAAGCATTACAATACGCCTCCTTAAATATTGTAAAGAGAATGTGCTCAGGCAAGTGCAGCTTTACTTAGCTTAGGATAAATGACGATCTATAATATTTGAGCTAAGTTTGTTCAAATATATATTATGTGCCAGCACTCGAAGCAAATTTAATTAAACTTAGAAAATCTATTTTAGAGGCGTTCAGTGAGATTCTTAGACTCGGAAAGGAGTATTTGGATAAGAGCGATGACGAAGACACTGATGAAAGTGACGAGGCATGATATTTATTATACATCTGAACGTAGTTTGCAACTAAACATATGCTCTGTAATAATACAATACCTGCATTGAATTAATATTTCACGTTGACGTAATTGTTACACATATATCTTGAATTAATATATGTCCAGTTCTTTTTTCTTGATCTCAGAAAATCGCGCTTGCTAACGTTTTTTCTGAACAAAAATCAGTTTCCCAGGTGGAATGACAACCGTAATCAATACACAAATGGACAGAAGTTAGAACAAGCATAAAGGACACAGTGAGAAAATTTATCCCATCGGCGGTTACATGGATAAATATCAAAATGCTATGATCTTTTTATTTCATTGTAACAATTTAACATGTTAGACTGTACCTGATTAATTTGATCTTTTAACTTAGATGTAGTTGTAGCAAATCAATATGAATTGATCAATTGAATTATTGTCTTTACAGTTATCAAACGCTTGCTTTTGTGTTTCACGGACCCGTTTTAATTCTATTCAAATGTTATATGATATTATATACAAACTTATTGTTTCAGTTTGTACATAAAATTGGCTTTGTAATGAAATTACAGTATCATTTCCGTCATGCTTCATATTTCTCTTTCACAGGGACAAGTGTCTGGAGCATTACCCTGAAGATAAAAAATAGGAATATTACTGCATGTTGCTAAACTATTTACCAATTAAACAATCCATATATTACAATAGTCTGCATTGTAGTTGTCATTCGACAGAAAAAAGGTTGTAAAACGTGTGTGTATCATTGAAACATGTATATACATTTACATGTATATGTGCTTGCATATTATTTACAAATTCGTTTGTATCTGGGAACTGTTGAAGCTTTTTAACTGATTTTTCTATCAAATATATTAAAACGTTGCAAGAAATTGTTTCACTGATATAAATATTTTGTTAAACAAAAAGTCCCTATTTTCCTATATTGTATTTTAGAACTTTTCTGATTTGGGATTTGTATGCATGTTCACATACAAACTTTCTACTATTATGTGTTTCAATGATCAGAAATAAGCACTTCAAATATTTGAATGTGGAGATTTAGGATATTAAAAATGAAATAATCTAAATGTTATAACCGGTTTAATTTGGAAATGCCACGTAAATTGAAGTGAATATGGTTGCTTTATTCCTCATATGTCAGAAAGATCAAATGTTTCCTTTGGTTCTACATTTTTATAAATTTCGAAATATCCACTCGTTTTGTCTTTTTATGGATTCAGAACTGTATTTATTGCACCTCATAATATTATATTTTAATTTATTGTTCTATTATCGTCTATATCGTCATTATTCGATCCGTAACCGTTGAGTTTTACAAATGTTGTTTTTTAATGTTCATTTCAAAAGCCAATTGCAGAATCTGTGTACTTGATAATATAACCTTTGAATTTATTGTTGATCACTAGTCTGATGAAGAAATGTTAGACTTATTTTAATTCATGTTTCATTTTATTATATTTTGCACGAGATATGTATCATATAATATTGTGTGTTTAATCCACTGAAAAACCGTTTTCGAATGATCCGATCCCTCTAATTTTGGGATTACATATTTCTATACTCATTTCCCAAATGTCTAAATACGATTTTAACTGAAAATACGACAGATTGATTCAAAGTCAAGTGGGTATGATAAAAGTTTTACTTATAAGTCATATAAGAAGTTGTATCGTGCTTTAATACATTTGTAACAACATTCGTTGTTTCCCCTTGTGTACAGGGGAGACAATCAAAAAATGTTATTCAAGAAACAGAAAAAAAATATGCATTTCTTTTATATACTCTACATTACTCCTGATAGGCGACGGAGAATGTATATGTTTGGATCTGTTCTATGTGACTAATAGTTGTCCACTGTGGTGCTTTTAAAACGAAATAAATATATTTACTTTTTGCATTTACATTTTCCTTTTTCCCTATAACAAACGAAAACAATGAAGAACATAAAGTATCCGCAAAATTTTCAAAGTTTAATCAGTTATTTAAAAAAAGCTTTTTAATATCCCATGGTTATTAAAAGAAAAATATCAAACTTCAAAACGAACTTTCGAAAAAAGTTTTATTCGTGATTCATTTCATATCAATTAGCATTAATTTAATTACAAACTTGTGATATTTTCCTAACTTCATGCGTGTAAGCAATAACAACGAAATGGTGAACTACTTTTAATAAACTCAATCTAGCAAAAATTAAACTTACAGATGTAGCCCTACCCTGCTCTTTTGTTTTTTGTTATTTTTACCCAAATAGCCTTTATTGTGTTTTTATTATATATGTTTAAACTACCATAAAGCCCTGTTAAGCATTTTACCAAAACCGCTGATAATAAATTAATACAACCACGTTCACTTTGCTTTTTTGGTACATATAACATGTTCATATATATCTTAAACCTTTCAATAATTCAGTACATGTACACTGCAAATAATCATTATCATCATGCATAGCCCCTAGAAACACATATCAAACTATTTTGATAGGAACATGTGTTATGATTAAGCTTTGTTCAATCATGAAATAGAGTGACAACATTATAAATTGTTATCAAGTTGAAATAAAATATCATTTTATTGACGTCATCGTATAAACAAATAGTCGTCCCAGTCAATAGCAACGTTGTTAACTTCATAAATGTTCTAGGGCCAATTGAATGTACTTTGCAAATGATACATACAAAACGGAATTTTGTTCTGCCACACCGTATTTGATGGTTGAATAAAGACATATTTAAAGATATTTTTGACAGAATATTTATAGGTATATAATAAATATTGTTACGCCGGCGGAGAGCCTACCAGTCCCCGGGTACAACATTGACATAGTAGAATATGCGAGTATAATAGTTCTTCATGGAGGAATCCTTTAAGGAGTCCTGTAGTATAAGTTCTTGTAGATTAAGTTGTAGTCAGGATAGTTTAAGTCAGGGAAAAAGCCGATGGACAGTTTACACACCTTTTATTCTCTCACTCATTCATGAACAAATCAACATCTGGTACATAGCATTTCTCAATACATGTATAGAATATAGGATATACATGCATAACAAGAATTGTAGTTTAAAAAGGGATTCTATATAGAAACCACTCCAGTTGATGGGGACGGTTTATTTCTGTCATAAATTTGGCTGTAGTTCATCTTTTAAGTATAATATATTTCTAAGGAGCTTTGAACTCATTTTATTTATGATATATGGTTATTTGATGAATCTGGGTACTACCTCTCCAGATGGAGAATATCTATCAGCCATAGTGAATAGAGGTGTTTACTCTTCAAGATGGACAATACAATTGACAACAGTCACAGGAAATCCTGGAGTTTATATACCTAAAGGTCATGACCCTAAAAAGTACTTACATGTATGATGACGACAAAAATCTACCCAGATGCGTCACATACCCTACCCAGATGAAGTCACTGTTTATCCAGATACAGAACGTGCTAAACAGGAAATAAACAGTCCAAAATGGCGGATGTATTTAAAATAAAAGGAAACTTACGAATTTCCAATAATACTGGATTAATAATATGATGACAGGTAAAATTTAACAATACAAACGTAGTTTACACTGCAGCATTATAAAGCCAAACAACTGGTTGCCAAATATATTGAGTTTAAGTAATTTCCAGATAGAATAAACAAGCATATGGCATTTGGACGAAATGAACTTCGTTACATTACACCCCATCCTGAAAAGGATTCAGTCCCTGAATCAAGAAGGTAAGTATGATTTAAATTACAATAATTCAAGTAGGGGAGGACACAAACACTAAGGAGAGTCCATTTCGTACAGATAACAAAATAAAAAAAGAGACACTGCACATTTGCACATAAACTGTACATTTACACCCTGTATCGTAACTATAATTCCTTGAGTTATTCAATGGTTAACAAATTAGTCAACTTTAACATTATAAAGAACATTTACCTCATGAATTTCAACAAAAACCTTAAATAGCTCAGAAATATTTTATGGTTGGCATGAACCTAAAAATTTCTCAAAATTTACCAGACATATAATCTCTGACTTACTACCAGGTTTCCTTACACAAAATATTACTTAAATACATATTATTTTGATTAAAGATATTTTATAAAACAGTTACGATAAAGCGAATTATTTAAATGCATTTACTCTAAAGATTTATATTCTTTAACAGACATTCCGACTCGGACTCATATACTGTTAATAACATTCAACAACAATTTTAATTAAGAAATAATAAATGCCTCCCTGTATTTTATCGTTGAATAAAATATAGTCAGGAATTTGGATGCGTAGTAATTAAATCACGAGTGCGTAGCACGAGTGATTTAATTTTTCGCATCCAAATGACTGACTGTATTTTATTCAACGATAAAATACAGGGAACAATTTATTATTTCGATTCTAACACGTAATTTTCTTTGAAAACAATGCCGAACTTTATTTTACGCGTAGTAGTTCATCAATGTAACCTTAAAACGCGAGATACGATTGGACGCGCTTGTTTACATACGTCACGTCGTAACGTCATTTACGGCACGTCGTCCTTGGAAAAACGTGCTGTATTTTATCGTTTAATAAAATACAGGCTTTTCCCTATATGTTTATATAGGAAAAGCAGCCGCCTGTGTCACAAACACAATTTTGTATTCAGTCAAGAAGTAACAGTTCATATATCTAATCATTTGTATGAACCATCTTGTTTGAAATAAACAATTTAAGTTCTAATAACTCCCTTTTATGTAGAACAACAATTATTATGTGTCATCCTGTAAATAATCTACAAAATTGTACTACATGTATTAACTTACATCTTGTACAGTATGAAAATATACCTATGTAATTGTATAATGACTTTATTTTGTTCTAGGTTATGTGAAGTAATGCAGAGTGATATGTTACACATCTTCATTTAAGTACTGGTATGATCATTATGGTGAAGATAATCTGGGGCCCTCAGAGAACTTCCAGGCTTAGGTAATTATAGTATGGTAAGTCATATTCTTATGATCTGTATATAATACATGTACACGCACGCTTATAACAAATAAATGGTGAGCCATAAAAAAATAAATAATGTACCGGTATTTAATTAACATGTGGTTAGATAACTAGCAAAAGAGGCTACTGAGGGCCGCTACCTCCTCAGCACTTGATGGTGGAGTTGATCCACTGGGACATCCGCGTCCCCCATCAGTACTCTACGCTACCGCAGACATCTGACAGCCGGGTACCGCCACGGAACGGACAAGTCATGTCTTGACAATAATACCAATCTTGTTCAATCAATATATAAGTATACTCAGTCACACTCCATGCTGAAGACTCAACTACACCTAACTAAATGTACCTCGAGTTAATGTGTTTATATTGTATAACTTTCTGTCAAAGAGATACATTACAAAACATTATTTTTCTTAAATTATCATAAACATTATGTGTACTGGATTAACTATTAGGGGTGGAAAATTCCACAGCTGAACTTTCGGACAGGTGGTCGCACTGATCTCACAGAGAATCATTTGACATAATAGTAATGCTGGCAGTCCAAAGCACATAATTTCTTATACATTCAAGTGATTCCAACACAGCTCAACAAAAAAAATTGTTGGCTACAAAATATGTAAGTATGAGGTGCACCTTATAGTAAAGCGGAGGCTCAAAATATTACTAAATAAAATATCACCAACAACAATAGTATTTTACTACGGTATACCTAGTCCTTAAAACTTGTAACATGTTTGAAGGTAATGAAGATAAAATTCATTAATACTTTTACTTATTTCTTTATTTAGAAATGTCAAATGGATGCATTTCCCCCGAAAAGTAGAGTAAAGGTATAAGGTAAGGAATATTTATAGTAAGTATTTTGTAGGTATTTGACATTTCTTTACATACATTGTAAGTACAAGTTTCGGTCTTAAACTAACTATAAGTTTCTATGGATTTGTTTACAGTAATTTTTTCAGTTCTTTGATCAGCTCTTTCATGTTGTGAAAGTTTGCTTCCATGAGTAATTCCTGGATTGTTGTTCTACTGGATGGATACAGTTCCTTGGGGATTTTGCAGTCATTTCGAAGAAAGTTCAATAGAAAACGAAAGTGTAGTGGTTCTCTGTCAATGAAGATGGCATTTTTGTGTTTCATGACCGGTGAGGTTGGTTGGCACATTTGTGACAAAACAGAATACGGGCTATTGTATAAAGTGGTTGTTGATGTGTTGAATATGGTTCCGCCAATGTTAGTTGAATATAATTTTCTTGCTGTTTTTGAATTAATATAAGTGTGTCCATTACTGTTTCTGTTTTGAAAGGGTCTTCATTATCCGAGTCATAGTCACTGAAATCGTCAGGTGTAGGTGTGGAAGGTTGATCTAATGTCTGAATAATTCTGGTGTCACTAAGGTTGTATTCGGGTTCCCATATTTCGGTAATGATGTCGCTTTCGAAAGTTGGTTGTTTGACTGAAGTGTTGATGTTGGTGTCTTTGTTGTTAATAATTGAAAAATTTGTTTTGTTGTTCAACTTCCTGTCGCTGAGTATTTTTGCATTTTTCTGGGCAGTGTTTATAATACCGTCTGGTTTACACAGTTTGTTCATTGTTTTTGTGTTTTCGGATTGTTGTTGTCTTTGTGTTTCTTCATTATTCTTTTTATTCTTGTTGTCTGATTCTTTTCCTTTGGTTTGTATTTCTCTGTCATTATTTAAGATTTCACATTGTGTTTTGTCTTCATTAACTATGTTATTTGGTTTAGTGGTTTCTTTTTGCTTTTTCTCATTTATCGTGTTAGATCTATAATCTCTGTACCTGTTTTCTTCACTTTTCTGTTTACTGCCTTTCTTCCTGTTTTCATTATTTTCCTTTTGTCCCTTATTCAATTCTATATCTAGTGTACTTCTTTTATCATTTTTCTTGTTTTCACTGTCATCTCTTTCTTTCTTGTTGTATTCATGATCATTATTTCTTGTATCTTTTGCATTTGTGGATTCAGTTTTTCTCTCTTTTTGATTGAATTGTTTGTTTTCACTGTCTTTCTTTTTGTTTTCAGGGATTCTGTCAGCTTTGTTTTTATGTATAGTATCTTGTTCCTTTTTCTCGTGTCTGCTGTCTCTACTTTGTTGTATGAGTTCAATGTTTCTGTCAATGTTCACAACTTCTTTTTTCATGATGGAGATTATTCTTATTTTCTTTGTTTTTGTTCGCACTGCTATTTACTTTATCTTTGATGTGGTTGTTTTCATGCTTGTTGTTCATCTGTTTATGTTTGTCTTCTTTTTGTTCATTTGTTTGTTTTTTAACGTTTTGATTATTTGCCTCTTTTGTTTTTACGATTGAGGGCTCAACATCTTCTAGTTCGATTTCCGAATCGGATAGGTTCAAATCTTCCCATAAGTTGGTTTCTGTAGTTGTTTTTTTCTGTTGTTTCTGTGGTTTTTGGTTCTTAGATAATTTTGGTATTTTCCATCTTCTTTCGGGACTTTTTGGTGATTTAGCTCTTTTGTGGACCTTACTTTTAATACCCGTCTTGGTCTTGGTCTTATTTCTGGTATAAATAATTTTGGAGTATATTTTCTTCCTCTTCTCAAATCGTGGGTGGCCCTTTTTGTTCCATATTGGTAGGCTGCATCCTCTGCTTCTTTTCCTTTTAATTTAGAAATTTTGTTGTTTGGTATGAACTGGACCCTCGAGGCATCTATACATGTATAGGGAGCATTTTCACGGCTGAATGTTTTACGGCAGCTAATGCTCATAAAACAGTGGCCAAAACGTCTCTCTAGCGGATGGCATTTGGTCTTCTTGGATATGTGTTGACGCATAATCTGCATATCCAGTCATCTCTCTGTAAGTATATAGGAGAGTTAATCAGATAATTGGTTAGGTTGTGACATCATACATGTTTATTTATAAATTTGTGCAAAAGTCTGGTAGTTACTATAAGGTATTATAGTCTTAACGGACATCTGACATAATTACAAGTATTTTCAGCAAATATACGTTATGGTGTTGATCTCTTCTGTTAAATTGGTGTTACATGTATATATGCCGATCTGAATTTGGCTCATTTCAGTTATAATGTGGCATTGAATGCACCACCCACCAGGAATGTACAGCTAGGATGTTTTGGAGTGGTTTCTGAAGGTTCATCATATACCAGTAAGTCAAGACAACAGGTACATGTAACAGTGTAATCTTTATTACATTTATAATGTATACAATAACAGGTAACATTGTCTGAGTAATTCTTCTGTTAAAGATAATCACTTTGCTTAAGCAGTGTCATGGAACCACGTAGGTTTGTTTTCTCCCCTGTAGGGTTTTAGTATGTCATGGTGAACTATCAGTGCTTTCGAGGTAGATTTCTCTTTCATCTCGTACAAAACTTCACCGTATTTCTGTGTTATTACATTGTATATAGAGTCCTGTCCATCGTTTCTGTAATTTTTGGCTAATTTTTCTGTATCGGCGAGGGTTATAGTACCAGACAGCATCCCCCACTGAACAATGTATGATACATTTTCTCCTATCATGGATGTTTTTCATGTTCACTGCTGCATGTTGTAGGTGTCTTCTTGCTATTTCATGAACAGTTTCTAAGCAATGTTCTAGATTTATTACATAGTCTGTAGTTGATTTAGACATTTCATCTACTGGTTTTCCCACAGCCAAGTCAATTGGGGGGTTCATCTCTCTTCCAAGCATCATTAAACTAGGGGTAAATCCTGTATTTTCATGAACACTAGAGTTGTAGGCCATAGTCAAGAGGCTTAGATTTTCATGCCAATTTTTCTGATTTTTGTCTGCAAATGCAGATATCATGTTTTTTTAAGTGCGGTTGGCGCGTTGAATCATACCATCCACACTTGGTCGTCCTACTGTTGATCTTGTCTGGTAAATGCCTAATAGGGTGCACATTTCCTGGAACATTTTTTATTCAAAGTTTGATTCTCTATCGCTGAATAATTCTAGAGGGACACCCATGGCATTCTCAAACCGGTTCACTATCTTCTTTGCAACATAGCTGGCCTCTATAGTTTTCAAGGGTACGGCTTGTTGTGGGGTTCGTTTTGGGGAGGCTGCGTTTTTGGTACGTGGCATTCCCTGTTTGATATTATTTTTGTTTTTTTGTTTGTATCCATTTAGAAAAAACAATCACCTATGACTAGTATGTATTTGTTTCCTTTTCTAGAAACTGTGTAAGGCCCTTGAATGTCTACCGCTATTCTTTCTAAGGCATGACCTACTTGATAAATTTGCATTGCATCTTTGGCTTTTCGGTTTTTTTTTAATGTCACATTTGAAGACAAATGAATACAATATAGTTTTCTCTTGGTGCTCTGCCTTCTGCAAAGGCATTGAGTACATACGTTTTTTGGTTCTCAAGGTTTGCTTTTTATATATTCATACACGAGCATTTTTGTGTTTTACATACCATGCCTTTTGTTTCCATTGCGTGTGTTAGAGATTCAGGGATTACTTTTATTTACACTGTCCTGTGACTTTGGAACATGGTGGGGGTAAGAGTGAGGTTGGGTGCGCACCATAAACCGGTTTAAGCTCCCCAGTGGTGTTTTTGCCACTGACCGTTCCAAGGCGGTGCCCCACTGTGTTCCTTTAATTGTTCGTTTTGTCCTCGTGTGTTTGCTTTGTATGCTAGTGTGTGTTGGTAGTGTATATGTGTGTGTGTACATGATTGTGTGTGTGTGTCGTGTGTGTGTGTGTGTGTGTGTGTGTGTGTGTGTGTGTGTGTGTGTGTTGGTGGTGTGCACTTCTGGGTGATGTGGGGCTCGTTTTGGGGAGGCTGCGTTTTTGGTACGTGGCATTCCCTGTTTGATATTATTTTTGTTTTTTTGGTTGTTTTCTTGAACCGAAAATGTCGCATGTCTTACACCAGGTTTCAATGTCTCGTCTTAGAAAGCACCAGTGGAATCTTTGTGATATTTTGTGGAAAGTTTTCTTTATGCCTAGATGTACGGTACAGTGCATTTCTTTGAATATTGTCTGCCGTAGTAGTTCTGGGATTATTATAACTTTACGTATGGTATTATGTTCAGTTTGTACTTTCTGGTAAAGTATGTCATCTTCTAATGTAATCATATAGAAGTTTGACCAGTAGTGTTTCGATACAACATTCTGTTTGGAAATTTCTTGCCAACTTGGTTTTTGATCATTGTTTATCCTCTGTCTTACTTGGCTGAGGATTGGATCATTCTCTTGTTCGGTTTGTATTCTTTCCATAGTAATGTAGGACGTTATGTCTGTCGTACAGTTGTCTATGTGTATATTCTTATTGTTAAAAACAAAAATAATATCAAACAGGGAATGCCACGTACCAAAAACGCAGCCTCCCCAAAACGAGCCCCACAGCACCCAGAAGTGCACACCACCAACACACACACACACGCACACACACACACACACACACACACACACACACACACACACAATCATGTACACACACACATATACACTACCAACACACACTAGCATACAAAGCAAACACACGAGGACAAAACGAACAATTAAAGGAACACAGTAGGGCACCGCCTTGGAACGGTCAGTGGCAAAAACACCACTGGAGAGCTTAAACCGGTTTATGGTGCGCACCCAACCTCACTCTTACCCCCACCATGTTCCAAAGTCACAGGACAGTGTAAATAAAAGTAATCCCTGCTAGGTGAATCTCTAACACACGCAATGGAAACAAAAGGCATGGTATGTAAAACACAAAAATGCTCGTGTATAAATATATAAAAAGCAAACCTTGAGAACCAAAAAACGTATGTACTCAATGCCTTTGCAGAAGGCAGAGCACCAAGAGAAACACCCTTAAGGGCCCGACGAAACAGGCCAGAGGACAGAAATCAAAACAGTTTCGTCCCAGCGGGATTTAAAAACTGCCCATCACAGAGTCCTCCCTTATCACACTTATCTGTTCGGGTTTTGCTTCTTGTGAAAATAGATGTTTAGTTTCGGCGCGTACACAGTGAGAGCAGTGTTTGTCGGAGCATGGTCTGCGACTTAATGAATCACAGTTATTATGTATTCTTCCAGGTCTGTATTCAATGGTAAAGTCATAGTTACCTAAGATTTCTAACCAACGGGCTAGTTGACCTTCCCAGTTTTTAAAGTTTAACAGCCATGTAAGGGAACTGTGATCTGTACGGATGGTGAAATGGTTACCATAGATAAAGTGGTGAAAATGTTTCACTGAGTCTACGACTGCTATTAATTCTTTACGTGTGGTGCAGTAATTTCTTTCTGATTTTGAAACACATCTTGAGTAATAACCAATTACTCTTTCTTGATCATCTTGTGTTTGAACAATCACAATCAAGGATGTATGGTAAGCTTTGAATTGGGTATGCCAAGATAGGTGTACTGGTGAGAAGTTTCTTTAATTGTAAGAATGCTTGTTCACAATGGTCGTCCCAAATGAAAGGTTTCCTTAGTTCAGTGAGATGATGTAAGGTTGCATGTAAAGCTATGGTTGCAAAATGTGGGACCATTTTTCTGTAATAGCTGCAAAGGCCTACAAATTGACGAATTTGTTTAGCATTTTCTGGTCTTGGCCACTTGGCAATACTTTAGTCTTTTCAGGGCATGCTTCAATTCCACTCTCACTAACCTTATGACCAAGGAAGCTGACAGATTTCTGGCAAAAACAGCATTTGGTGGGGCTAAGTTTGAGGTTGGGTGCGCACCATAAACCGGTTTAAGCTCCCCAGTGGTGTTTTTGCCACTGACCGTTCCAAGGCGGTGCCCCACTGTGTTCCTTTAATTGTTCGTTTTGTCCTCGTGTGTTTGCTTTGTATGCTAGTGTGTGTTGGTAGTGTATATATGTGTGTGTACATGATTGTGTGTGTGTGTGTCGTGTGTGTGTGCGTGTGCGCGTGTGTGTGTGTGTGTTGGTGGTGTGCACTTCTGGGTGATGTGGGGTTCGTTTTGGGGAGGCTGCGTTTTTGGTACGTGGCATTCCCTGTTTGATATTATTTTTGTGTTTAGATTTGCTTGTCTCAGTCGTTCGAACATTTGTCCAAAGTGTTTGATGTGGTCCTCAAAACTGCAGGAATAGCACAAGAGATCATCAAGGTAGATAAGACAGATTTCATAGTTAAGTCCTAGTAGAACGTATTCCATTAAAAGGTTAAAAAACAGCAGGGCTTGTAGCCATACCAAAAGGCATTATCTTCCATTGGTAGGTTTCTCCTCCTATGCTGAAACAAGTTTTTGGTCGATCTTTTTCTGCAAGAGATACCTGATGGTATGCCTTTTGGCAATCCATGCTAGAGAAATATTTCTTATTTGCTATGGATTCTAGTGATTGGTCTATCCTAGGTAACGGGTGTGAATCAAATTTAACTCTTGCATTGACCTTGCGAAAATCTATACACATCCTTACATATTTGTCTGGTTTTGGTACCATAACTGCAGTAGATAAACAAGGGCTTTTTGCAAGTTCTATCAAACCTTGTTTTAGTAATTTGTGTATTTCTTCTTCAGCTACTTTTCTTTTTGCAGGTGGAAGGCGGTAAGGTGGAGTTCTTACTGTCACCCGTCTCAATGGTGTATTCTACCAAGTTGGTTCTGCCAAGGTCATCTTCTGATTTTGAAAATACATCTTGGTAGTCAACAAGTAATTTCTTAAATTGTGCTTTTTGTGTCGACGTTAAGTCTGCAGAACATTGGTGAAATACTTCAGTGAGATGGTTTGGTAACATATTAGTTTCAAAGCTAGACCCCGCACTAGTAGTGTACAGTTTACTTCAATGTCAATATTTTCCTTAACTGGTTGTAGTGTGGCAATTTTTTGTATTTTTGTGGACCAGTTTTGGTGTATGATTGAAGTTGGAAGTCTGATGGGTATAAGCCCTTCGTTTGGATGTACCAAAGATGTTGCAACCAATTAATACTTCATGATTTTCAACAAATGTATTATGTGATTCCACAAGTCCACAATGTTCAGGGTTGAAACTTGATGATAACCGACCAGTGGTTATAACTTCAGTTTCAGGTGGAATTTCAACATCTTCAGTAACTGTGATGTAACAGGGATGGTTTTTGTTTACTACGCTGAAATAATAAATATTTTCTCCATTGAGTTTCATACATTGGTTATCAAGGAGTAGTTCACACTTTTGTGATGTAATAAAATCTCTGCCTAGAATACCTCCTTGTTGTATATCAGCAATAAATGTGGGGATGTCGAATGTTTGTTCACCTATTTTCATCTTGACAATAGCTCTGCCGTGAAAAGGAGCTTTATCCCCGGTTACACCAAGTAGTTGTGCATTTACAGGGGTGATTTTAGGCTTAAATTCTTTTGGCAATTTGTCTATTATTTTCTTCTGTAATATAGTTATCTTGGAGCCAGTGTCAATTAACATTTTAATAGGTTGGTTTTGTACTACGGTTGGTTGAAAATATCCTTCTTTACACGGAAGTTCTGTATCATTTAATATATGTGGCCCTGATTTTTCTGTCTTCCTGTTGGCCTCCAGAAAGACTTGTTCTCGTTTCCCGAAATATTGTTTGTTGGTCTGTTGTGAGCGTAAGTAGATGAGGACATATTACCTCTAGGCTCAGGGTTTGTATGTTGAAAGTTCTAGATCTATGATGTTCTGTGTTAAATTCTGGTCTTGAAAGGTTGTTGCGTGTGGATGGCATAGGGCGTTGAGGTGTTCTTGGATTGTTTGTAAACCTTTGAAATTGGTGAGTTAGTTTTTCAAGGGAATTACATATGGTTTCAAGTTTATCTTGGTTTTTGTCAAATTTTGTTTTGTCATCTGCTGTAGTAGCAACTGTAATGCTTGGGTGTCGTTGTTGATCTGCTGTCTTAAATGTCTCTAGTCGAAAAGCAGTTTGTTCAGCTTCTGATAGGGTCTTCACATTTGCTTCGTGCAGTTTGATTCTCATCTCTGCAGTCTGTAAGGCAGCAATAAAGCAGTCTATGGCAATAGTCTCGGTCCACTGTGCAGGAGCTTCTGGGTAAGCTTGGAGACTTAATGTTTTAATACCACGAGCTAGTTCTGAGATCTCTTCTCCTTCCTTTCGTACTCTTGTACGTAATTGGGTTCTAAAGACTTCAACTTTATTTAAACATCCGTATCGTTCAGTTAATTTCTTGACAAGGATATTAAAATCTTTCTTTTCTTCATTTGTAAGTTATGTGAGGAGTGATCTGGCACTGCCAGTTAAGGAGCTGGCTGGGTACGGACCAGTAGCTGTGTATTCCCAATGATTGATTTCGCATCAAATGTTAAATGAGTTGAGAAACTCAAAAAGATCTTCTTTCCCATGAAATTTAGGTGGTTTTATTGTCATGTGTGTTTTTTTCTCAGGAAATCTGGATTTATTTAGCTTGGGGAAGTCAACTTCAAGATCAGGTGTTTCGTCTCTACAGGCATATAAAGTGGAGTTTGAAGTACAGTACTGCCAACGGTAATTTTTACAACCGAACCCATCCGGAACCATTTAGAACCGCTACCGGACCGCGAACGAACCGGGAACGGACCGGACCGGACTGGACCGTTATAAACCGTTAGAACCCATTGTAACCGTTCACCGCAGTTAAAAATAGCATTTACCAACTGGAGCGAAGCGTTACTATGACAGTTGCCATCACGCGGCCATAAGCGTGAGAATTCACCAACCAGCATTTAGGAAGGCGTGACATGAAAAGCGGTTATCTGAAATCAGGTTTAAGACTCGATTTTATGTGAATGTTTAATTCGGCATATCTGTAGTTTATGACGGAAAGTAAAATCAACAGTATTAAATCACAAAACATAGGTATGCTAAACTTTGATGCTATAAACGTTAATGTCCTAGCCTTGTATATGTATAATAGAATCTAAATCACGATGAGACATACTGCAAAAAATGGCAGCTGGCAGTCGATAAGTTTTTAAAGTTTTTAACTACAGTTCGGTTGTATCCGTAAATAAAGGACAGGGTCATAAATCATTGATTGTCGATTGTACTTAAATATTGCACTTGAGATATTGAACTTGCCGCGTAAATTATGTTTTAATTTTTACAATTTTTACAAGAAGATAAAGAGCATTCAACATTATCATTCACATAATAATAACAACAATAATGATGATAAAAATGATAATGTTTTAGCTAGACAACACTATTTCATTACAGCCGCATGTTCAATCATTTATGAATCTAATGTAAATAGCGGATGCTGGAAATAGAATTTGTTGGTGGTAATTTTTGACAATAGTAACCCAAACCTAGAAATTCGTGAATTTTGTCATAATTATGGGAATGAATCTAGTGTACACTTGTTTGTTGTTGTTTTTGTTTTTTTTGACATTCGGCTGATCCCTTAACGCGTGCGTAATGTTTGCACGTGACAATTGTTGAAAATTGAAACCCTGTTATTTTCAATTGCAGACGCACACAGCAAGTCTGGTGCAAAAGCATAGTGTGCTTTAAACATGTAAATAGGCAGACCTACATGTCCCCGGTAAATAGTACGTCAACCTTTTTACATGTATATTGCGATCTTAAATTCCCAATCAGTTCTTCCTGATATGGTAAAGACTGACATTTGATTTCGGTAGGCTTTTTTAATTTGAGAAATAGAACAGTTTCCTTTTCAGAATATCAAAACATACTCTAGTAAACGCTTGATTTTGAATGCCTTAAAAAGTATGTGATTTTCATTTTCAAATCATACTTTTCCTTCAAAATTGCAGCTGGTTTGTAACATTATCTATATTGCTTAAAAACCTTACAGATGTTGTCAATAAATAGTCTGCACACAGATCAAACCTTGCGTGTTTTTTCTTCTCTGTTTGCTAATGTAATAATCAGTTTATTTCTTCGGGAAGAAATGAAAGACAAAAGATACGAGTAATAAGACTACCTGGTTTTTACCTGTGTATTATCAAAAAAAGCTTTGATCCCCGAAGAACCTATAAAATGACACCAATTTCAGCGGAGACTTTCACTCGAGACAAAGGGAAATGTTAAACAAAATAAAAGGTACCCGTGCAAGTGCTTCGAAATTATAATATATGGAATATTTTATGTCTTGCAAATTAAGATCAAAAGCTATTATTGATAATGATACTGAACATTTCATGAATCTTCTATATCCGGTTTCAATGAAAGGTTTTGCCTTTAAAAAAATAAAAAAGTAGATTCTAACCCAGTTTTTATTTTAGTGTAAAACAAAACCTAATATACAACTTTTTTAAGATCATGATAAATGTAACGTAATGTCCGGCCATAAAACTTATCGATGACCTGGAGCAGTAAGATCAATCACTCGGAAGTGTTCGGCCAGCCGAGCTCCGATCGTAAAATTAAAAACACATGCCTGTTAAACAAAACCTTAAAAAAAATAGACCACCCTCTTTATTACTTTATCTTTATATAAAATATATCATTTAAATGTATAATGAATGTTTAATTCATGTTTGTGATTCTAAAATAACTGTTATAATTTTTGAACAAATTGAAGATAAACTGCAAACTTTTTTTTTTAAATTGTCACATTTTGGGCGTTTTACTATATAGTAAAATGAGGGGTAGTGTTTTCAACTTAAAATAAGACCTAATTAATAAGCACAATTACAAAGTGGCGTGTATTGGCCCTGGCTGTGACACTTTTTCAGCCACATGTCAACAAGTATTCAAATTGAACGGGTGCATTGTACTTGTTAAATCTGAAGATTGATTTTATATGACTTATTTTCCTTGGTATCGTACATTTGGGTTTTATCGTTGGTATCGGTTTCCCAACTTGACCAACGCGCTCAGAAGAGGTTAATTATTTTAGATTTCGGAGGATAATGCAGGATGCTGAAAGCGTCCAAATCCCAGAGACACCCATGGTTCTTTTAACATTCCAGGTGTATAGCACTCAGGTTTAAGTCTCATCCGAAAGACTGTTAGTAATTGTAGTTGGGAGCTCCGGGAATCGAACCAGGTACCTCGAGATTATAAGTCTCGTGCTCTACCAATTGAGCTAACCGGGCTGACAATTTCCGTGCACAATGACATTTCTGCGACCAAACGTGGCTTATATCTTAAATGAATAAAAGCAAAAGTGCCATTAAATATCTTGCATATGCCAACAAGCCTGCATTTATAACTAAGTCTTCTTATTAATACCGAATGTTTTACCATTTCATGGTCCTAAAATACTTAATTATGATGGTAGTGTTGCGTTTGGTTGTGTATCTATATTGTATTTCGTATGACTATTAATATCATAATTTTACTTTTATTGTGATATTTTTTATTATAAGATTTAACATTATTATCATAAATACAGTGTATGCTTTATACACATGCTGAATACTGAGGGGTTCCCGATTCGATTTTAACGGATGTAGGGGCAATAAAATTGCGTAATCATTACGTAATTTTATGGCACGCGACTTCTCTAATCTGTGAGATATTGGCCTCTCGCCTAATTTGCATAAGTAACTGTGATTGACCGGAAACCCGTCAAGCGTTCAAAATTGAAGATTTTTTACTAAAAGGTTTTTTTTACATGTAACAAGAATATTAAACAAGCAACCTTTAAGAATGAGCATTTATTAAAATAAGATGAAGTATGGCAATTGTGTAAATGATTTCATAAGTCACAATTATCTTCAACAAATGAATTTAATACTGTGGAATGTAAGTGCACATGCCCAAGTACAAAACCTTACATCACTCCGATAAACATGAGAAAGAGATAGTCTCACTATTTCCACTTCGAAGGCAAACCGATTTTACAGCTTGACATTTTAGAATTGTTTGCCTTCTACGTCTCAGTTAGATGTGCAAACCCCCAACAAAATTCGTTCGGCACTTATAAACGCATTAACATCCAACATTTTAATCATTTATGATTTAACATGATATGATTAAGTTTAACAAGAAGACGCGGCAATGCCGCCAAAGCAGGTTTAAACAGCGCCTGTAGAAATTGTAGAATTAAAAAAAACAGTCATCTTGACTCCTCCCTATCTTAGTAACAGTGCCCTTGACCTTGACCTTTGTGACCAAATTGTTTTTCGCTACAATTTAAATACTATTTTTTTTTACATATTTAGTAACAGTGACCTTGACCCTAGTGACCTTGACCCCCCCCCCCCATTTGTTTTTGCTTAAAACAATCTAAAAACTAAAAATAAATAAAAATCTATTTTTAGTAACAGTGACCTTGACCTTGACCCTAGTGACCTTGACCCTAGTGACCAAAAGCTTCCTCTCCACGCAAGCTACCTACACACCAAGTTTCATTACAATTGGTCACTCCTAACTCAAGTTATTGAGTGGAAACCATTATTCTATTTTTAGTTACAGTGCCCTTGACCTTGAACCAAGTGACCCCTAATGCAATCCCAAGCTTTCTCTCTACACAAGCTACCTACACACTGAGTTTCATTGCAATTAGTCACTCCTAACTAGAGTTATTGAGCGTAAAATATTTTTCTATTTTTAGTTACAGTGACCTTGACCTTGACCCTACTGACCCCAAATGCAATCCCAAGCGGCGTCTCTACGCAAGCTACCTACAGACCAAGTTTCATTGTAAGTGGTCACTCCTAACTTGATTTATTGAGCGGAAACCATTTTTCTATTTTTAGTAACTGTGACCTTGACCTTGACCCTAGTGACTCCAAATGCAATCCCAAGCGGCGCCTCTACACAAGCTACATACAGACCAAGTTTCATTGTAATTGGTCACTCCTAACTAAAGTTATCCAACGGAAACCAATGTTTGACGCCCGCCCGACATACGACATCGCCATTCTAATAAGTAGGTTTTATTCAAAAAACCTGCTTAAAAATGATGCTAACACAATTCCGAGATTCATTTACCTATCTGCATCAATCGGTGAAATATAAAAATAAATGGTGTATCATGCCGCATGTATAAAATTCTATGTTAAGGTGTATACATACAAATGTTTATACAGTGGTGAGATTTTCATAAAATGTACGGTTTTCATTTAACGTGATTTCTTAAATCTTCATTTTAGAGCGGAAGTTTGTTAGTATACAGTTGCCTGCTGATGTTGATTCCATGCTGATTTAATAAGATCCGCTGAATACTCAACGTTGTATGACCAGTAAGGTGATAATCTACTGATATGTTTTAATACCAACTGGCAATTTACCACCTCATTTCAACTTCATATTTCTTTACCTATAAAATAGCGCTTAACGTTGCAATCGTGCTTATTAGGTCAACCATCCTCTCGTAGGTATATAAGCGGTACGACCCGGTGCTTAACGTTGTCACTGGTTAACGAATTTTAAACGAAAAAAAAACAGTAAGCAGAGTCAGCCAATCAGATCACAGAACCGCTAAAACCGATTTAAACGGTTCGCTTACCAGTGGTTTGTGGTTTACCAGTGTTTGCGGTCATCGGTCCGGTGAACGGTCCGGTGAACGGTTATGGACCGATATGACCGAAACGGAACGCAAACGCAAACGAACCGCACCCGGAACGTAACCGGAACGCAACCGGAACGCAAAAATGGTAAAAATTACCGTTGGCAGTACTGTACCTGTTTTGGTAGCTGATTAGGGGTTGTTCTGTTTCAGTCTATTTAACTCTGTCTCTAGTATCAAGAGTCTGCTTCTAGTTTCTTCAGTTTCACTGGTGAGTGTCATCAGGCTGTCTGTTATTTTAGTTGTCATGTGTTCAATCGTCTTCTCTAGATTATCCATCTGATGTGTGTCTGTTGTCATATATATTTCATCGGTTTCGCGATGATGGTTGTCACTCACATCATGATATTCTTCAGTATCTATTTGTGAATCTTGATCTGAGGTTTCCATGTTAACAGTTACTTCAATTGGTTGATTATCTATTTCAATCTAACGTAAATGGAATTAATATAACAAGTTGATTACAATGTACATAAACATTTGTTTTAACATTTTGTTACACAACATAATATGTTAGTACATAACATATGATTAAGTACTCTCTCACACCTCACATTCGTTTCATAATTTTCAGGCGATGGCATGAAGGGTCAACAGTGCTGTAGGTTTGAGTCTTGGTTATGATGAAGGTGTTCTTTCACCACTTGAGACCTAAAGAATAGCAGGAACCTGCCTAGTTTATCCCAAAGGGCTGGAGTTAATCTGGTCAAGATTGTGGTGCGCATTCTACATTCTTGGCCAGATGGTCAATTGTAAAGTCATACAAGACTCCTTATGTATTGCATTGTATATATATAAATTACATATTTTATGTAACAATAAAATTTTCCATCAGTAATAGTCTCGTGTTATACTTTGGGTTGGTGTTGTATCAGGTAAGGTGGTGGAGAAGACCAATCAAAGTGGAGACTTACAAATGGGTACATCAGAGATGGAGAGATCTGGGTAGATCTGGAGAGTTTTAAGAGACCTGGATATCGAATCTGGAAACCTGGATATCATGAAATTGAAGACCTTGGTCTTACAATTATTTTTATTTTTCTTCCATAACCTGTTGATTTTATAGCTGTGCTGGTTCGAGTGGTAATTTCTACAGTCACTGTTATCTGCACTTCTGACACCAGTTGTTACGCCGGCGGAGAGCCTGCCAGTCCCCGGGTACAACATTGACATAGTAGAATATGCGAGTATAATAGTTCTTCATGGAGGAATCCTTTAAGGAGTCCTGTAGTATAAGTTCTTGTAGATTAAGTTGTAGTCAGGATAGTTTAAGTCAGGGAAAAAGCCGATGGACAGTTTACACACCTTTTATTCTCTCACTCATTCATGAACAAATCAACATCTGGTACATAGCATTTCTCAATACATGTATAGAATAGAATGAATATACATGCATAACAAGAATTGTAGTTTAAAAAGGGATTCTATATAGAAACCACTCCAGTTGATGGGGACGGTTTATTTCTGTCATAAATTTGGCTGTAGTTCATCTTTTAAGTATAATATATTTCTAAGGAGCTTTGAACTCATTTTATTTATGATATATGGTTATATTTGGTGAATCTGGGTACTACCTCTCCAGATGGAGAATATCTATCAGCCATAGTGAATAGAGGTGTTTACTCTTCAAGATGGACAATACAATTGACAACAGTCACAGGAAATCCTGGAGTTTATATACCTTAAGGTCATGACCCTAAAAAGTACTTATGATGACGACAAAAATCTACCCAGATGCGTCACATACCCTACCCAGATGAAGTCACTGTTTATCCAGATACAGAACGTGCTAAACAGGAAATAAACAGTCCAAAATGGCGGATGTATTTAAAATAAAAGGAAACTTACGAATTTCCAATAATACTGGATTAATAATATGATGACAGGTAAAATTTAACAATACAAAAGTATTTTACACTGCATCATTATAAAG
Organism: Saxidomus purpurata; assembly: GCA_022818135.1. NCBI lineage: Eukaryota > Metazoa > Mollusca > Bivalvia > Venerida > Veneridae > Saxidomus > Saxidomus purpurata. The sequence goes on from JAFMSR010000001.1 coordinate 35,183,074, forward strand.
CCCAACAACTGGTTGCCAAAATATATTGAGTATAAGTAATTTCCAGATAGAATAAACAAGCATAGCATTTGGACGAAATGAACGTCGTTACAATATATATATATTTATTACCCATCCGTAAAATTTGCGGTCTTCTGATTTGTCAACAATCCGTTAATAGATATTGATATTTACGGGCAAGCCGGTAATATACACTTGACATTATCCCGTTACTGTACTCAGTGCTGATTTGTGACGTCACGAAGTTGTTTTGAGGTTTCATAAGGGGATTTGAAGTTCTGCTTACGTTTAGACGTTAAATAAACAAAACATAAACGGAATCTTTCAATATTCAAGAAAGGAAAGGGTAATAAAATAGTTAATAATATTTGTTTTTTGACGTGACTACGTCAACCTCGATTATAGCGGGTTACATTGCATTGTAAACAATGTCACGTGAATGTACGTAAACTCCTTTTTCTTTTTTAAAGAAATTTATCTTAAGGTTAATATATATGTAATCGTAATAATATGTCGTATTTTTGTTCGCACGAAAGTGCCTTAAGACAAACGTTTCTGAAGTTAAAACATGCACCTTCCTTTAAATTGCATCCCTGGTACTATTTGAAAAATATTGCATGGGCAGGATACACATTCCAGCTGCGTCAGGAGTGTTGATAAGGTGTATAAGTCCATCACTTGTTTCGTTCATTATCTTAATAATGTAATATTATAGTGAGAGCTTTGTCTCTGTAGGTGTTAATGTGCTAGTTAAACACAGACAATCTCAGTGTGGTCAGTTCCACACAATATGGGACTGATACCACTAAGGATGTGGCCATTATCACACAACATGGTACCAGTATCGCACGAAAGGCAAACGACACACCACAGAATGGGGCCAATATCAATCAATATAGGGTCAGCATAACACCAAATCTAAATATTTATACTACGGGGCATCGGGTCAATTGGCTGAAAAGAAAGTGGACCCATATAAAAAAGAGCACGTCTAATCTAATAAAACGTAATGTAATATTATAATGAGAGCTTTGTCTCTGTATGTGTTAATGTGCTAGTTAAACACAGACAATCTCAGTGTGTTCAGTTCCACACAAGATGGGACTGATACCACACAGGATGTGGCCATTATCATACAACATGGTACCAGTATCGCACGAAAGGCGATCGACACACCACAGAATGGGACCGATATCAATCAATATAGGGTCAGCATAACACCAAATCTACATATTTATACTACAGGGCATTGGGTCAATTGGCTGAAAAGAAAGTAGACCCATATAAAAAGAGCACTTCTAATCTAATGGGACGTAATTTTCCAATGTCGTTTTTTTCACTGATAACAAAAATACAAACCATTAATCGATTTTTAAAACAATAACACTCCGCGATCAGTTTTCGTGATTTACACGTTTAACAATGAGGAATTCAATGAAATTCAAGTTCAAGCACCAGCAACAAGGAAACAGCGCAAATCTAACGAATGGGCACAGCATAATTCTGACTTAAGCATGTGTTACCTATCTAAACTGCCCATATTATTGAAAAAGATAAATGACTTGATCAATTTATGTAACAAGGACATTATTCCAGACGTGTACAAGGCCTTTTTACGAATCATCGTCCGCGATTGATTCAGAAGACAAGGACACGGACATCGAGTGAACACATAATAATTACCAGTGAAAGTACACTGGATGAACAAGGGCTGTAATTCACTAAACAGAAGTCTAAGACATTCCCATAGCAGTAATACCATTGCGAGTTTGCTCTTAAAAATAAATATGTTTATTTAAAAAATGTTAAGTAATGTAATTCAAGCAAAAAAGCGCAGTTTGTTTCCTCAGTTTAATTGATTGTTACAAAAGCTCTTAATACATAATGAAAGGGGGGTAATTTGAAATTATGAGATTTAAAAATCCGCTTTATTATGAAGTTTTATACTAAGATGTAATTTTACCTGTTCTCTATGTTCAAGGGATTCTTTCAGTTATATTCTTTAGACAATATTTATTATATGGTAATTTCCCTGACAATTATATTTCTTTCACTGGGTTACGCACCTTGAGCTATGTTAAAACAACAACAAATATGTGATTTTTATTCTTTATCAAAATGCACATGCTGGTAATTCAAAATAGACAGTGTCCTTTTTTTCAATTTACTTCCAGTGGCACAATGAAACTTGAGTACTTTGTTTAAGGGACATACCTTAAAACTGATCCCAAATGAAATAACCCTAAATAATAAAGTCCTTGGAAGTATTATAACTTAACTTTAAAGTTTCAGCTATGCATTCCCAGTCATCGATAAAATCAGCGGTTTAGAATTTACCGCAGTACCGTACACCATTTAATATGCAGAGCTGTTGTTGCACAATTAACGGGTGGATGCGATTTATTACAGAAATTACCTCTGTATTGATTAATTGTGGGAAACCGAGGCAGTTTTCACCATAGGTTCTTCTTTGAAATTGTGTTTTTATCATTTTACGTTAACTGAACACATAATTTATGTTTCGAAAATATAATCTGCTAGATGTAGGGATTGCCCCTTTGTTTCTTTTGTTGTTTTTTTTTCCATGTATTATTCAACATTCAAGTAATGATTATGTATTTCATACACCATTTTCGAATTCTCTTAACTAATAATTTTAAAAATAATTTTAACATTAAACTGTCATTAGTAATGCGACTATTTGTAAACTTAAAAAAAACACGGAATACCTTCTTCATAATTATAAGCTGAGTCGCCTTCTAATTAGTTACGGACAAATTGTACTATAGTATCATATGGAGCCCCTTTATATAATTAAGAAATACTATGTGTCCAAGTTTGGTTTATCGTAGAATAACCCGAGTTTGGAGTTCTTATGCGTAGAAATATATCACGAAGGCCGAAGGCCTGAGTGATATATTTTTGCGCATAAGATTGACAAACGAGGTTTATTCTACGAAAAACAAAAAACACGGAATACCTTCTTCATAATTATAAGCTGAGTCGCCTTCTAATTAGTTACGGACAAATTGTACTATAGTATCATATGGAGCCCCTTTATATAATTAAGAAATACTATGTGTCCAAGTTTGGTTTATCGTAGAATAACCCGAGTTTGGAGTTCTTATGCGTAGAAATATATCACGAAGGCCGAAGGCCTGAGTGATATATTTTTGCGCATAAGATTGACAAACGAGGTTTATTCTACCATAATCCAAAATTGGATACTAATCTTTCGATTCTAACACGACTTATTTGAAACAAGATTTGAAGAAAATGAGAGAACTTATTTCATCGAACGAATACACTTGCGTGCTACGTACCTGGATTTTGCCGTTGAAGTTTCCTCCCGCGAATGCTGTAAAGATGGGGATTTTTTTTCAGGGAAAATAATTGGTTTTGTGCATAAATTAACAGAAGTTGTCAAGGATTTCTTATTTTCTTTTACATTGTCAAACAAACCTGTACAAAGTAACATGTGAAACGAAAAAAAAAGAACAAACTTATCCGATGCTAAAAATGGTACATCATACGTCATTTACACATGTCACAAAGTTACTTTCACTATGTCAGTTCATTTCACGGACATTCACACACGTGTTTAAATTTGATATTACGCTATTACACATAAATGGAGCTATTAGTTTGTTTCGGAAGGATTAGTACTGCAGTACACAATTATTGTGCTAGATGAAATGTTTCCTGAAAACACTTGAAATGCGGAAACATTGCCAGAGTGCATGCCATCAACAGATTTTGACATGCTGGAATTGACTTGGACAGCAAGACTTGTGTCAGACATATCCTTGGATGTTGGGTGCCCCACTGTGTTCCTTTAATTGTTCGTTTTGTCCTCGTGTGTTTGCTTTGTATGCTAGTGTGTGTTGGTAGTGTATGTGTATGTGTGTACATGATTGTGTGTGTGTTGTGTGTGTGTGTGTGTTTGTGTGTGTGTGTGTTGGTGGTGTGCACTTCTGGGTGCTGTGGGGCTCGTTTTGGGGGAGGCTGCGTTTTTGGTACGTGGCATTCCCTGTTTGATATTATTTTTGTTTTTTAGTTGGAACAGGTGAAAACTTGATTCCTCAATTGTATTAAGTCTTCAATAACAGAGATGAGAACTTAATTGTTTTCTTTCTGTATCACTTGGCTTTATGTAATGGGAGATACTTTGGACATTTCTGTGCCCAGTGACTGACATGATAGAGGTACCGAAAAATCCAGCCTTGTGCAAATTTGAGGACACCATAGCCCTAATACAATGGTTTGTGTACCGAACACTTAGGCCAGCTTCATTTGATACGTTTGACATCAGGTTATTGATATTATTGACCCCGATTGGTGCATTGGCGTACCAGAAATTGCTATTTTCATACCTACTGAGCGGCATCTGTAAGAAGCGGTCACAGTGTGGGTTGAGCTTAGAGCTGTATTTTTCAAACGATAGTAGGCAACAAAACTCACTACCTTTTTGCTCATACATACGAGGCTGTTTTACGTTTTCTTTTACATCAATCCCATGATGAGTTTTATCGGCCTCATTGTATGCCATTTTTATGTATCTATACCCATCGAAATCAACTGATACAACAAAAGAATCTTTCCGTAAATTCTTAAGGCCTTCCCTCCTCCTACGCCCAAACTGAGAAATAATTTCAAATAAGACCTTTTTTGTAATGATACCGGGTGATGAAGTGAGAATACTCCACTAGTACATGTATATAGTGTTTCCAAGTCTTTATCACTAATTGGCTCCTTATACTGGCTAACATCCTTGCCTTCTCTTTTAAGAGTCTAAATTTTACCAGAGAGGACCTTGTCTGATTCCGCGAAATCACGATCACGCATAAGTGAGAGTTTCCTGGCGAATGGTAAACCAGTGATGTCTCTATTTAGTCTAGCACTGATGGTTACAAGAGTTGGTTTGGAGTATTCATTCCCAGTATTGGATAGTGTCGCAATGAACTGCTCCAGCAGTTTATCAAGTTCTTCTACTGGCATCATTTCAAAACCTATGTCAGCAAAACCAACTTCCTTCGTGTAATCTGAAGAATGCAGACAAAATATTGTTTTAAAAGTGTTCAAAGATTTTGTACAAATAATTTGACAGATCCAATACATCTATAATATACCAGTTTGATTTTGATATTGCCGAAAAAAGGAAACCCTTCACCAGTTTTTACAAAATTTAAACAACAAGAATTCCTGTGTTCCTTTAATTGTTCCTTTTGTCCGCGTGTGTTTGCTTTGTATGCTAGTGTGTGTTGGTAGTGTATGTGTATTTGTGTACATGATTGTGTGTGTGTGTGTTGTGTGTGTGTGTGTGTGTTTTGTGTGTGTGTGTGTGTTGGTGGTGTGCACTTCTGGGTGTTGTGGGGCTCGTTTTGGGGAGGCTGCGTTTTTGGTACGTGGCATTCCCTGTTTGATATTATTTTTGTATTTTATAACATTGGCCACGAGAAGAAAAGACATATTTGCGAGTAATTCATTTTGTTCACACCTAAGATGAGAAAATAACATAATAATGACTGAGGGAGGCTGAATAAAAATATTTTAAGTGTATGTGTTTTCAATTTTTTTTTTTAAAGTATGAACATTAAATTAGATTCTCAGAAAAGAAAAGAAAAGTATAAAAAAAACTGTGAAGTCATATAAGTATAAAGTCAGAGTGTTTAAAAGTTTCAGTTAGTCGATGGAATAATTACAGGATTGCATGCATAGAAATAACAACCAATAAAAGGTATGGAGATTTTAATGTTTATATTCTTTCATTGAGTGTTTTCAAATTCTTTGTGGTGATGTTTTAGATATATTTAATAACCTTTTAGCATTGCCACGGCCCGTTTTGTCTGCTTATTTGTTGTAGCTTCCGTGTTACTTGCTTTCAGTTTGTCAAGAGATGACTGAGACACCTGTTTGAAACGCTCCGGGACTCTGCATAAATTTTGAGCCTCTTGGATGTCAATAGTTTCCAATACAGATTTGCCATCATCATTATTTTGGACATTTTCTTCAAAGATTTCTTCATAAAAGTCATCTGCTACTAATCTCAGAAAGTCATTTATCTCTTGATAAGTTGAGCTGTCTTTCTCTGTGATCTCATGACGAAATTTCCATGTTGTGGTACCATCGCTTAGGGATTTTACAAGGTATTGTCTCACACGCCGATTAAATCTTGCATTTATGACTCTTCAGTCCCAAAAACCACGGCGAGCCTCACAAATTGCACCCATTCTTATCATATTTGTGACTTGCGACATTGTTAACAATGTTGCAGCCGAACTCTTTGTTGTTGTGCGCCGGTTTTACTACAATTCCTACGGTCACATAGTATTTGTATTTACAAACATTACGTGACTTTCATTCATAAAATTCTATATGCGGTGTACGTCTGATAAATTAAACAACCAAAACTGCTCAGCGTCGTTCAAGGTCGGTTTATTGCAGAATAACCCAAATAGAATTTTTTCTGTATGTATGTACATGTAGATATTCGCTGGTCGTGTTTAGAATCATATACATATGTATAAAAATATATTTACGGAAAAGGGTACCACATTGTCACATGGTACATTTTGTTATTTCTACTACATGTATGTAAATGCATTTAGAGCAAAAGGGTACCAAATTGCATATGGCACTTTCTTGCATTCATAATTTAAGAAAAATGTTTGAAGTGAAAGGTACCATATGACATATGTCATATGGTACTTTTTTCCATGTTAAAATGAAGAAGTTGTTTAATGCTAAAAGGTACCAGAACACAAAATTAGTTAATGAGATAAGCCATGTCACACTTCTACGGGGCATATACAACGACACAATATAAACAGCCATGCAAAGTTTTATTGCAATAATTTTATATTCATTTTTCGTAAGTAATAGCAAGTAGAACCTTTAAATGCGATTTTCTCGAAAACATAAAAATGCTACTTGGCACCTTATTGCACTAAGGGGGCGATTTATTTTCGTGAGGAAGAATTTTAAACTGAAAATCAAATAATTATAAATAATAATTTAAGCTCGGCTCTGAACTGAATGTTTACTTGAATATGACTTATAATCACAGTAAGACGTATTAAATGCTAAGACCCGTCACATGGTACTGTTATATAGCTCAGTAAATACACTATAAGGTATTTCACCCAAAGCCCTACATTTGGGAATAACAAGCCCTGCAGCCCTGCAGTCCTGCAGCCCTGCCAACTCACTGTGCTGTGAAAATTTAATTCTAGGGATTCATTCAACTTAATTCCGATTGCAAGATCATTTGCAAAGTACCATAACCGAAGAGCAGAGGAGACAAAGGACACCCCTGTCTTATGCCACACTTTACAATAAACCATTCAGTATACAAAATCTAACGCTAGACGACACATTATCATACAGTGTAATTAATTTCACCGGGAATACCTATTTATGAAATACTCAGTGTGTACTATAAAAAATAAGTTTTTTTCATTAATCGATAAAAACATAAGATGGTGACTGCTAGGCTCTTTTTCTTGTATTGATATTTGTGAATAATGACATATGGTCACCAGTACTTCTACATCTTAAGCCATTTTGCTGATCTTTTGTTTCTGTCAATTAAATAAACTTTAATTTAAATCAGAACAGTATACTTTATACACAGTAAACGTCATGGTAATGCCTCTATATAAAGGATCACATCGGTCTATTGTACTTGATGTAGGTTGAAATTGGGCAGAAAATAACTTTGCCAAATTCTCTGGTAATAATATTTGTATTGAGACATATGTAAAACGAGATTGAATAGTAATTCTTCAATATATCAACATGTATATAGCATCTGTACCGCAGACTTTACACGCTTTAGCTTTAGTAATAGCTTTCTTAATTTCAAGTTATAAGTTGTTTTCATTAAAACTGCCAAAACAACATGTGATACTATTATGTTTCCACAAACCAATTATTATATCTAAAGAAGAAGAAAATAATTAGCGTTATTTCATTTATCAACTAACAAACTGCTCGGATAATAGTTTTTCATTTACTGAGGACAGCATCAACGTTATTTATGACAGAACTATCTCCAACAAATTTTTTTCCATGTCTTATTATGCCCGACGCCAATCCTGGATTTTGTTTATTGTTCTGAGTCATCAAGTAATTTATGCTTTGCATTTGAGAACAGTTCAAAACAACTGAACACAGCCATCACAGTTTTATTGTATCTTCGATACACACCGACTAGTAAACGTTGTAAGGTCAGTTAACTATTTGAAATATTGCTACACCTACATGTACTTGATGAGATATTGTATTTGCTGACTTTGGATACGCTCCTTTGTTAAACCTCTTTCTGAATTACTATACCTGTGAATCAGCCGGATTAAGATAATAATTATTTGCTTTTTATTAATTATGCATTTGGTCAAGGTCACTAGGTCATGTCATTTGAGAACAATATCTGTTCACAAACATCTTATTGTAATAATATTAAGAATATAATTTTATTAGATGTACATGTATCTGTAAGAATATTTACATTTTGTATAGAGAAATATGATATTAGTGATAAACAAGTATTACTCTTGCAGAATATAAGGGAAGTGGGTCAAAGGTCAAAATCATTTACAAGACTGTGATCCTTTGGGTTACACAAATTAAAATTTTAAATGACATTAATGTAATTGTTTTGATTTTTTTAAATTTATTGCGTTCTTTTTAAAAATATATGACACTATGTATCGCTACTGTATCAATATATACCTTAAGTTTTAATATGGTCATGAGGAAAAATATTTAAAGAGAATATATGTGATTTAAAAGTTCTTAGTTCATACACTGACTCATGTTGAATTAACTTCCAACTACAGTATACACAGTATCACAGTAAGATACCATGTGACAGCCCAACAAATCCATACAATAGTTTGAAGGGTCATCTGCTGGTCATGACCAACCCCAACATCAAGTTTGAGGATGCAATGCTCAATATTTCTCCAATTATCGTCTGGAAATTGTTTTATCATTTAGGATTATTGTGACCTTGACCTTTGACTTATTGACCTCAAATTTCAAAGGAATCATGTGCTAGTCAAGACCAACTTCAACATCAAGTTTAAAGATCATTGACCCAAGCGTTCTTGAATTATCATCCGGAATCCACGTGGTAGACATACCATACCCGATGCCTACACAGTTCAAAATTGTATTACATTTAAATTTATTGCCAGTAAGAATCTGTTAGTACTTTCACTGTCATCTTTCAAATGGAAATGGATTTTCTACCTAGAAATTAATTATTTTTTTCGCATTGAAAATTTGCTTGTTATGCTTTTCTGCTTTGACTGATAACACTTTCATTACAAGACTGGTGTCAACATCTCTGTGTTTTCAGCACTTTGATTTTTACTACACACAGTTATTCAAAAGGTAATAGCTAATAATTGTAATCTTTATTGTACTTTTGTTAATAACCAGATAGTGTTTGGCACCGTTAATCTTGATGCATTGTGGAAGAAATTTATCTAGTTCGGAATAAGCTGTAAAATGACTAATCTGATAAAATGTTTTACATCATTTTGTATATAACGTTCAGTCATGTGTCAAGTTACTTCTTTCGAATTTGTTTGATGTAAGTATTCAATTAAAACAAGGGAGCCAATCTCCCCTCTTCTTTTATTATATTCATAAATAATACTATAGAACATATTGACTTCTAACCCTTTAACCGAGAGTGATATAGGTTTATTATCGATTTTGCTGATGTCATTGATCTGTTCACTACGGGTCCCGTAAGCCTTCAATTGCAAATCGATTGGATCAATCAAATGAATAATATTTAAAATTATTTATAACTATTAATGTGAACAAGCTAAAGTTTGCATTAACGTTTCACAGCGTTACTGGTAATGTTAACGGATAACCATTGTTTTACATACTACATACCTGGGCATTACGTTTTCGTATACTGGAAGCTTAAATTCCGTCGCAAGATATCTTCGTAATCATACAGAAGAGTTTCTTTGTTTTATTTAAGCATTACAAACTAGATATAGCAACATAAAAACCGCTTGGTATCTTTCGATACAGTGTTTATTAACATGAATTGTCAGGCTAGTCATATGAACTCCATAATTGATCATATGGATTTCGCAAATGTAAGAAATAAGTTTGATTAAAAGTAGTTATGTTCACAAAACAAATCAATCAGTACATTCAAGACTGGTTTGCCTTGATTAATACCTTGCCTACAATCGAATATCATTGCTAATACAAGAATATGTTACAAAATATATCACTAAGATCTAGTCATATATTACAGATAGAAGGAGATTAAAGTAGGAAGGTGAACTTGAACTGAATGAAGTATAATAGATTCAGATTATAATTAGCTTATTGCTGTGATATGTATAGATTATAAGAGAAAAGTACCTTGGCAAAATGTATTTAATATACAATATAAATGGGCAATGGCAAGCAATTAAGTTGCAAAGTCAAACAAGTGAGGGAAATTGAGTTTAAGATAAAACCCCTTTTCATTTATGCAGACATAAATATTTTTACTGAAATACAGTGAAATATCATAAGAAACACAAATAATGCTGATTCAAATAATTATTTATTCTCTAGATTATATAATATTACAACTGGTCATGTCAAAATTTGGTACTATCTATCAGTGATTAATTTCTCTTTTTAAATAATGATGGTCACATTGAAAGGTAATATCACTTTCAGTATAGTGCACCAACTCTACTAAATTAACCTCTCAAAGGTTTGCATTATCACGTTTATCACATTTCCTATGCAAAACAATACTACGGTAATCAGGAATAATTGAGATAAACCAAAACCAGAACCACATATTAGCTGACGTAAAATTACATAACGACATTATGTTTCTTGATATTGAATTCTCATTAATAGACATTTAGTATGCAATATGCATACAATATCATGATAATTAACAACTCGTTACATGTATCTAGACTCATTGTTGAAAGTATAATAGTGTATTTTAAGATTTTCTAACCTAGAGAACTATGCATCAAAATGATTAATAGGAGCGACATATTATCACTTATGATATAACCTGTAGCCGATTTATACTAATACATTGTATTAAATGATAACCTAACATACATGTAACAATAAATTCTAACAATTTGGAAATAAATCATGCTTTTTGATCAAGATACATTCAGTTCATTAATCAAGCAAGAGAGGCAAACTAAAGAACTTATAAACTCAATTAATTTGTATTGATAATACAAGATAATACAATTATATTCATAAATAATGTATAGAAAGCCGGCGGTGACATTCCAATTGCCTAATGTCAATTGATAAATTTGGTGAATGCCAGTTGTTAACTGCTTATTGCTTACTGTGTGTTGCCAACTGCTTATTGCAAATCGTTATTTGCCTGATGGTAATTGCTAATTGCCTGATGCTAATTGTTCATTGCTATTTACTAACTGCCAACTGCAAGACATCCCTACTCAACGGTTCTGTGTACGGCTCTCCGTGCAGCCCTACATGACGCCCATTTATTGTGCTAAGGTTTTCATTACGACCCTATTTCAGAAAAAAAATCAGCAATTTATGATAGCATTTTTACTTCGTAATTTTTTTGTCAAAAACAATTTTCAGATAAGTTCTGAGGTGAAAACTATGAAAACCTACTGCTGATTGAATAACTTTAGGTTTCCTTTCGGCACTTGCGGTGTACATGTCAATGTTTAGATTCAATTAAACTGATATTAAGAGGCTCTCTGGTGCAGTGGTAGCGTGTTCGCCTCAACCCCGGAGGATCCAGGGTTTTATCCCCGTCACAGCCATGGCGATAGTGGACTAAGGCAAGACTAAAATAATTGCACACTTCGGATGTTACACAGCAATTCATGACATGTAAAACAGACGAGGAAATCATTGTCATTTCTTGTGAGTATGTGTTCAGTTAAACAGATATGTTGAACGTCCTTTTACACTTTACACAAATAAATATGTAACAATAATCAGGTTTAACAATTAACTGGCATTCAACAAAAGTAAATGGCAAATAGCAATAAGCAGATGGCATCTACCTGTAAGCATTTAGCAATTAGCATTTAACATCATTTAACGTCATCGTAGGTTTTCTATAAAATGGTATATTCAAATTAATGCTTATTTCATAAATTTAGTGTATAAACCTTCAAACTTGACCCTAATAAAATTTCATTAAAAATAGATATTACAACACAGCGGATGCTTTTGTGAGTTGTGCCGAGTTTTTCGGTCATGGAAAAGTGTTAACGATTTTTGATATCAACATAAAACAGTATAAAGTTATGATGGTTCATTTTTAATACATTGTACAAACGTTACATTTATTAATCTCCAAGTACAAAGAAATATTGGGTTCCACTACAGTCACATACATTTTTACATACAATTTCGATACGACATTATATACACTATGATAATTAACAACTTGATATGTAGACATATTATTCTTACATATCGGATCGGCATTTCCGACGACTTTGACCATGCCGGGAAACGTCTGGCTGGTACCCCTCCTGTGCCAGACGACTCTCGTCAATTGCTTGTGACGTAACGTTATAAACATTGTTACGTCATTTTCAAAAACACATCATCTCAGAATCGTTTGTTTATATATAATAATGTATCATTTCGATAGGTTTGCATTTAGAAATCTACTTAAAAGTACAAGACGGTATGCATGAAAAAGGTTTCTTTCACGAGAAATTTGGTTCGAATAGAAATTTCCATCACCTCGAGTAATTGTTTGGCCAAAACAGTTACCCTCGGTTACAGATATTTCGATCTGAACCGCGTACTCATTACAGAAACTATTATTGAAGGCAAGTATAAAAATGTATTTGAAATTTTCTCTTAACTATTCTTTTCAAATATGGCTATGAAGTTCATCTGCTGCTTAAATGACCCAGAAAATTTGCCTGTAGATGACCAACAGGAGAAACATATTATCAGTGATTACGTAACTTGTTTGTTAAACCCTTAAATGCAAAAGTTGTACTATGCAAGGAACCGTTTTTAAAATAAAGACACTGTGAAATTAGTAAAAAACGGTGTCTGTAGAAATTGCAGAAATAGTCATCTCCAAAGAACAATATAAGAATTTAACATTTACTTTTACCCTATTAAAAACAAAGGTCACCTTGACTGTTTCAGGTGTGTTCTTGGGCAAAGACACTTGATTAAAACAATTAAAAGCATCCTCACACAAAGGCGAATCCATAAAACGCAGCCTCGCGAATTGGGTAGATTTGTCAATTCTGGAGAATTTTGACCGAAAGCTGTTTGACAATTTGTTACACTGTTTAAAAGCATCCACAGACAAAGGCGAATCCATAACAGTTATTACGTAACCTGTAAACCCGTGTTTATTTAGGCGAGTGTGTGTATGCGAAAAGGTCAATATGCAATATTTTCAGTAACAAAATAACTAATAAACTGGGCATACTGGTTCCTAAAGACAGTGCTTTAAGCAAACACGGTGACAAATACTCTGGCCACACACCAACAGATATCTTAAAACTTTAATTTTAAACGCATCTGCAACTAAATAGTTACGAAGGCATAACTCTGGATGCATAACTCTTGGTCATCATGCGTGCATAGTTTCTTACAATTCACATTTCTTTTTTACTGTTGAAAAGCGTATAAATGTTTTTGAGTCGTCTTTTGAAATCATTTCTTAATGTTTTATAATTGTATAGTACATTTGTATGTGCATATTTTAAAAGTCACATCTAGTAACAATTTCAAATACTGACCATTTCATACTGTAAGAGCAAAACGCATAACCAAAGTGTAAAAGCGACATGATATATACATGTATAATGATATAAAACAAACGTATTTGAAAAATGTCTACAAAGTTGACACGAGTACTTGTAAAATATCTGTATCCTTAAAACAGGTAATTACTATTATATGTAAACTTTATCTCTCTGACTCATAATTTTATATTTTATTTTCTAAGTAACGAAGTTTCGGGGGTATAAATATGTGTTTTTGTAATATTCATTATATCTAATTGCCTGAATATGATACATTGTACATGAACATTTCTACATTGCCTATGTAGGTAAGACGCATTCTAGATATCATTCATTTCAGGATTAGACCTGGAAACAGCAGACCCAATGCTCATACATAAATACCTAAGCTGTCTCTATCACCAACAATTATGAGTGTGGATAATTAGACAAAATAGTAGAATCTAGATACTGTCTATATATCTGTGACACAGTCTTAAATTGTATCTGGCTTTACCTGCGACTAAAGTCCATGTAAAAGTTGAAATTCTAAGATACATTCACTAAGAATATGTCTTTATCTGTAATACCCTTTCTGTAACACGTCTACCGGAACTAATGTCCATATTTAGGAAATATTTTATATAACACTTTGCCACAACACAATACTTTTTGGAATCTTGGTTAAATATTTATGTTTATATAGTATATATTGTAACCTATTTACATCACAGACTGTTATTATAACTTCGTTCTATCCACATTTTGGAAACGTCCATTGTTTTTTATATCGAGAGTAACACCATTATCACTTCTCCCTGAAAGACAAGAACATCAGTAATTACTTACCAATTCACTGAACCAGTAAGAACAATTTTGATAATTTTTGTTTATGAATTTCACAGCTTTTAAAACACAAGTGATGGTCATACCATAGAGTTTGATGAGTTCATACGCCACAGAGATTAACGGAATTTGGCAATACTTTAGTTTTTATCACACGGACAAGTGACTGCGAAGATGGTGATCATACTAGTAAAAGCGACTATCCAATAAACTGAGTCATATAATAATAAAAAATTATGAGGGATCTTATGTTACACTTTTTCAGAAGCGGGGACATAAGAGAATGTCTATCGCTTCTTGATCGATAGGAACAGGTCATTCTTTTCAGGATTAGACCTGGAAACAGCAGATCCAATGCTCATACATAAATACCTAAGCTGTCTCTATCACCAACAATTATGAGTGTGGATAATTAGACAAAATAGCAGAACATTTTTACGTCAGTCTTATACTTTGTATTAACATTCAATAAAAAAGTGTACAAGTACAGCTTCAAAAAGACTACCCCCTCAATGAACACAAATGCTTACAAGAGCTGTTTGTTAAACATGTATGTCCCCCGGCAACCCACCCTTTAAAGCAAACGTTGTACTATGCAAGGAACCGTTTTTAAAGTAAAGACACTGTGAAATTAGTAAAAACGGTGTCTGTAGAAATTGTAGAAATAGTCATCTCCAAAGAACAATATAAGAATTTAACATTTACTTTTACCCTATTAAAAACAAAAGTCACCTTGACTGTTTTAGCTGTGTTCTTGGGCAAAGACATTTGATTAAAACAATTAAAAGCATCCTCACACAAAGGCGAATCCATAAAACGCGGCCTCGCGAATTGGGTAGATTTGTCAATTCTGGAGAATTTTGACAAAAAGCTGTTTGACAATTTGTTACACTGTTTGATATATAACGAAAGGTACACGTAGGGGAACTATTTGTTGTGAATGGTTTACGAAGTGTGATGAACGGTTACTGTTATTCGCTGGAATGCGTTGGATCACGCAAAAATCTTTGTTCTTTCCGTTAGCGATTAGGAGCGCAAACATGCGAACCTAAGCGCAACTTTGCGCATGTTTGCACATGCTTCCGAAGCCGTCCGAAGGTTTCGAAAGAGTATTTCCGCATCAGATCGTTACCAGACGCTATACATGTAGAAGACCAGGTGGGGTCAACCGGCTCGATTACACGTCGTAATGTTGTTTGACTGCTGTATGATTTTACATTTTTTTGAAGTATTATAAGTCCAAAAGAATGCCAAGGGGAAGAGGAAAACGATCTAGAGCGAGGAAGGCTGCTGTCGTAGAGTTAGAGAAGCCCGAGAAACCAGCAAGATGTGCATTTTGGTGCATTTATATGGACTTGTACTCACCAACCAGGTCACACCATAGGAACTTGTAGTCAGAGTCGACAATGGCCAGTAAGATGATGCTGAAGAAACGCTTACAATTATCATATAAGGATTCAGAGCTGACAGGCTTTTTGATGGATGTGTGTTTGCAATCAATGGGAACCATCAGCCAAACTTTTGCATCCTTCAGATGTGGAGGGGGCTGTCACAACCTCATCAACATATTGCTCACATATAGCATTACAGACTTCTCTGACCACTGCAGAGAGGGTATTATCAGCGACCCGCCAGGAGTACTGCATATCTGAGTACATGTACTTGGAACCAGAAACCAGATTGCATAAATTGGCAGCTAACTTGAGGTCTGGATCCAAGCGCACCCTGTACCAGGTGTGTTGTTTCCAGAGGCGATGATGGATAATCTCGAATATTTCATCAAACATTTCAGTTGGCACGCAGAGGAATTTCTTAAAGGTTCTAGGATCTTCTCTTCTGAGCTCAACCATGAGCTGATCATAGATGCCGAATTGGAGCCGTCTCTCGGGATGCAGCCATGGTCTTCTCAAGCTGTGACGTGCTCTGGCTCCTCTTCTCCACTTAAATCGGCTTCTGATAAACTGGTGGATGTTGAGTTGTTGCTGGAACACTTCTTGGTGGGCTATAGCAGTCACATACTGCAGCATCAGGCGTTGTATATCTTCCATTTATTTTGACGAAGAAATAACAAATTATCTTGAAATTAGCCTCCTAGATAAATTAGACATGTCTTCGCAAAACTGTTGAGGTAGGCCTACTCAAAACTAATCAAAATTTAGATGCGTTATGGATCGCTTGGATTCGCATGTCGTAGTTGCCCTACGTAATGATGCGGTATGCAAGCGTATGCCGTTCGTTTTCTGAACATCAACCAATCGTTACATTTCGCTTTCATTCGTCATGAAATTCGGATTCAATTAGCTAGAATTCGTAATTATTCGCTACATTTCGTACAAGTTCGAAATCTATCGCAACGTTCGCCATGGGATTGTTCTCGATCACTTGATATGCAAATTAGCTGATCACGCCAGTTGACGAACGCTTTGCGAAGACTTTCCGATTGGTAAGCGTATTGAAACGAATTTTAACGAATGACAGACGAAAGTTTTAATCGCGACAAATTTTTCAACATGCTCAAAATTGTCCGACTAACAAAACTAATCGCAACGGACGCAAAAGCACACACACTCATCCATACGAACACCACCAACGATGTACAAAGTATATGTAATAATGGGAACGAATTATGCTCAAGTCCTAGTCGGGGGGTTTTCGCCTATGTGTGAGGAGGCTTTAAAACTAAAAAAAAATGAAAAAGAAACTATTTTAGTAATTCTGACCTTGACTTAAAAAGATATTTTTTTGCTTAAAACATAAAGAATAATTATTGGTTTCACTGCATGATCATGTTATAATTTTACCGATTGGGCGCCAGACGAGTGGCGCAGCCATGAGAGAAACTAACTACTTTTGGTGTTCACGAGAGAACTATCGTGATATGACATCGATACCAACGATTTTTCTGTTTATTTTAAACTCTCTACTTTTGTTTAGTTTATTTCAATAAAATGTCGAAAATCGATGGAAGCGTTACCAGAAAGCATCGCAAACATTACGTCAGATAAACGACGTCATCTTCACATTGTTACCGGTATTCATTACACTCGGTATACTTTTTGACATTAATTCGGAATTTTGATAATTTTTACTGCGTGGCCAGTGATTTTATCGGAATATAATCCACCGTTACGGTTATATTTCGATAAACGACCGACAAACATAAAATAGATTTTATAATAAAAACAAAATTGGAAAAAAATTCTAGTTACAGTGACCTTTGCCTTGACCTCCTTAAATATGTTTTGCTTAAAACAATTTAAAACTAAAAACATGAAAAACAAATAGTTACAGTGACCTTGATCTAAAACAATTGTTTGCTTAAAAGTGGAGGATGATTGTTGTTTTCAGTGATCACATTAAAGTTTCACCAAGGGGGCACCAAATTCGAAAAAAAATCTATTAAGAGTAACAGTGACATCAAAAACACTAGGGATCCTCCGCTGGTCATGATCAACCTCCACATCAAGTTTCAAGATCCTAGGCCTAAGCGTTCGTGAGTTATCTTCCGGAAACCAGTTGGTAGACGGACGGACGGACCGACCAACCGACTGACCGACCGACTAGCGCAAACCAATATGCATGTACCCCTCTTCTCCGAAGGGGGCATAAATATTAATAATAATAATAACAGTAACAATGATAATAATAATAATAATAATAATAATAATAATAATAATAATAACAGTAATAATGATAATAATAATAATAATGCTAGAGTAAGAATAATATATTAATTAAATAAAACATTTAAAAACACCACCAGGTTTGTCGCAATTACAAGTGCAGTTGCTGAATAACAGTCGAGAACACTGCGCTTTTTGTCATTGGTTTTATTCAACATGTTCATTACAAAATCTTAGCATAATTTCCTTTGTAAACTTCAATAATCGTGCAAAAAAGAACAATTTTATTCATTGCTCAAAATTTGTGAGTAAGTATATAGGTTGTATAGGTATATAAGTTACAAGGTTAAAAATCACGATTATGCTCTAAACTGATGAAGTGGCATTGGTTTTCACCAAACATGTCCCAGTGTCCGTACAGATCATGACTCGTGCACCCCAAACACTGCTTTTTGCAAATCAAATCATTTTGAAAATCAAATGGAAAAGGTGCAAGTGTATGTGAAGAAATCGCTTTGAAATTCCTGTATTTTGGCATAAATTATGCATAGCACAAATTCTGTACAAGTCATGTAAACATTAAAAACAATAAACTTCTGATCCAGTAACATATCAATCATTATGTTTAAACTAACATGCAAGGAGTTAAGAGGGTTACACCATAAACTGACAAAGAGTCCAAGGTTTTGAAATGCCAAGGCACGATATCTACACAGATCATGACCGCAGACAGTGTTTGCTGCCTTCTGACATAGCTTCATAAAATCTGATGGGAAGAGTGATACCACTAAAATACTAACTTTAACTTAAAAAACGGTGCACGCTTCATCTGACATGGCCTAATTTTACTGATATAATATTTTTTCAAAGTGATTTTGGATACCTACGAAGACAAAAGTGCTAGGGTGTAAATCAAAGTTTGAGTCCGTTATCAAATATGACAGAAGTCCTGCGGTCATCAACATTTAATCAAAGGTCAATGACTGCCAATAAAACATTACATTAAGAATGTTAACAGCTCAAATAAATCATTTTTGTCTCTAGTTGGCACGTTTTCACTAAAATTGGTATTGACAGAGATCTTTGTTTTGTTGAATTGCCACTTTCAATTGCAAGTGCATTGGCACTCATGGTCTTGTTACGACTTTTACGTTTTAAGAGGATATATTATATCTATCAATCGCATAAGATGAATGGTTGCTTATTTCATAAGATATTATATTTATCCGTGGTCATCAAGTGTATTGATGTATATTAGTATACATCGTTTTTAGCAGGAAGAATCAACTGTTTCAGGTAAAGTACACGTATTGGCATAAGTGTCAAGCTCAATATTTCCTACAGCAAAAACGTTCGATGCACATCATATGGTCATTTTCCAACACAATATAAGTAACTGTTATAATACTTGGAAGTCCGAACGTAAAAACTATGAGTCTCAGAACGACATTAAGCTGTAGAACTATGTGGTCTCAGTACGCATGTGTAGATTATAATTATTATGGTGATAGTGATTTTAGAGGAGATGGTGTTTCAAGGAAAAGGTTAAAGGTCATACAACAAATGGCGAGTGTTCTAAAAGCTCCTTAGTGGACTAGAGACAAACACCTAAACCTCTACTCCACCACTTTGTGACAGGCGAGCTAAAACGGGAAGAATGCAAGAGACATAATATTTTAAAATAAACAGTAGAATTTTAGTCGCAATTTCCATTGTTGGAAATACAAGGTTCAGCCAAATATTGTAACCAGAGGCATTATTTGTACAAAATAGATGGAAGACCACTAGACAATGTTACATACCCAATACTTAAGCACTAGGCATTGTAGTTATCAAAACGTATTCTCTACCAAACGACCCCCTGGGCAGAGTACATTGTGACCCCAAGGGCATGATTTGTACACTTTGAAGAGGTCCTCTAGACAAAATAACACACTAAATATCTAAAGTGACGGACAGACAAACAGTCTGACTGCCTTGCAGAAAGCAACAAAATTATAGTTGCTTTAGGAATTTTGATCTTAAAAGTAATTTTGGCAGACAGAAACATGACGTTGTAGTAATGTTTTTGGAAAACAAAGAGTTTAAAATTAATATAATTCCATGTATATACAATGTATACATAATTACATATGACGTAAATTTAATAAACAAGTAACAAGAACAAACCCAGAGGTCAAATATTTATAAGCATTATTTTAAAGTTCATGGATAAAAAAGGACAAGAATTGAATTTGAGAAATACCCTGGCAACTTCCATTGACAAAGAAATACATATATCGCTCACCCTGCTGCCATTGGATACAATACAAGGTTAAAGGGTCAATTTCGACATGGGGGACACGATATGTGTATACTAAGCCCATGTTAAATCACCACAGGAGCTGTAAATTTTGACCCTGGGTTCATAATTTTAACAATCGTTGTAGAGGTCTACTAGGTTATCCCACATACTAAATATCAAAGCTCTACACTTTGTGGTTTTATAGAGGATTTATAGAGTTTTTCCTGCATAGTATAATCAAAGGTGAAGCCCCATTGCATGGTCAATTGCATGGTCAATTTGGAATTAGGGGTCATAATACATGTATGAACAATCTCGACAGATATCCGCTAGGTTATGCCACATGCTAAATATCTAAGCTGTAGGCCTTGTAGTTTCAGAAAAGCAGATTTTTTAAAGTTTTTCCTATATAAGCAACAGTATGTAAAAATAACATGTGACTCTAGGCCTTCCTTACTTGAGAATAAGATTTGTAAAAAAAAATATGTTACAATGGCAACCAGTCTGTAAGGAATGGAAGTATTTTAACAACCTTGAAAAGGCTTTGCGCAAGGCACACCCCTTCAAAGTTATATCGTTATTGGGCAAAGTGGTTTCAAAGGAAATGTCCTTTGAAAGACAATGTTGACGGGTGTGCTATGTACAACGGATTGATTGCGATCCTAATACAATGTAGCTCACTCTGGCACTTTTTGCCAGGTGAGCTAAAAACTATTATCCTGGCTTCAACTAAAGGGACATACCCTATTTAAATGTAAATGATGCCAAACTACATTTCCTCCAAAACATAAATAATAGAATCTTTGGAAGTGTTATAAAATAACCAAAATGTTTCAGCTATGCATGTCCAGTCATTCTTATAAAATCAGCTGTTACAAACATACTTCAGTACTGTTAACTATTCAATCTTCTATGTAGAAAAAAACAATATATCAAACAGGGAAAGCCACGTACCAAAAACGCAGCCTCCCAGAGTCATTGTTGTACAATTAATGGGTGGATGTGATTTATTACAGAAAGCCTCGATATTTGTTACCTCAATTAACGGTACTTGTTGTAAAATGACGCATTTTTCATCATAGGTTCTTCTTTGAAATTGTATTTAATTATCATTTTACTTTCATTGGACACATACTCTTTTTTTGAGAACATAATCTATTAGACGTAGGGAGTGCCCCTTTAAAATGTAGGAAGGCTAGAACTGTGTCCATATACATGTACCAGAGATGTCCCAACTTTGCCCGAAATAGGAGTCATATGATAATAAAAGTAATAGCTGATTTTTACTTTATCAGCTGCTTAGATGTAAATGTTTGAAATTCATAATTGATCCAATATTATAAATGAACAGTTAGGAAACAAGTAACCAATGACTTTTTAAAATTTTTTTATGTGATTGGTGTTTATGGTCAAAACTGCGAAGTCTCTTTCATAAGTTCATGTCTTTTCATCATTCACATTTGTGACAAATTTCCCAGTTTGATGAATTATACACACATTTGTCATAATGATGTACAGATGAAGGCACATAAGGACAAGGTTTTCCAAAGTATCACTATCTTTCCAAATTTCGAAGAAGACAGTTTCTACATTGTAATTCAGAAAGCCAGGTATGTCTTGCAGGTTATGTTAACCGTCTCGCTCCTTCTTGCAATTTCCAGTCTAATCATTCTAATTGGCCCTGTCATTGCGGCCATTTCTACATCTCCTCAAACGTTTCTTTCTTTATCAAGAGCCAATTTCAACAGGGTGAGGTCCTGAAGGGCTATCACAATTTTAAAGTCTTCAATTCCAATTGCCTCAACTTCTACCGCCTTGACATCCAGGGGCGCATCACATTTCTGCAAGAACATATTGAAAAATTCAAACCTCAAATTATATACAAATGTACTATATGGAAGCAAGTGGTATTTTTTCAAATTTGTAAAAAAATGTACATCAACAGCGGTTACTCAAAGCAATTAAAATGCAAATAAAACGGGTAAGTATGACGTTACATACATAATAACACTACATAATATACACAAAAGACGTGTACATTGTATCAACATTACATTTCATCCACTAAAGTCATTTATACTTATCGGTATCGGTAAAACATGCATTTCTTCATTGTTTACAATTATCATGCGCTTTGACATAATCTCGGCAACTGCAAATGCACAAAGTTACCGTAAATACTTTAAAAAACGAGCTTAGTTTTTTGACAAACCCAAATTATTTTCTGCATCATTATAGTATATAATCAGGCTATATGACTGTCTGTTAGTAATGTATGTCTGTCTCCTCTAGAAACATCCTAACTAAAAGCAAAAGATATGGTCCTATTCATCAGACATATTTATTCAAGCCTTCAAAACTGTAACATCTTTAAAAGAAACAATTAAGTTAAGAAGGCAGCAAGAATCTATCGAGTGCGCTCCGCTGTCATCATTGGTCTCTATGCATCTTGAACTTTTTATAATACAATAACCAAGATTTGAAATGAAAGAAGACGACTATCTTTCTTTACCTTTAAACTATGAGATTGTTTTATAAATTATAATAACTCTATGTTCTTAATAGATTTTTGTTTCGTTAAAACTAAATTTAAACTTGCATATGAGTAAACGGAAAAGACCAAATTTTCATGAATGAAGACAAGACCTAACAATCTGATTGGTTAACTGGTCTGAATGACGTTACGGCAAAGCCGAGAATAGCAAATTCTAAACCAACTAATTGTGTGCCAGGGCTTTTTGCTATAATATATGATGGGCGCCATTCGGCAGCCCTGCCTTCGGGTCAGTAAAGACAGACAGACTATGCTTTACTAGTCTGTAAAATTGGTCGGTCTTGCAGTCAAAATATTGAGGCTAGCAAGATTCTGATCCAAAACGAAAATATCTCAGAATTTGCTCAAGATGTCACATAAATATTTCAGGAGACTCATTGGCTCACAGAAAAACAATTTTTGTATGAAAAAGGTCAGTTTACTGCATTGTCATAGTATACTGTGAAATGACGTTTGATATATGTAAGTGTTGACTTTTGGAACCTTACGAGTTGACCATTTCCGGTACGAGACGACAAAGGTACGAGTTGACCCGGAAGCTTTGTAAGCATAACGCAGTTATCAATCATGTGGCACGAGAAATGACACACAAGGCATATATCTACAGTATACACGCTGACACAGTTTATTTCAATTATCTGCTAAGTTACCAGAATACTTACAATATAAAGAAACCTAATCACGAAGAGCTCGTTGATCTTTTTGCGTTAGGCCTATTGTGTTCTTACAAATAACGAAGGAGCTCCCACGGGAGATAATCATGTCATGACTATACCATATCTCAGATAGACAACTATTTTAGTCCTTGTTGCACATAACATAGCCCATTTATTTCATTCATTAAAAGACTTTGTTGTAAGCATTATCCATCGTCACTGCATGTGAAAAAGATTGACCTACTTTCGTCAAACTTACATTTTAATACACTATCGAGTTAATTTCAGCTACAAAAATGTTCAAACGGTATCAACACCATATACAACAAAAATCATGTGTAAAATAAAAGCAACACGACTTAAAGAGATACTCACGTGTGTTCAAACTGTGGTGAATATTTTCCCTGGATCAGGTGTTATGGTCACATGACTTTCCTTTTTTTGAAGTTTTAGGCGCATTAATTCTGGAGTTTCAACGCTATTACTGTCACGTACGGAACATGTGTTCATTAAGATTTCTAATAGCTCTTATATTTTGTCGGTTTCTTAATTCTAGCCAATTCGTTCTCTTGTCGCCCCATATTCATAAATATCAAACTACTTTTTTAAAGCGCGGACGCGGACGCTTTCTGACTGTTAATCGTCAGCTCATGGGGTCACGTGATGTTATAATATTTCTTTGCGCATTTCAATACAAATTTCGTTTATTTTATATATATTTAGAAGAGTTCGTTTAAAACTTCGTACGTTTTGCGTTTGAATATTTTGAGATTTGTTTGATCATTATATTTTTTTACTCCTATGAGAATCACATTTTTGCAGAATGGGATCATGTAGTCGGAACTATTTCATGACTGGTGTGGCGGAACTACTTGCAATTTTGGTACTTAATGAAAAGACCTTTGAAAACCACTGCTATATTTATTTGAGTCGTGACCCAAACAAATAAAAACGGAGCTGTGTTTAACTATGCAAATGCATAACGTAGGGCAATTTGTCTTAAATCATGTACAGTAAACTCCGTATATATCGACTCCGGATATAACGTAACTTCGGATATAACGAACAGTTTTTTTGGGCCCGATTTTTTCCCTTCTTTGTTTAATGTAAAAATATACGGTTATATCGTACTCCGGTTATAAGGAAACTTCGGATATAAGGAACACTATTTTCTGGCCCAACAATGCAAAATTTATAGTAAAGTAATCGTATATATCGAACTGCAAATATGTTCCGAAAAGTTAAAAAAAATATGTTGATTTTGCATTTTTCTTTTGCCGTCTGCATTGTATTTTTATACCACACTTGTAGCTATTATTCATAAAAGTAAATAATTACAAATGTGTAACGTTTTCTTAAACTAGTTAAATGAGAGTACAAACATAATTGCTAAGTACGATATTCAAGTGATAATATTTTATGTAAATAATTCTGAGCGTTTCTAGCATGCAGACCGGATAAAATCCCTTTTTGGGAAAATACCTTGTAAAATATTTCAAGTTATGGCAAGTGAGCGAAAATCAGCTTTCTTCAATTGTATTTGTTTAAGTATTGCTAATGAAAACATGAACTGTCTTTTTATGTTTTATTAATCCTTGCAATTATTTTACATAGATTTACGGGTATAGAAAAGGATACATGTAACAGTTATAGATCTTTATAACTCCTCAAAAGGAGATAAGAAAATCAAAAGATGATGGTTCAGATTTTATTACATTTCACTACAAAAACACTTGTTCGATATATATTTTAGTTCGATATATATGCTTCGTATATAAGGAACTTGTTCGATATACGGATATAAGGAACTCCGGATATAAGGAACACATTTGATAGGTCCCGAAGAGTTCGTTATAAGCGGAGTTTACTGTAATAATGAAATCTTTTTTTTTCTATTTTCAAAGCTTACTGAGCTGTATCAGCAACATCATCCCTCTTCTCCGGCTCTTCATCGCTGATCTCGTCATCACTTTCTTCGAGATGCTCTTTTCCAATAGACACTATCTTTTTGAATACCGCTGTAAAATGAATTATTTCATACATAGTGCATAACTTTAAAACAACAGAGCCCAAATTTTCCATTATCATGCATCTGTGAAAAACTGCAATACAGTCTTGGCCTACATTATTTCATTTGTAACGCTGGGTAACAATATCGATATAAAGTTCACCAAAACAAACATTTGACATTCATGCCTTATCATTGATCATTTCGAACATGCTGAATAATATTTGCCATGGTAAACTGATTTTGGACCGACGTAGCTTAGTTTTATTCTCAAAACTAAGGTACAGTATAAAAACATCTAACCAGCTTTCACTATGATTGGGAACAGAGTTGGTATCTAGAGTGTTCACGTGACTTTATAACTTCTTTCCTGGATACCTAGTTTTTGACTAAATTTGAAAGCGACTAAAATGTTAAATTAAAAGATTTTGACCAATATTTATGATAATTTGGACAAAACTGTAGGCTCTTGTTTTCGATCAGAATGTTTTTCCATAAATTGATCTGGTGAAATTGCTTTGACTCTATGTGTCTTAATTTAAAACTTGACCTTGAAATCATCAGAATGAATACTCTGACCAATTTTTATAACATTTTTGGGCAAAATCAGCCTATCGTGTTCTCATGTTCTTTTAATGGGTTGCCCAGGTGACGTAGGTTTGATCTCACTACAATTGTAGATTCAATATAGAATACACCAGCAAATCATTTAGACCCACATTCCATCAAAAACATTTAAAAAGAAAATACTAGACTATCTAACATAAACATGGTTTTCTCAGAATTGACCCAGGTCCTTTTCAATGCATTCATTATTTTCAATTTTCGTGAGAACCGGACGCAGAGTGATTGCAAATATCACTTAGAACTCAGCTGAGAGAACAGGGTATGTTCTGCTTATGCATTGTAATTTTCTAGTAAGTTCATTAAAGCAGTCATGTTGGTCTTAACAATTGAAAGTTTCATTAAAACCAACTCTATCTATACAGTTAACAAAAGACCACTGCCTATACTAAACGCTGAATATCCAACCTCTGGTTCTTGCAGTTTTAGAGAAGGTATTTCATGATTTCTTATATATTTGTTGCCATAAAAACCAAGGTTCTGCATGAATATAAGTTTTTAACAAGCTTCCGATAACAGACGAACACTCTGCAATATCGTTATAGACAACCTTAGCACTATGTGTCCGGTGACCTAACATTCTGGTATTTTAGTTATTTTTAACTTGGTAATAGGTGATGAAACCAAATTTCATCAGTTTGAATAATAGAATAACTGATACACAATCCTGTCTTTGCATTGCAATTCAAACGGTCAGTATAAAATGTTTAACTGGGGAGGTTTTTCTTGTGTCTTCATTTTCATGTCATAAAGTCACTTGGCACTTGAAACCTCCAAAAAAGAATAAAGTGATACAATAAGAACTGTCAAACAAACGATGGTTTAAGTGTAAACCTTATTCATGACAAAGTTGCGTCTCACAATGATGTTCAGGCATTCCTGGTGTCTGGAAAGGAGCATGTTGTATATCGTGCTCCATTATTGGATTTTTTCGAGAGAAAAGCAAAATGCCTGTTGATGGAAATTTTAGTCAAGAAGTTGAAAATGCTTTATGTCAGTGATTCCATATAATCTCAAAATATGACTTCTTACTGGCTTTGTAGATTACAAAAATCTGTTTCGGTAAAGGAAGAACGCATCAACTAAAACACTATCTTTACTTGACTCTATAACATTTGCCGCTTTTTTGCAAACTATGTGTCACATTATGTGATTATCATTTCACATTATTTTTCCATAATATAAAACTATTCCCTTTTTTGTCTTTCTCATTGTTCAGTTAAAGCAATACAGTTGATGGCATAAACCTAAGCAGTTAGTTCTTGACCGATCCAAACCACATGCATGTACTGAAGTTGAGTTGCACATTCTGGCAATGTGTTATGTAGACTGTTTCAATACGTTAGCTGCCTTAATTCTAAAATGATTTTGACGTTAGCTGCCTGACCAAGAAATTGTGGACCAAATGTTTAAACATTTATTATAGATTTTTGTATTACTGAACACTTGCAGTGATCAAAATAGCTCATACTCAGTCTTAACCCTGGTGAGATAGAGATTGAAATCAAAATACATGCTAGGAATTTGTCTCGATGCATTAAAAAAATGAGAAAATCATTTGATTAATTGTCTTTTGTTTAAGACAATTTAGCTTGACTTTTAAAACGGTTTACGTCGGTTTGATTCTATTTCTATAGAGTAAAATCAAGTGCTGGTAAACGTACATTTTGTCTTATCATTATCATACTTAAATCCGTTATAGATAGGACTATTTCAGCCATACATAATTTTCATATGTTAAATAACTGATGTCTCATACGGTTATGGATATCATAACTTTACCTTATATCTATTTATCTTTCGTTTTGTACTGGAATACAGGTAAGTATCATAAGTATACTTTAGGTGACGGCTTACATATGAGCAATACATCGCATTATGGGTCAATTTCTTCTTCATCGGTGTAGTTAATCACCAGGAACATAATGTTTGTTTGATTCTAAACATTGTTTTGAGTTTGTTCATGCGTTCTGTCACAACCTTGGTTTGAAACACGTTAAGCTTGCATTCTCTCACGGTATCACTAACCAGGTCAGCTTTTGTTAAGACGACAACGTAAGGTATACCTAAAATTAGGTTAATCGCATTCTTTTCAACCTCTTCTAGCGCAGAAAACCCATGGGTATATGTTACTTTCATGTAGCCGAAACGATGTAGTCATTGCAAGATGGCGGACACGGAAACAGGCCACAGGTAGGTTTCCTTTACTTCAGCTGATTTCTAGTAAAAGGTAAGGTAAAGTGTTTGTTTATTATAGTGTCACCCCTAGTTAAAGGGCCAGCCATATCTGACTTATGAGACACCTTCTTTCTAAGCACATTTACCTCCCGAATCCTATCCTTTAATGCCAAGCACCAGGCAGGTAGGCATACGGTAACCATTATTTAACTAGCTGGCGGCTCAACAACCCGCCATATCAGAACGGACCCCTGCTGGAATTCGAACCTTCGACCTCCCGCTCCCGAGGTGGATACCCTAAACACTAGAGCAAGGGTATTTAATCTAGTATTTTATTTAATCTATTACTTAGTATTTACTCTAGTATTTAATCCACTTTTCTCCATACAAATATAGGGATATGACATTATTTTATACGCCTTGCAGACAGAAAAAGAGGGGTACTATCACTTTTAGGACAATACTTATTACTGAACAGCATTTAAACAGTAATTTATGGTCGTCTCCTCGATTTGATTTTCAGACAGACGTCATGTGTACCGTTTGTGTACAAATATTGGTGTGTTTTGCATGCTTTTTCTTGCATAATCTTATTATATGTGCGGAGGTTTTTGCTATTCTGAGTCAGCGTGGACCCAATTTCACTTTTAAAAAGTGGGTTAAATACTAGAAATCAGCTGAAGTAAATGACATCTACCTGTGGCATGTTTCCGTGTCCGCGATCTTGGAATGACTACACTGTGTCGGCTACATGACAGTGTATGTGCACTTACACATTTCATAAATAAGCACTTCTAACGTCAATAAGCCATTTCATACTGTTAAGGGTAGTAACGTTCATATGAGAAACCCAAACATGAATACTTTCCACTGCGAATATAAAGTTCTTCTTTGTTTGAAGAGTTCATAGAATATTATTTTAAAGCGTAATATCCTCTGTTAGAGATGGCGAGTTCAAAACGATTTGAAATATTAATTTGAAAGTTATTTTTTCTATAAATCATCTAACAAAAGGATTACCATAATATGTAAGTTCTCTTCAAGTATATAAATGATTAAAAGAATTTAAAGATTACCGTCTGTTACAGGATACAGCAATAATTAGTTATTTCAAAGCCAAAAAAGAAGGCTTTTGAAAAAACATAAATTTCTATCACTCTTCGCAACTTGGTTTTACACGCGACATGAAGCAAAGCGGTAGTGTCTCGATATGGACGGGCATCCACATAAAACAGAACCTGATCAGCCTAGCACCTAATGTCGTGATTCCTTTTCTGCGTTTTCGTACTTATAGATTGAAGTATTAGCGACATTAACTTTTGAGTCAGTCAGTTGTTGTAAACATCCGAGACCTAAAAACTGATAAATCTGTTCCGATTCACCAATCATTGTCAGGTAGGTATAAGATGAAAGTCAGGGTACGCCTGAACACAGCTAAAATATCATTCGTTAAACTTTCAAACGTATTTGTATCTGTTTTGTTCTATAGTATAGAACATATGCAAACCTATACATTTTTTAAAGGCCTTGATGACATTTGAACGAAACAAACAATGGTGCTTATTAATACAAGAAAAGATTTGTCATGAAATATAATAAAACTTCTTATTCAACATTATTTTGTTTTTGAAAAAGGCTTTAAGCTAGGGTATACTCCTTTATAAAAAGATTTGTTGCATTTTATTCAACATTTCCTTCTTGATGGTACATTTACCACTGATATGTCAAACAGAGAGTCAGACATCACATATATCTTTATATCAGTCTTAAAATCCATTTTACGTATTTATATATGTTGTGACAGAAGGTCATACCCCATAATCATCCGAATATAACTATATAAAACAAGTCTGTGATACGATAAAAAAGACAAAATCGACCAGGCTCTGCCTTAAAGCACCTTGTTGTCCTTGCATGTGAAATTATTTGCACGTAACTTTAAGATAAAACGAACATACACAATGAAGTAATTAATTTTGTACATACAAGTGGTTACTTACGTTTGCCATAAATCCATTTTTGCAGTTCACGAAATGTGTCCAGAGTTCTTTGTGGTAACTCATCAGGAGGTGTCGAAATATCAAAAACAAAGCAAACACAGTGCACTCTGTCTTCCTTGTTCGGCGATTGCTTGAATTTGAGTTCTTGTTTATTCCTTTCTTTATCTGTATAATCAATCATAGTCGGATATTTTAATACTGCATATCCAAGTAAATGGGTCAACTTTCAGCTGAAAAGTTGCTTAATTTAGGAGTAGGTACTCATTTGTAAAATACGAAACTGCCGCAATATTGTCATCGCGCAATGCGAACTTTGATATTCAAGATGTCGTCCAGGATCAATATTTCATAATAATTATGTGGTTTACCTTATAGAACTTATAGCGTGCACCTCAACAAATAAATGAAAACTACATGCATATATTGACCTCTGTAAAAGTAATTAACGAAATGCAACGAAATACATTCACCCATTATTTTCTCATATCGTACACCTCAACAAGTTAATGACAACTAGTTGTTGACTTCTATAAAAGTGATTCACGAAATACAACGCAATACAATTACACACTATTTGCTCATGACGAATGATTTCCCGTCGGCAAAAGATAAGGACTGCACTTTGTTCAGAGGTATATTTCTTACGTTTTGTGGTTTTCAAAAATGAACTGAGATTGAATCTAAAATATCCTTTATTATGATATTGCAACACAAAAGTATGTAGTTCCGTGATTATACTGTATATGAGCATATTGAAAGGATCAACGGCGATCTTAAAGAAAATGCTTTTTAAGCTCATTTATTTATTTTACCCAGAAACATGAACTTAATAAATGCATTAAATAAGAAGAATTGCGTGCGTTTCAATCTGAAAAAAGATCCGAACTGATTTTACGAAAAGTGATTAAGCTAAAGCAGCTAATTTGAACATGATTAAAAGAATACAGAATCTCAAAGTGAAATAGATTGAAAGGGATTGTATGATAAATTTTCCAAAATAATTATTGATTAAATGTCACAAAAATTCCGAAATCTAACACCAGTCGGAGATCACCAAGCGATAAAAAAAATCACTGCCTCTGTCTCGCGAGAGTGATGTTATCGAGAGCGTTAAATAAGCTACTGAGATTTCCTCGCAATCGAACTAAAATAAATTCGTATAAACTAACATTAGGGCCCAAATCTGTATAATACTTTGCAACGCTAAATTTCAACGATGGAAAAACAATCCACATTATATGTAGGTCATAATGAAATATCTTGATTCAATCAGTGTGTAGCCAGTTCACGCTTTGATAATTTTACAGCTGAAAAAAAGATATTGCTGTTTTTCTAATATAATCATATTTTTCGAAATAAGCTGGAATTTGATTTATTTAACATAATTTGACACTTTTACAGATACAATGTAACCACATCAACCATATAATTAACAGTAACAATGATTATTTTCATCGTGCAATTTAGTTTCCATTAACGAAGCGGATAATATCAGTAGAGTAAATATGTTTTACCTTTTTACATCGCATGATAGCCATAATTAGTATTACCACATGGGATTATATTCCAAATTTGCTAAAGAATTCGTGACCTCAAAACTGTTGTTCACAGTTCGGTCATTTATTCATGTAGTTGTAGCATCCTTACTTACAGGTCAACACGCAAGGAAATACTCAAAATACTGTCGGTATTTACATGTATTAAACCGCAAACACAAAATTTTGAACTGTATGATAATCGTAAAAACACTGTGCAAAAATAAAACATATGACAAGGAGTATACTATTGAATTGAAAGCGTAATTCTTGCTTCCGCTTCAATTTTTATGTCTTAAAGTTATCAAAAGTGATAACTCTTGTAACACAGTATACAGCCTTATGAGAAAGAGAGAGAGAGAGAGAGAGTCAGAGAGAGTCAGAGAGAGAGAGGCAGAGACTAAGACAGAGAGAGAGAGAGTCAGAGAGAAAGAGACAAAGACAGAGAGAGAGAGAGAGTCAGAGACAAAGACAGAGAGAGAGAGAGAGAGAGACAGAGACAGACAGACAGACAGACAGAGAGAGAGACAGAGACAGAGACGGAAACGAAAACAAGCAAATGTAGGTTGAGCCGTGAATTCAAATTCAGTTTAAGGTTATTTGATTACAACAATAAATAAAGAGGAGAACAGGTAAGTCACGACCCGGCGAAGCGTGTAGTACAGCTTTACACATTGATATTTTTTTAAATAACACAAGAGACTGGATAAAACCGGAATAAATGGGAACTGTTTATGGAAGAAACATTTTGAAGTCCATTAAACTGAAACTAATTATGAAGAAGAAAAAAAAACAGTTTAGTTGTCTAACGTTGAATTATAGAATGGCTCTGTTGGCATGTTCAAAAACATGCTTTATTTCATTTCACAAGAGCTTGAAAACCTTCTCTTATGCCTTGGTCACATAAACGTACAATGTAAGTACGTTTTATAAAATCATACGATTCCACCAACTTTTAAGATCTGTACGGTCTAATGTCTACGGGCCCCGTACGATATTTTGGAGGATGCAGTTGTAGATATCCGTCTGTCTGTCTGTCTGTCTGTCTGTCTGTCTGCCGGAATGGATTGATGTCAGAATGGATGGATGTCAAAGGGTTCGTATGTGCAACTCCTCTTACACTACTGGCCGTATTTCAACAAAACTTTACATGAGTGATCAGTCCTAAAGCCAGTTGCTAAAAATATCGGCATTTTTCGATTCAGTCATTTGGGGCAAAGCTTTTGCCATTGATTTGTCTATTTTAATAATGTCATATACCTCATTCAACGTGATCAATACAACAGTTGCCTATCATCAGCATGTTCAGGTACAATGTCTTTTAGCGGAGTGATTTTAATTGATTTGTCAAATACTTTTTGCGATGTCTGCGCTTGTCTACTACACGACTTTATTTCGAACAAACTGCGCACAAGTGATCGGTATGACATCTAGTACTGCACATTAAAATATGTTGATATTGACATTGACTGACCGTTTTGCAAAAGACTAAAATTGCAAATCATATACCATACAGCGTTGTAAATATGTATCATCCGCCTAAAAGGAATATATACAAATGTACACATAAAAAGCTGCATAGTAATTTTGTAAGATAAAATACTTTTTAAGTACCTAGTTACTGAAAAAAAGAATACTTAAGGTACTTCTGTTACAGTACTGCCAACGGTAATTTTTACCATTTTTTCGTTCCGGTTGCGTTCCGGTTGCGTTCCGGTAGCGGTTCGTTTGCGTTTGCGTTCCGGTTCGGTCATATCGGTCCATAACCGTTCACCGGACCGATGACCGCAAAGGACCGGTAAGCGAACCGTTTCAATCGGTTTTAGCGGTTCTGTGATCTGATTGGCTGACTCTGCTTGCTGTTATTTTTTCGTTTAAGATTCGTTAACCAGTGACAATATTAAGCGCTATTTTATAGGAAAAGAAAAAAATATGAAGTTGCAAAGAGGTGGTAAAATGCCAGTTAATTGGTATAAAAACATATTAGTGGATTATCACCTGACTGGTCATACAACGTTGCGTATTCAGCGGATCTTATTTAATCAGCATGGAATCAATATCAGCAGGCAAACTGTACACAGAGTTGTAAGGAACTTCAATCGGACAGGAAGTGTACGCAGGTAAACATGATGAAATAAAGCTTCTGTAAAAAGAATAGCATGCGCTTTTTCCTAGAGAAAAAAGTTATTTAAAACACATCTTTCTTGTCGTTATGTTTTAGCTTGATTAGGCTATTTTACTCCGAACAAGATGAACACGGCCAGGCTGGGTGAACGGTTGGACTGTTTCATAGATCAGATTTTTTTCAGTGTGACTCCTTTGACAGATCTGATATTTTATGACTGTTGCACCTTCACGCATAGTTTTAATGTGCTCCGTAATATGTGGAAAGTGTAGTTTCGATATTGGGCACAACCGGCGCATAATACACAATTTACCTGTTTACTAACAAACTTCCGCTCTAAAATGAAGCTTTAAGAAATCACGTTAAATGAAAACCGTACATTTTATGAAAACTCTCACCACTTAATAAACATCTGTATGTTTAAAAATGCAAGTTCACACATGCGGCATGATACACCGTTTATTTTCATATTTCACCGATTGATGCAGGTGTGTAGATAGGTAAATGTAACTTGGAATTGTGTTAGCATCATTTTTAAACTTAATCCTATCATGTTAAATCATAAATGCATTTAAGTATTGGATTTTATTGTGTTTATAAGTGCTGGGGATATGTTCCCAGCTATTTGCACATCAAACTGAGACGTAGAAGGCAGACAACTCTAAAATGTCAACCTGTAAAATCGGTTTGCCTTCGAAGTGGAAATAGTGAGACTATTTCTTTATCATGTTTATCGGAGTGATGTAAGGTTTGGTACTCGGGCTTGTGCATTCGTTTTCCACAGTATTAGATTCATTCTTTGAAGATAATTGTGACTCGAGAAATCATTTACTCAGTTGCCATACTTCATCTTATTATAATAAATGCTTATTCATAAAGGTTGCTTGTTCAATATTCTTGTTACATGTAAAAAACCTAAATATTTTAGTAACGAATCTTCAATTTTAAACGCTTGAGGGGCTTCCTGCCAATCATAATTACTTATGCAAATTAGGCGAGAGGCCAATATCTCACAGATTAGAGAAGTCGCGTGCCATAAAATTACGTAATGATTATGCAATTTTATTGCCCCTACATCCGTTTAAAGACAATTGAACAGGAATGTGGGGTATTCACCACAGGGGTCCAGTCAGCCATGCGAATTCACAGCGAATTCACAGTAGATGTCAATTAACATGACTGGTCACTGGTAGACTAGCTTCTGTTTATCATATTCAGCTACTGTATAACTTCCTTACATTATGTACAGATAATGTAGGAAAGGGATGTTAGTTATACATAAATTTTAAGACCTTCATAAGATGTTATTATTCTATTTTATCAGTTACCTTTTAGGTACGTAATTCCCAGTCAAATTAGATTGTAAAAAAATCAACACTTACAGTTATTATATCAAAATTATTTTCTTACATGACAGAAACATAAACTTTTTTTTTTTACTTTTAGATTACTGAAAAATAACTGTGATTTCAAAGTTAGATTGAGTAATGTTTTAAATACTCATTCAATTACTCTTACAGCAAACCAATTATCACTAAGATTAGATGTTACACTTGATACATAAGAGAAATTTAGTTTTAGCTTATTTTACAGTTAGAAGAAGCATTCAGTTGCACTTACAATTTACAAAGAAATAAATAGTCAGAAGGATTCTGCATTCAGGCCACACCACAGGAAGGTGCTTAATTACTTGAGCATATTAACTTTCTCAGTATAACTTTAAAATCACAGTTTACTGCATTTATCTAAAATATTTTTCATATCCTGCAATAAAAGTAAAATGTCATTATTATATAAAACAGTTTATATAAACAACAGGAAATAAGTTATAAATCAATTATCTGTACAAATCAATAAAATTTATGGTCCTACTATTGTACTACATATCAAGTCTACTGACACGCTGCTGGACCTAATCAGAGAGGATTAAAACTGATAAGGGGCAATAAAACGATTAAGATATTTGACCACCTGCGGTTTGGGGGGGGTCACTTATGAAGGAGATTTTAATTGTCTTTAAATCGAATCGGGAACCCCTCGTTATTTAGCATGTGTATAAAGCATACACTGCATTTATAGTAATAATGTTAAGATTAATAATAAAAAAATTATCACAAAATAAAATTAAAATTATAAGAATTAAAAGTGATACGAAATACAATATAGATACACAACAACACGCAACACTACCATCATAGTTAACTATTTTAGAATCATGGAATGGTAAAACATTCGGTATTAATAAGCAGACTTAGTTATAAAAGCAGGCTTGTTGGCATATGAAAAATATTCAACATATGCAGTATATTGAATAATCTCTAAGGTCAATATTTAACATAAGCTGTTTTAGAATTCACAGTTTTTTATAACAGGTAAGCAAATCCTCGCATTTTTATTAAATAATAACAGCGCCGCTCAAAATAAAACGAAGGTCGGTACTGGGTCCAATCAAGGTCTTTCAAATAGTCCAATGACCTAGGTCGGTATGAGACATGGAACTAGAGAAATGAATTGTAGTGTTGTAGTTGTAATTGTAGATGTTGGGAAAAACTGAACTGAACGTTTTTATATATTACGCCTTTATACGATTTAGTACACGTCGGTTCCAATTTATGGTCTGGAGTCCGTACCGCCGCAAATTGTATGACTAAAATGCGTAAGGTAGACGATACCAAGGAAAACAAGTAATATAAAATCACACGTTGAATTTGAATACATGTTGACATGTGGCAGAAAAAGTGACACGTGGCAGAAAATGTGACACAGCCGGGCCAATACACGCCACAAATTCACT
The DNA here is from genome assembly GCA_022818135.1 of Saxidomus purpurata. Taxonomy (NCBI): domain Eukaryota; kingdom Metazoa; phylum Mollusca; class Bivalvia; order Venerida; family Veneridae; genus Saxidomus; species Saxidomus purpurata. The sequence goes on from JAFMSR010000001.1 coordinate 35,220,061, forward strand.
ATAGGTTTATAAAGGAGCGCTGTAATAAACTCGCGATAACATTTTAACTAATAAAGTTATTTTAGAATTCCAAACATTTCCCCTTTTTAATGATTTTTTTTTTTAATTTCTGAGACTTAATTAATTTGTTCTTTTTTTAAAATAAAAACTGTACCCGTCGTTTTACTATATAACAATTATCATGATCTTTAAAAAGTTGTATATTGGGTTTTGTTTTACACTAAAATAAAAACTGGGTTAGAATCTTTATTTAAACCGGATATAGAAGATTCATGAAATTTTCAGTATCATTATCAATAATATTATTTAGCTTTTGGTGTTAATTTGCAAGACATAAAAGATTCAATATGTATGTATTTTAATTTCGAAGCACTTGCACGGGTACTTTATATTTTGTTTAACATTTATCTTTGTCTCGAGTGAAAGGCAAGAATTCGCTCCGCTGAAATTGGTGTCATTTATAGGTGTCAACATAGAGTTTCTTCAAGATCAAAGCTAGTTTTCATAATACACAGGTAAAAACCTGGCAGTCTTATTACTCGTATCTTATGTCTTTCATGTCATTCCCGAAGAAATAAACTGATTATTACATTAACAAAAAGAGAAGAAAAAACACGCAGAAATGGAAAAGTTTTTTTCCACAATAAATCCTCATTTTTTCTAAAATGTTAATTATATTTTCCAGCTGCAATTTTGAAGGGAAAATATGGTTTGAAAATGAAAAGTCACATACTTTTTAAGGCATTCAACATCAAGCGTTTACTAGAGTATGTAAAATCTATTTGATATTCTGAAAAGGATGTTCTATTTCTCAGATTAAAAAAGCCTACCGAAGTGAAATGTGAGTCTTTATCAGATCAGGGATAACTGATTGGGAATTTAAGATCGCAAAATAAAAAAAAAAGTTAACGTACTCTTTACCGGGGACATGTAGGTCCGCCTATTTACGTTTTTGAAGCACACTATGCTTTTGCATCAGACTTGCCGTGCGCGTCTGTACTTGAAAATAACAGGTTTACAATTTTCAACAATTCTCACGTGCAAACATTACGCACGTGTAAAGGGATCAGCCGAATATAAAAGAAAAAAAGTGCACACTAGATTCATTCCCATTATTATGTCAAAATTCACGCATGTTGTAGCTTTTGGATTATTCTGTGACTATTGTCAACAATTACTACCGACGAATTCTTTTTCCAACATCCGCTATTTACATTAAATTCATTAATGACTGAACATGCGACTGTAATGAAATAGTGTTCTCTAGTTAAAAGATTATTATTATTATTATTATTATTATTATTATTATTATTATTATTATTATTATTATCAATAATTGCAAGTAATGTGAATGATAATGTTGAATGTTCTTTATCTTCTGGCTGAAATAGTAAAAATTAAAACATAAGATTTCTACAAAAGTTACGCGGCAAGTTCAATAACTCCCTTAGGCAATATTCAAGTACAATCGATAATCAATGATTTATGACCCTGTTCGTTATTTATGGATACTACCGAACTGTAGTTGTTTCCGTAAATTCCTAATCCCCAATTGCTGATATAGCGCCTGACACTTTTTCTGCCGTATGTTTCATCGTGCTTTAGATTCTATTATACATGTACAAGGCGTCGAAATTAATTTTTATAGCATCAAAGTTTACTTATGTTTTGTGATTTAATACTGTTGATTTTACTTTCAGTCATTAACTACAGATATGCCAAATTAAAAATTCACATAAAATCGATTCTTAAACCTGATTTCAGATAACCGCTTTACATGTCACGCCTTCCTAAATGCTGATTGGTGAATTCTCACGCTTATTACCACGTGATGGCAACGGTCATAGAAACGCTTCGTTTGGATTTGTAAATGCTATTTTTAACTGCGGTGAACGGTTACAATGGGTTATAACGGTTTCTAACGGTTTATAACGGTCCGGTCCGGTTCGTTCCCGGTCCGGTAGCGGTCCGGTAGCGGTTCTAAATGGTTCCGGTTGCGGTTCGGTTGTAAAAATTACCGTTGGCAGTACTGTATGTTTTAGTGAAAGTCTTTACCGAAAATAAATTATATGTGCTTCAGTTTGTTTTCAAAATGAGGAATTTAGATGCATTTTTCCTCTTTGTATCATTTCCTTGCATTCTTTAAATGTTAATCGTTTCAGCTTTTGATATACAGACA